>JANEYF010003059.1:0-62322 GCA_029963845.1 Rhamnusium bicolor | reverse complement strand
ATAAATAGTGTACTAAAGAAATTGTAGATGTTTTGAATAAATGGTGGAACAAGTGTGTGTAAATGTGTGTAAGGCCACATAAGGTACTGACCTGCTCCTCACAGAAAAGTGGGGTCCGACCCCACAAGTCGGTTTGTCCAAAAAGTAATAGATGGAGAGAGTGTATCAGATTGAAACAAATAGCAAATTTGACAGCTAGAAAAATCTAACCACACACTTATGACAACTCCAAGGGCCACACTTGTCGGTGAAATACAGGTGTCCACACAATGGTTGAAACACCTGGATGTGTGTGTGTGTGTGTGTATGTGTGTATCTGCTATAATTCAAAAAATACTAATGGGATAATTCCCAAATTTGACAGTTAAGATTTTCAACAACATTTTAGGTAACACATTAAATTTGATGAATGTGGTGCCACCAGAAGAGACATAACGAATGAAAGATGAAGAAAGGTACAATTTCGGGGAAAAAAATTATTGCATTTCTGGACGAATTTTGACGAATTATAATGAAAAAACATAACTTTATGGAAATAATCTGTCCGCATGTCTGTGATATCGCGATAGCAACCACAGTTTTTTGAGATAAAATTTTCAAATTTGATACACTTGTTCTAAAGGCAAAAAACAATGAAAAATTCGGTGATGAGCAAAATTAGCCAGCTGAAAGGAGGTCCACGGGACCCAAACTTTTTTGTATTTGTTTTTACAAAAAAATATATTCTTGATGAAATACTATAAATCATGTCTACTATATCAAGCCAATAAAATATATTTTCCAATTACTTAAATAAAGCTGATGTAAACTGAAATTTTTTACACATTTAACTTCACAAAATGGTGTTAGGATAAATTTGGCGGTTTGAAATGTCTAATATAGTTACAAAAATGTCAATGTTAATAAGAAGAAATTATTAAAATGTATGACATGAATTATTATTGACAGTATTGAACGACGCTGTTAATTAGTTATTTAAAAATTTTAATGAAACATTTCAAGGTACACTATTAAAATTTAATTGAGGTAAATGAAGAATTAAATAGAATGATTTTTTAGATGAGGTTGATATATACTGGTAGTATAAAGTTATGTGCTGACCACATCAGATATTTTTAAATGGAATGCTATGTATATCAGTACACTTTTTGGAAGCGTCTTTCTAGACTATTCATTCCTGTATTATTATTGACTATCTCCCAACCATTTGGGTGTAATGAATTTTTTGTTGCTATAATGCCTTCTGCAGATACACATTGAAAAAATGATCAGTCACAATTATGAGAAAAAACTTATGTTAATACTGGTTACGAGACATCTAATTAATGTTATTGAAACATTTTTACTTCCTAAAAATTTACATGGTGGCCAAAAATTATTTTTCAATTAAGAACTTTTTAAATTGAATTTTTCTCAATTTTTTCTAATTGAACACCCTATATATTCTTCAACAATGTGATGTAGAAGTGAGAAACAAACATTTTTTGTAAGTACTTCCCTATGGCTAATTGCAACTATTTTCGTTTTATTGAGCAATAACTACAAAATTCAAGAATAAACTCAAAAAAATAGAGGTTTCCTCAAATAATTCATTAAAAAAAAATTATAACAAGTGCTCCACATGTTGAAAATTTTGATCAACACACGTCTTAATGTGTTTTTGAAATGAGGTTTCTACTGTTTCTAAAATTGCCGGTGTGATAGATCTAATAGCAGTTATTATCCTTTCCTTCATAATTTGTTCTGTTGTTGGTGTGTCTTTATAAAAAAATTCTTTCACGTATCCCCACAAAAAGACATCGATTTTTGTAAGATCTGGGAATACAGCAGGCCATTAAATGAGTATTTTCCGAAGTATAGTTATGGAAATTGTGCCTATTAACAAATCCATTTTTATGAAAAGTTGCCTCATCAGTAAATAAAACATTACAGAAGAAGGTGCATTTTATCTCTGGCCCAATTACCAAACTGTAAACGCCTTTGAAAATCGTTATCAGATAGTTCCTGGTGCATTTGAATATGATATGCATGAAACTTATTTGTTTTTAAGATTCGACCAACTACTTATTCCTACTAATGAGCTCACTTCTCTCTGACTAATACGGGGATTCTCTTCAACCGTTGCCAGCACCACAGAAAACTCATTTTCTTCATTCACAGCACGTTTTATTCTTTCACTTTTTTTTTATTTGACATTTTCAGTTTCCACAAATCTATCGAGAAGGTTTTGGAAGCTGCTAACATCAGAAATCCTTCTTTCAGGATACCTTTGCTTATAAATTCTATTGGCAAGCAAACAATTTCTGCCTGACTCGCCCAAAACAAAAGTCATGTCTACAAGTTCCGCTTTATTAAAATTTGATTTGTAAAACTCTAAATATTTTAAATTTATTACAAATGATAACTGACGACCGATAAGTGCGATAAATGTTCGTTTGTACAAGACAATTTATACTAAACTGATGTTTTATTGCTTGTCGAATAACGAAAAAGCAAAAAAATTTACAAAAAATCTATTACAGTAAGGGACCAGTCAAATACTACTTACCCACTTCAATAGATTAAAAGAAATGGTCCCACTAAATGGACTCATTTCAATAGCGCATAGAGACGTGTGTCAATCGAAATGGACAACAAGTGGAGCACTTATTATAATTTTTCTAATGAATTATTTGAAGAAACCTCTATTTCTTAAGTTTACTCTTGAATTTTATACTTATTGTTCAATGAAACGAAAATGATTACAATTATCCATAGGGAACTACATTAAAAAAATGTTCGTTTTTCATTTCTACATCACACCGTTGAAAAATATATAGGGTGTTCCATTTGAAAAACTTGGAAACAATCAATTTAAAGAGTTCTGCAGATTGCATTATTTCATTAAAAAAATTCATTACATCCAAGTGGTTGGGAGATAGTCAATAATAATGAATAGAGACTAGAAAGTGGTTCCAAAAAATATACTGATATAAATAGCATTCTATTAAAAAAAGCACTTGATCCTGTAATTTCTTCTTGGCCCCACTGTACATTCGAAAATAATTTCCGGTTATAGACTTTTTTATCTAGTGTACTTCTATTTTTTCTTAATTTCTAGTTATCGTAGAACTCGAGATATCGAAGTCCGACGAACTATTGCCCCACCCTGTAGATTAAAAGATGCCTATATGTAGAGCATAGAAAATGAGTTCCCGCAATAAAATCGAATTTTCAAAGCTAGACATTAGTCGGATGTTAACAGCTTACCAGCCTCCAGCCATCAGTACCAGATCCAGTATTGTATATAATAAAGTTAAATTGTGAAAAAGGATGGCAACACAACTGCCGCTAAAGTAAATTACCATGTAATGCATTTGTGGATGTACCGATTACGTGTGCGAAAATCACCTAAATCATGTTGATATGGATGAAATAATTGAAAAAAATATTGATGTTGATATACAATAATTTCCAAATTTCCTTCTAAATGAGTATATTAATTGCACATTCTTTAACAAGTTTGGAATATCGCGTATTCCCCAAGAGTGAAAAGTTTGTCACATGAGACTAAAGGCGATGGGCACGGTCTTCGATTGCAATATGGTTATTCCAAACGTGTCACAGACTATATTTTTTCTGCGACTATAAATTATTTAGGTCATTAAATTTTAATATTATGAATAGTATATACTAAAACACGCTTTGTTTGTAACAGTCAACAGAACAAAAACAGATAGACCAGAGAAACAAACTTACACAATTAAAACTTGTATGAAAATAAGTGTCGCCATGTCATATACGTAATTGTTTTTTCAATTGGTTTGACGAAATTTTTTATTTTTTGTTGTTAATCAAATTTTGGATTTGATCTTTTGGTATGATTCTGGATAACTTTTTCTTAATAAATTTTTTTCATAAAAAAATACCTAATATATTTTTTCATTTTGTTCATTCAATTTTGCGTCGTAGGTGGCTTCATATTTGAAGATGATTTTGTGGCCATAAGTAGATCGTAATTACTTCTATCTTTTGAGACCAATTAGGTTTAAATCGGATAAATACTAAAAAGTTATAGGGTGTTACAATTTGAAATGTGGGACACTGTATATTATTATATAATATAATACGTTTAATCTCTACCAAATAACAAACTGTTTGAAAACTGTGTTTTGATGTCTACAGAATCCTCTAAATAATCTCAGATATCTACTAAGCCTCAAGAGATACAGCAAATTATCCTCTTTAATTTTCACTTCTGAGTCCTATTATTCTTTAACGAAAAATAGAAATTAATTTGATCATGTCGTCGTTATTTACTGCCGAAAATCTGCCATTCAAATTATAACATGCATTTTTATTATCATATACCTAGTGTATGATTTGACTTTATCAGTTGTCGAGTTAGAGTTACTACATAATATAATTAAAAAGTAACGTTTATTTATGTTTGTATGATTGTTTTATTCTTACCATTTTAGAATGGCAATAATGCATTTATCCATCCATTATGTGAAATTCATTAAAGGTTAAAGTATACATATTATGTGTAGGGGAATTTATATATTTCTTTATACACATATCTGCGTTTTCGTAAACAAATTCTGAACGAGGTAAACTAGTTCTTAATTGTAACGTCATGTTATATTTTTATCATGTAACCATTCTTTACAAGGTGTCAAGTGAGGTAATAAATCTCAAAATTATGTTTGTGTGTCAGAAACAATGCTAGTTTTTAATATTTGTATTATGTGTTACAGTCTACACACCATCGAACTTTTTCATTTACGTATTGCGTGAGAGAGTGTCATAATTCCACAAAAAGAAAACGACGAAATGTATACTTTTCGACTTGATGAAAATCTATTTCTCATCAAAAATAAATAAAACAAGTTAGCGTATATAAATCTCATACTATTTTTTATTGTGCCGCCATGAGAACTGGCCTTTGGCCTCGAACCGGACATTTCAAATTTCTGGTCGTAAAACTTTCCAAATTTTATGTCTGTTATTTTATTTTTAGTTCAGGCATGTGTAAACCTAATATACAGTGTGCCCGTAAAATGTGGAATAAATTCATTATTTCTTAAACCAACAATATTTGGAAAAAATCCTCGGACACGTCGATATTTAATTTCAATTGCGCACCTTATCCTTTGTTTCTTTGGTTATGATGTCATCACTGTTTCCGTTATGATGTCATCGATATTTTTTTTAAATGGAACACCCTGTATAATTCTCCATTTTTGAATTCTGCTTCAATCAATCAACTGAACTCATCTCCAGATGATACCAACTTGATTGGCGAAACGCGCGTCGATTGTAGTATATAGTGTGTTGGTGTTTCGTGAAAAACTACGTCAGACTTATTTACTGTGTAAAATCAAAGATTTTTGCTGTCGTTGCAGTTTTTTTGGCAGAGTAGCTGGCATTTTGGAAAAAATTTATAAAAAAAAAGATCCAGTTTTTCACGGCAAATCGATTGCTGTGGTGTAATAATTCAAACATGCACTCCCAACATGTTTTTTATTCGTATTTTTTGTATTTCTTTTCCAAAAAATCATAATATAGAATAAAAACATGCATTATAGGGTGTTTAAATGCATTTTCGAAAAAATCTTTATAGGAAAAAAGTTGTCCCGTTTTTTGAAGGCGAATCGATTGCTGTGGTGTAAAATTCTAAATATGCACTTAAAACATGTTCTTTATTTATTTTTCTGATTTTTTTTGCAAAAAAATCATAATATAGAATGAATAATGCATTTTAGTGGGTCTAAACGCATTAAAAAAAATATATAGAAAAAAAAGTTGTTCAGTTTTTGACGGCGTGTCGATTGCTGTGGTGTAAAAAAGAAAATAGTTAGTACAAAGATGCTTTTGAGACATTTCTCTATTTTTCTTTTTTCTAAAATATTTCTGAACATAAAAAATGTCATTTTAGGAGGCATAACGTACTAGGAAAAAAATTTTATATAGAAAAATTGTGTATTTTTTGACGATCAATCGATTGCCGAAGTGTAAATATAAAAATGACCACGAAAAACACAATTTCTCTCAATAATTAGAATTTTTTTCCCTAAGCACTCGAAATCAGGCCGGGTTTATGGCCATCCGTATCTATATGTGAATTTTTGCCAGAACGATTTCGAAAAAAGAGGTAAAAGCTACATTTTTTGTGCGGTAAAACATTTTTGTAGAGCCTCACATTTTGCGATGGACCGCAGGCGCAGTGCCGATCTGTATATATGTATTTTATGTATGCCTTCCATTTTAATTTATTTTTTTAATTATGTCCAGTGTTAGTTAAATTTCTAATCCTTTCCTAAAATCCTTTAAACATAATTAACTCTATTCATATTCCAATATGTGGTCTAAAATTGATAAGTTGGAAGATACGGCCATTAAGAAAGAACAAGTAAAAAAGTAAAATAAACACGTTTTTTATTAATGTTTGAAGTAGGTTAGCTTTTGTTTGTTTTTTTTGTTTTATCATTATCGTCTTTGATAGTGAATCACTTAGTAATACTTTACCCCAGTAATGGTTTCTCAATAATTGCTGTCGATTTATTTTAATTTATAATATGAGTATCTGTAAAGCAGATAATTGAAAATGTTACGATAAATGGATATGGTGATAGGATGCGAACTCAACACGAAGTATGTAATTTATTTGATAATAAATATTGAGAACGACCCATACCTCAATCGACAGTGAGGAAAATTGAAAAAAAAATAGAGGGACTGGTACTAGTGTTCGCCAGATTAGTCGCGATTATAATGTTACTAAAACGTCAGTACATACAGTATTAAAATTAGAAACATGGCACCCCTTTAAGATTCAGCTTGTGGAAGAATTAAGTGATGATGGTCCAGATCGGAGGATACAATTTTGGTAAACAATGATGATATTCATGCAAAGGTGATCTTCTTATGATAAAAAAATATTATTTTCTCCGATGATTTCAAATTAAATGGTAAAGTGAATCGTCAGAATTATAGATACTGGACAAAAGAAAACCCTCAATGGATGCGGGAGCAGCAAACACAGTATCCACAAAAGGTATATGTTTGGGCGGGAATTGTAAGAAATAGAATCATTGGACCATATTTTTTCGATGGATCTGTAAACGGACCGGCACATACCCAATTTTTAATGCGCTACCTCATCCTAACATTATTAAATTTATTCCCCAATAGAATTAATCCTGGAAATGTTGACGAAAGCCTGTGGTATCAACAGGATGGTGCACCTCCCCATTAAGAAGCAGACGTTCGATGATGTCTTGACCAAATATTTTTGAACAGGTGGATTGGTAGACGTGGACCCATCGAATGGCCACCAAGGGCACTGGACCTGAATCCATTAGATTATTTTCTGTGGGGCCATCTGAAAAACTTGGTTTATAAAACCAAATCGGAAAACATTGTTGAACCAAGCTCGGTAGCGCAGTGGGCCAGAGCATTAAGTGACAAACGTAGCTGGTTTACTGCCTATCGACTCCCGGGTCCAAATCCCGATTTCGATTCTAGCAAAGTCGAAGGGTTTGGTTGTGTGTGTCTGCATTTTTTTTTCAACTTTGTAACCCCTGCCCGAGCAGCCTCGGCTTTGGTTTGGGGTTGTCTAATTTATGTGGTGTGTTATATGTTTTCTTTTATTACAGGGGAGAATTAGAACAGAAATAAACAACATTTTTCAGTAAACTATAAACAAGGTTCAGCAACACTTTATTCATCGTTTAAGGTACTCTCACCTACAACATTGAGTGCAGTTCAAACATTTACTATAAATTGTTTTTATTATTAACTAACCATTACTTCTAGTAACTATTATTTTTGCAAACAAACATGAAAAATTAGTAAATTCTTATATTCAAAGTGGCCATATCTTTCAACTTATCAATTTTAAACCATAAGTGTGAAACATTTTTGGAATCAGCTGTTGATTTAGAATTCAAAAATGGAGAAATATACAGTGCATTCCATTTAAAAAATATATCGATGACGTCATAGCGGAAACAGTGATGACGTCATACTCATAACCAAAAAAAAATAAAGGATAAGGTGCGACGTGTCCGAGGATTTTTTCTAAATATTTTTGGTTTCAGAAATAATGAGTTTATTCCATACTCTACAGATACACTGTATAAGCGAATAACAAAAAACATGGAGATCTGCAGGGAGAATTTTGGTTGCAAAGAAAGATAAATAATATGATTGTTTTATAATTGGTTCATAGTAATTGTATTCGTATAATAGCTTAAGATATTCCATATGTGCGTTTGAATTAGACTGGGAAAACAAAAGGAAAAATTGTAAGCTAGAATATTTCAGAGAGGGAGAATAGAATATCATCCCATATTTTCATGAACTATACAATGAGGATCCGCAAACTGTGCGGATAGCAAATAATTGATTCAAAATTCTGAAAATATCAGTCTTTGTCCAATTCGTCTACTTAAAAAAATGCAAAATCTGGTTATATGGTACCAGAGATTTGAAAGATATCCATTTATGGTACCTACCTATCCATAATCTTTTTCAATGAATATTCACAGGATAACCATTAACTCATATATTATAAAGTTTATAATATAAAGTAATGTACTTAACATAAAAGTAAATAATTGATACTTTACGATTTAATTTCCATTTTCTGTAGTTTTTTAAGTAACACTGAGTTTAATAGAATATCTATATTTGGATAATACAGGACTTCAGATCTTAATGGCTGTCTAATATAGTATAGAACTGTAATAGGACGAGAGATCCTATTGGCAATTTTGTAATATTAAGGACTAATGTAGGAGTTCCTGGGAAACTTCTGTTTTATTTGCTTACATTTTTCAATTTTGAAGTTGGATGCTGATATATCTTAACTAAGGATGCCGATTTTTTAAACGAATCGATTTGCCTCGTTGCCTAAAAAGATCGACTCAATAGAAAAACGAAACGAAAAAAATCGATTCTTTAATAGGTGAAGTTGTTATAGTAAGACTAGTAATACAAATAATAAACTGTATAAATTCAACCAAAAACAAAAAAAAACATTTTTTTACATAAATATTAATAATATATTTTATTTTTTTACTAACATAACCTCAAAAAATGTATTAAAATACACGGTAAATGTTTAATTCTTTTATTACCTACAATAAATTAAAATGTCATCTTACCAAACCGATTTTTAATAAAAAGAATCGATTCGTTAAAATATAAATGGGAAAATAATCGATAACAATCGATTTTTTTGCAGCTACAAAGATCGATTTTTCTAAAGATCGATTATTGAATCGGCATCCCTATTCTTAACTATTTTCAACACTATTTAAAGACTTATGAAAAATAATTAAAAATTGATTCGTTGTTACGGTTTTCAAATTTTTGATGCAAAAAAAATATATTTTTGAGAAGACCATATATATATTTGCACATTTGCGCTGAAATTTTTCGACACACCATAAAATACGTACTGAAATTTCAAAATGCACAGATCCATTTTTGTATTCAAGTTTTTACAGTTAAAATTTCTAATTTTTGTTATTAGTTTAGTTCGGTTATCGGCGAACCATGACGTCAAAACAGAATCGGCTCAAGGGAACATTGGTTACTAACTTATATACCAATTAAAAACAAACATTTTTAAACTATTAGAATTAATTGATATCTTCCAGTAGTTTACGTTGTAGTGTATAGGTTCTAAAAATGACTAGTGGAGAGAGTAAAGTGAACGTATATTGGCACTAGCACTACTAGCAGTTTACACCATCTTTACACTGCACTGCACACATTTATTGCTGCGGTATTATTTCGTACCGTATATTGTAAGTTATCTTATTAGGCATATTAAGTATAATATTAAAAGTCGTTCCATATGTTCTGCTGTTAAAATCCGCCGCCTGTCTGCAAAAATCCATGTCTATATTGAAAACGAATGTTCTACCAAGACGTATGTTATTGGCGCATATTTAAAATAACGGAACATTCGTAACGGCAACATATTTATTTCAGGCCTTATACGATCCACTTCTTTGCCCTGTAGTGGGTCTACTATTCGATTTTTTATTTACGTATTCAGCTATGTTTCGATATAATTTGATACCTATGTTACCGAGTATCAAACACTACATTCATCGCATCGATTACGGTAAATTTTTCTGTTTTTGATTGACGTTCCATTTGTTCTAAAGTGAAAAGAATTTGTAAAAACTCGAGTGCATAAATTTTTAATCTTTTTTGGACACTAGGATCGACAACAGTTTCTTGGGCATTTGAAATTGCAACTGCTCTTTTAGTACCAAATTGCAAAACGACTCTTTTTATATCGTCAAAGTTTATGAAGTAATATGATGCTGCAATCAGTCAAGTGTCTCATCTTGTAAGTATAGACTGTGGAGGTAATGGCGTATTGGGTGGAAGTTTCTGAAAATATCACATGTATACGTATACAGCGGATCACTGGCGGGGAAATATTGCATAACATTCTGGCCGCAAGAATAATGCAAACGCTAATTCACAGTTTGCATTATGAGGATATATGATTTTTTAGAGCATATTCGAATGTCTATGCAACTGCGTAATTCTCAAACAGTTTTATATTATTGAGCGAAATTTGATTTACAATCCAATTCTTTTAGATACATAGAGTTTTTTTTTAATTATATAATTAATGCAAATGCATAAACAAATTAGTTCTTATATGCTTATATACAATGCAAACAAATTAACACGACATAAACTTGCATTCCAGTTCCTGCAGACGGCACTGGAATGACTCGCCGATATCTGAACTTTAATTAGAGGCTTAAAAATATTGTCTGATAATAATAATTAGTTTGTTAAGAGTAACAAAGTCAGATCAAATGATTTGAATTTATTTATAAAAAATTTTGAACCGAACGGTTTTTGAGGTAATTTTTTAAATAATACAAAAATTAATAAAAAATAAGTATTATAGATTCGCCATCAACAACGATAATAATAATCATTTCTTAATTAAGGATTTCTATAACAAAGTGGTTATATCATTGAATGAAATCAAGAGTGTGTAAATTTTTTAGTAATTTTTCACTGGTTTTTCACAAAAAGTTAAGAAATAGTTTATAAACATAAAATCCTTTGATGTTATAGAACTGCTCTTGAATATAAAACCTTGATTAATTTTTGATACGTAATTAATGTGTGTATATCACATAAATAGATTTTGTATAAGTCGAGTAATGATTGTATCATTTAAAAGCATGAAATTTAAAAAAATGTAACGCTCGTCTGAATATTACTTAACCAAAGGTTGTGCGTTGTCGGTGCCTTTATCTGTTAAATAAATATGACCTACTTATAATAATCATTCAATACTCAGTATTTCTGGTTATCAGTGATTTTTTTTGGTTCTTGGTAAAAAGATACATCTCAGCAAAACATGTCATTATTTAGTCAACTTGCTTCCTAGAAATACCACTCAAATTTACTTTCCATCTCTAAAGTACCAAAATTGTAAATAGTTATTTTATCAAACAAGAATATAAAACAAGTCTTTTTTGCACACGTGATATCTCACGATTGCAAGAAAGAGGTTTTACAGTCGAGTTTAATACATGATTTTTTTTTAAATTAAATTTTTGAGTTTCTGTCATATTGACAGAGATCAAAAAATAACTATAACAACACATTACACGATTTCTCAATTCTCAGTAAAAAGAGTTTCAAATACCTGTTTGTTGAGATATTTTTAAAACTCCACACACCTGATGTACACTATAATGTACATTAATTTAAGAGTGGAATGAAAAATAATATTAACTGAAAATTTTTGTTAATTATTATTTACTAACTTTTACAAATCTTATCACAGATAAGTATAACATATATCTTTTTAAACAATTATTTTCCCGGCTATTTGCCAAAACGCTGAAACTTGGATTACAAAAAAGATAATATGCAACATTATGTTCAGTACTACTGAGTCAATAATGTTATTTTTAATTTCAACTATTCTGTCCAGTAAAACCAAAAATAAATAAAACACAAGGTACTCACCAGTTGACACTCACTTTAAAAAAACTTTAAATTATCTACCGACACGTGTTTCCGCCTGCATCGCTTCATCAGGGTAGCCAGCACATTTAAAGAATCCAAAGTAACCAAACTTGTAAACCTTAATGTAATAAACATTAATGGCTTCAGAGAACAGAATAATTGAAATTATATAGTGGAAATACCCCTTAGGGTCAATGAAATAACTTAAAAACAAATTAAGTTCCTCTTCTTGATAAAAGTTAAAATATAGAGTGGAATGAAATTAAAAATAACATTATTGAGTCAGTAGTACTGAACATAATGTTGCATATTACCTTTTTTGTAATCCAAGTTTCAGCGTTTTGGCAAATAGCCGGGAAAATAATTGTTTAAAAAGATATATGTTATACTTATATAAGATAAGATTTAGAAAAGTTAGTAAATAATAATTAACAAAAATTTTCAGTTAATATTATTTTTCATTCCACTCTATATTTTAACTTTTATCAAGAAGAGGAACTTAATTTGTTTTTAAATTATTTCATTGACCCTAAGGGGTATTTCCACTATATAATTTCAATTATTCTGTTCTCTGAAGCCATTAATGTTTATTACATTAAGGTAGGTTTACAAGTTTGGTTACTTTAGATTCTTTAAATGTGCTGGCTACCCTGATGAAGCGATGCAGGCGGAAACACGTGTCGGTAGATAATTTAAAGTTTTTTAAAGTGAGTGTCAACTGGTGAGTACCTTGTGTTTTATTTATTTTTGGTTTTACTGGACAGAATAGTTGAAATTAAAAATAACATTATTGAGTCAGTAGTACTGAACATAATGTTGCATATTATCTTTTTTGTAATCCAAGTTTCAGCGTTTTGGCAAATAGCCGGGAAAATAATTGTTTAAAAAGATATATGTTATACTTATCTGTGATAAGATTTGTAAAAGTTAGTAAATAATAATTAACAAAAATTTTCAGTTAATACTATTTTTCATTCCACTCTATATTTTAACTTTTATCGAGAAGAGGAACTTAATTTGTTTTTAAATTAATTTAAGAGGAGTTTGTGACCTGATATGATCAAAATTTGCAAATTATACCAAGGAAATTAATGTACAGTGTAATTACAAACCGTAACAATGATTGTCTTACAATTTAAAATGTCAGGTTTGAAGAAGTTAGGCATGAGTAACGAAAGTAATAATCAAAGTGATTTTTTAGACATTTCAGAAAAGTGAAGGAATTAGTAAGTTCTTAGCTCACAGCTTCTTCCTCGGAAGTCCAGATGTCTGTAAAAGAGTACGGAGTCTTTGTGTGTGCGTGTGTGTATGTGTATGTGAGTGCGTGCGGGCGTGCGTGCGTGCGTGCGTGTGTGTGTGTGTGTGTGTGTGTGTGATGGATTATTTTCTCTTGAATTCACCTCCATATTTTGGATCGATATATCATCTTCAATGCCAAGTACATTTAAACTAATATTATTGTTAGCTGACTGTCGATTTTTTTTTTTGTAATGCAATAGAATTACTGAAATTACCATGTAGAATTTTATTAGCAATTTCTACCTTATTACTGAGTGAATCAGCTAGAGGATTTCCATCCTCCATGTCGTTTTAAATTCAAGATATCGACTCCTGATCCATTTACCAGTAAAGTAGCTGAAGTTCTCCGGAAAGTATGTCCAGTATATTCACTTACGTTCTGTAGTTTTCAAAATTTGGCAATTTTACATAGAAACTTGGAAATCATGTGTTTTCCCACTATCTGGTTTTACGTATCTGCACGTTCGTAGCGATAAAAAATCATCTTGGGCATTTTTAGAAGTTTTGTGTAGTCATGCAAAAGCTGTAACCAATCAACCTAACCTTCTGCATTATTAGATATCATAAAACTTCGCCGAATGTTGTATTTTGTCTCCAGTATTTTGACTCTTTATATTCAATGTCTTTCACCTTCATTTTCTGGAGCTAATCTGTTCAGCATGATCCAGCTATTTTCATTATTGCAATAACTTTCATCATAAGATAACTTTGAATAATAAATTTGGCAATTTCTTCATTTGTAAATACCTTAGATTTTTTTATGTTCATATCCATCATTCTTTCTCCTGAGAAATGCGTTCAATCGCTTAAATTTCGAAATATCTTGGTTTTTGTTTATATAAATTGTCAGCTTTAGCATTGAATACTCAGCCCATAAGCTTGCTGATGAATTCAGAGCTTTCGATCTCTCGAGGAAATAAGCCAACATAGCATTTTCGATTATTTCTACGATATTTTTCGCCGTACACCATTTAATAAATATCTCAAAAGTTTGGGTGTATCGAAGTTTTGATTTTTTTAGGTAATAGTGAGGCGCAAGCATTATTTGCAGTCTGCTCGATTTTATGATCATTTTCATTCGTCATATTATCAACAATAACTTTTGAAATTAATTGTCACGCTAACCCATACATCAATTGGTTTACGGTTGCTATATATAATCTCGTCGCAACCTACTAAATAATAAGCATATGCGAGACTGGTGAGAGCATTAGCATTTTTCACAACCGGCATGATTTTGTTATTGATATTACGTTCAATTATTATTTGAATTATTAAAATATCGGTAATAAAAAAAATTTAATACATAACACGATACATAAAATCTTTTCTCCTCCTTATCCAAAAAAGTGCACTTACGCATCTAGTAATGTAAATAACTATTTATTATAAGAGACGGAAAATACACTTTTCACAGTTTTAGAAGATCCTCTGCTTCACTTTTAGTTGACTCAGGAGCTGACCTCTTAAGACTTAAACGGCATAGAGGATAGAGATTTTCCACGATTACAGAGAGGTATGTGGATTAGTGTATCGAAGAACAAGTGGAAGTTGTTAATAATACTGTTTGTGACAAAACATCAAAAATTAAAAACATTTTTTCTACTCCCTACATAGAAAATACTATTTTGCTCCCTCATTTCAGGGAGCAAAGTAGTACTTTTCCTCCCTCGGAAGGAAAATACTTTGCTTCCCTATGGAGGAAAACACATTGGCTCCCTCTGGAAGCAAACAAGTAAAAACTTCAAATAGCTGTAATAGTAGTGTATAGACTTCTTTTATTGATACACAAACTTCCTGAAAATGAATACTTTTCTTTGAAACAGATTTTTTATTACTTACTTTTATTTATAAAAATTCAAAGCATGTTAAATCGAGGTTTAAATTAACATCAGAAACTAAATATGTTAAAATGTATGGTACAATTAGTTAAATTACTAATGGAGATTGCCCCTGAAGAAATATTGGCACTGCTGGTGGAGATCAGTTCCTGTTTGTTGTTTTCCAAAGTCTTGGTCGCTGATGAAGTACTTGTAGAAACAAAATTTTCAAAAACAAGACAACGTTTTTTGGTGAAGTAGTACTTTCTCCCGTAATTATTTGGCCGGCTACCTCACATTTTTTTAGAAATACAATCATCTAAGTACTCTTCTGCTACTGCGTTTGTTCGCCATCCCCCATGTCTTTTTAGAGTGAGAATGTCACTACCAGCATTGACTAATAACGTAGCTGAAGTACGGCGGAAACTGTGTCCAGTATAGCCTTTCCAATCATACAAATTTAAAAATATTACCATTCTGTATGGAATTTTGACAATTGTGTTTTTTCCAATTACCTGGTTTGTACATTTCTCTTTAGCATGTTACAAAAAATCTAGAATGACATGTTTTAGGGGACCTACAGTCCAGATATTTTCTATACATATCCAAGACAGATACTCCGTTTAAAATCACATTTGTTATTGTAAATGTCCTTTTGATATTAATTTTTGAGTCAGGTATTTGCACCACCAAAATATCGCCTTTATCACTGATATCCTCAAGTACCATTTTAACTAATTCATCGCTATGGCATGCCCCAGCAATTCTAAATATAAGCACAACCTGAAAAAGGAAAATGCACTTATGATAACTGCCTAAAATGTCACTTAATTGTCATATATATACTTTCTAATAAAAACTGCTGCGTTACGTTTTTATTTATTATTCAACAATAACGGTCAATCTTACCTTCATAAGTTTCATCTGGAGCTTCTGCAATAAACTTGTTGATATCCTTCCTTAAAAAAGTATTGGCTTTCTTGGCTTTATATCCAGCAGATTTCCTTTTTAAAAAAGCTACTAATTTAGGAAACTTAATGTCGATATTGTCTTTAATTTGGAGTGTAGATCGCAACATGCTGTATTTGCTCCATAATATTGAAGGCTTCAAATCGGCGCATTTTTTGGAAAAGTAAAATAGGACCACTTCTTCACATATTTTTCTTATTTGCCTAGTCTCCATCCAACAATTAAATAGCTGGTACTCTTTTTCATATTTTTCACGAGACCTTAACGGTAATAGATTTAACGAAACCACGTTTGCTTCTTCCAGAATATCTTGAGGAACTTCATCTTCACATTCGGAATACATTATTATAAACTTTTTGGAAGTTTGTTTATTTTGAAAACAAGAAGTAACCTTAGCAACGTTCCATGTACTTTGATTTTTAACTATATTCACTTATCTAAATACCTATTATGACATTTTGACATATTTGGTTTTTTGATTGTCATGCATAATAAAATATAATAAAATATATGTAAAACCAATGTAAAACACTGTAAATGGTCGTAGAAAAAATCATACGTATTACACAGGAGCAAAGTGCCATTTCCTCCCTTGGATATTGATCAAACTATCCGCGGGAGGAAATTATGCACTTTTCTCCCTTGTCATACAAATAGCTTGTTTTACCAACGATTTTGTTTTGTATAAACATAAGTAACATCTCCAATAGTGCCATAACTATAAATTTATTAAAAAATGAATAATAATTGTATTTTGATATTGAATAAATAATCTAAAGAACGAGTTTTATTATTTTTTTTGAACGGCGGCATGCAAAAAAACTTTCTTGCACTGTATGCAGATATAATGTATTTTTGACACTTAATAGTGTTTAAAAATAACATATTTTTTGATACTGATAGTAGAAAAATAAAAACAACTAACGGACCTACTTCATAACTAACAAAACCATTTTATTTATTAAAATTAATAGTTAAATTGGACTTATTATGTGCATTATTTGAAATTATTGGGCCCTGCTCAACTTCACTCATCGAAACATTTATTCTTTGATGAATTTCACACATCGAAACATGTATTTCTTGTGTTGATGCTGATTGTCCAAAAGATGGGTTACAATGGACGACCTTTGTTGAGAAACTGGTGTTCTGGCATTTGATAACATATCTGACCTTTGTACATGTTCTTTTGCAGAAGAATCTATATAACCCTCGACCACTTGATTTTCACCTTGCCAATTTCTTCAGTTGAAGAAGGTCTTCTTTATTATTTGCAAGCAAAGTTGCTGCAGTTCGCCTAAATCAGTGCCCAGTAAACGTATCAACTTTGTTGAGCTTTAAAAAGCTTGCATTTTTTTTAAACATCGCAATGGAGTTGGGTGCAATGGGTTTATTTGTTGCTTTACCATACGTAATTTGCAAAAAAAATTCATTTTGTATGTTATCCCGAAGATTCATGTCTTCCTTCACAGTTGTAATCCAATTTGGGTTAGTTATCATGAATGCTTCGGTTTTGTAAGTTTTTAACTAAAATATTGATGTCTGTTGTTTTCATTTCGTATAACTAGTCACTTCTGCAAGCCTCTGATATTCCAATTATAAGCACAACTTAAAACATATAAAAAAACTAAATTTTGAAAGTATAAGCTGCTTCTATACTGTCTGGACAAGAAAGTCCTTGAGTGCGTTCTCTAAAAATTCGTCTACAGTCTCTTTAAACGTGCTGGACTTCTGTGGTTTATAATCAATGCTCTGGTGTTTTAAGAAAGCCAATAATTTTCTTATCCATAATCAATGCCTTTTCTTCTTCAAGCGTCTCCTTACGGATTGAGCTTAATAGACAATGTACTAGAATATTAAAAGTAGCAATTTTGTGCTGAGCACAAAGGTGAGAATCTTTAGGGATATATTTTAAAGTACCTACTGGTATATTTTCTGTATGTAAAATTCTAACGTGTTTTCGCTATTTCTAATTATTATTACATCTAAAACTGGTAGCTGTTCAGTATTTTCAATTTCATATATGAATTTAACTGACGCGAAACGACTGTTTAATATCGATAGAAAGTTGTCATTATCAATGACTTTTGTATCAAACACTGCAAAAATATAATCAATCCAAGCCAAATCCTGGGAATATACTCGAATTGTTTATTTGCTTCTGTTTTGAATCTATTCATGAATTTACTAGCCATGAATGGTGACAAAGAGTTACCCTATTGTCTCTGTTCATGTTGACCGAAAAACTGCCCTTGAATCGAAAACAATTCATGCAAAGTTTAATGAGTTGAATATATTCTTTTGCTACATCTTGACTGAGATTGTTTGATTCGAGTAAATACTCAAATTCAAAGTCTGTGGTATCGGAACACTTGGAAACAAAGAATAGACCTCAAAGGAGATCAAATTTTCACTTTCTTACAACTGGATATTTTTCACCTAATTAATCACCGAGAAACTAGGTGGAACAATCGGTAAGCTTTCGAATTCCTCTGTTAATCATTTTGATAGTTGGTAAGGCGATCAAATTACTGAAATAGGACACACTGATTTTCCTGTTTATGTATATTAGACAAGCAGTAATATCTAGGTACACTTGGATTATACACACGTAACCTCCTATTTAAGCTGGAGTAATAGTGTTACAGGATTTTAATAATTAGAAAAGCAAAAAATAAGTTAGAATTTTACATATGCAGGAAAGATACCAGTACTCTTAAGATATATTCCTAAGGACTTTCACAATAGTGCTCTGCACAAAATGGCGAGTTTAATTTTCTAGTCTATCGCCTATTAAGCTTCCCTCACAATAAAGAGAGGTTTGAAAATAAAAAGCTATTGATTAAAGACATAGCTGTGGTAATTAATGGATAAAATAGTTAGGAAATGTAAATTTAAAGACACTTTGTAATTCCTCGACATCTCAAAACTAAAAGAAATATCCGAAATTTGTGGCTATTCCATAGGATTTTTTCAAGATATAGGTATGACGTCGGGAAATAAACAATAACTTTTAGACAATCCAAAAGACAAAATTGAAACAAACGAAGAGTCTAAATTGGCTATAAGGACTGAAGTCAAAAGTATGATGGACAAACTAGATTCAAAGAACATATGGCTCATCTTAAATATTGGTAGAACCGATGTCTAGTATCACCCAGCATGCGTTTGAGAACAACCATAAAACAGATAGAAGCACCATAAGATTAATTAGGAATGTAATGAATACTAGACAGCTAGATGCATTTGAAAGCTTGGATATTACAAAGTTTAAAAATAGTAGGTATGACTAGTGACAGGATAACACTCCCATTTAGTCCACTCTATTGGTTAGTTAGTCAGTTCACCGAAACTTTAGCAGTCAATTATTTTATTCAAGTTATTTTGCAAGCTTATACAATCCAGTATATTGTTAATGGTGACAAGTGTTCAGGTCGTCAGCTTATAATAAGTAATTTACATCATAATCTCTCACTCTGTTATTATAGAAAAATGTAGAGAGTAGTAGTCGAAAATGGAACCCGGGGCATTCCAAACGAATCAAATCTTTTTAGAAATAAGTCCACGGCATTCAACACATTGTTTTCGTCCGGATAAATTGGGTTTAAATAATTCATGTAAGGGTGGGGATAAGACCTTTCAGTTTTTTAAGTAAAATATCACAATTCTTACCTCTTATTGCATAACTTATATCGTTTATATCAACCGGGATTTCGTAAAGCACATAGCACCACTACAGCTCTTTTGAATCTTAGTTAACATCTTCCGTGCATTAGATTGTAATATGGCAGCGATTCTAGTGTCATTAGACTAATCCAAGGCATTCGACATGATTGACCACGTATTTCTTTGTGCAAAACTTAATTATTATGGGTTTGATGAAATATCGCTACGGTTTTTTAATTCTTATTTGTGTGAACGTCGTCAAAGTGTATCAGTTTCAGGAAAAAATGTCTGGTGTTCCCCAAGGGTCTATTCGTGGGCCACTTCTGTTTCTTGTATATACTTCAGACATACTTAACGTTGTAACTAGTGCTCAATTCCAGACATATGCAGATGACACCCAACTTCTTCTTTGTTTTGACCCATCTGATTCTGACAAAGCTGCTAATTTAATCAACCAAGATCTAGATAATATTTATAAATATTTACAACATAACCTTAAGATCAACCCTAATAAATCGGTTGTCATTTTATTTTGTTCTGAAAACAAGCGGCAATATTTAAAGTCATCTATTAAAATACATATTAATAGCGAAAATTTAGCTTTCTCAACACATGCTGAAAACCTGGGAGTAATATAATAAGATGAAAAGTTACATTTTGATCAGCACATAAAAATGCTTTTACAAAGATTGTATTGTCGATTAAGGGTACTATATGTTAACAAACATATACTAAACTTTAAAAAACGTAAAAAACATTGTGAAAGCTTAGTTATGCCTGTTTTTTATTACTGCGACATTATGTACTATTACTGCTTGGACCAAGTTACAAAAATCAACTACAAATTTTGCAAAATTGTTGCTGTCGTTTTATTTATAATTTAAGGAAATTTGATCATGTTTCTGCCAAATATGTAGATTTGCGATGGTTAAAAATGGAACAGTTTGTCAAATTTCAATTTTAAATTTTTTTCGCTTAGTAAAATTTTCCATCCACACTTATTTAACAGATAAACTAGTTTTTAGAGCTACCCTTCATAATTTAAATAATAGATATCAGAACATGCTAACCATGCCATATCATAGTACTGCATTATTTAAACGCAGCTTTTCTATATGTATATACATATGTCTGTAAAGTATAATTCTATGGATCCTATATTTCTATATAAACTTATCATCAGTGAATGGTTTTCGTAATAAAAATATTAAAGCCTGCATTATTAATTCCAGTAATACCTAGAGCCATGTGGCTAAACTTTGCCTTGTAAATTGCTAAAAAAAAATGTATGTACATTTCTTGTATTGTACTTTTTTTCCTGAATAAAATCGAATATTATTATATATTTATTTTTTTTTTTTTTTTTTTTTTTTTTTTTTTCGGAATATCCGATGCCGGTCAGTCCTCCCGTGGCCTCCGACGCCTCACGGGAGTCGCGCCGGCGCATCAACTACAGCCACTCCCCACATCCCGCAGGGTTAGTGACTGTAGATACCAGAATCGTGTGCCCTAAGCAGACGGAGAGAACCCAGAATGACCGCCTTCTGCATTTGACCTGCCAGCCACTCGGCTGGTTTTTGACAGGCCGGTATGATCTTCAGTTCCGAAAGCAGCGTAGGCTTTATCCCTCCGAGTACACCGATAATAAGGACGACCATTTTGACCGAGTAGCCTGGGTACAGCACTTGGAGCTCGTACCGGAGATCGCGATATTTGGTCCGTTTCTCCTCCTCCTTCAAGGTGATGTTTTTCTCCGCAGGTGCCGAGAACTCGATCACATACATCACCTTGAGTTGATGGTCGAGGAGGACTATGTCAGGCTTGTTGGCTTGGATTAGCCTGACAGTCGGGAACGAGTAGTTCCAGTAAATCCGGCATTTCTCGTTCTCGACAACGGATTCAATATCTCCGGGGACGTAAGGCAGCACTGGTGTCTGGTCTACCCCGTACGAGTGCCTTAGATGGTAGTATAGCACTCGTAAGGCCGCGTTATGTCGGTGGATGTAGGCCGAAATCGCATATATAGGGCATGCAGAAAGTAAATGCATGAGCGATTCCGGCGCCTGATGGCAGGTCCTGCAGTTGATATCAGGAACCTCTACACGCCACACGCGGCTACGGTAGACCAAGGTGTTGATAACACCATCTTGGCAGGCCATAATGAATCCCTCGGTCTCCGACTTAAGCCCTGCTGACCTTAGAAAGGCGAAGGTCAGCCTGGTCGATAAACCCAGTGTTTCGATGTTCTTATAGAAGACACCATGCTGGGGTTTATCGACGTGCTGCCGAAACAGATTTTCCTGTTCGGCAGCTCTAATTCGGGCTTTCAGACGATTTGGCTGAAGTTCGGTGACTGACTCAGCATCAGCACCTCGCCGGCCTCCTCGCCTGATGTCAAATGCGAGACTGAGTTCATCTGCGGCTCTTTTTGCTGCCTTGAACAATCCTGCTCCCACTCCTACAGTTTCGTGATGTTTTACGAACCGCAAGAGGGGATCTGAGCTCCTGAGTATGTTACATGCCATACTCAGTACTACTCTGCCATGCGTACACTCCAGGCTCAAGAGTCCTCGGCCCCCCCCCGTTGACGTGGGAGGTACACACGAGGAACGGACGATCTAGGATGAATACTTCTGTGTATATTCATCATCTTGCGGGTATCTCTGTCTAATTGACGCAGCTCATCTACCCTCCACTTTACTACTCCGAAGGAGTAGAGCAGAATCGGAACGGCAAGCATATTAGTTGCAGACACCTTGTTCTTCCCCGAAAGTTCGGAAGACCAAATCTTTCGGAGGCGGTGTCTGTACTTGCCGCGGAGAGAATCTTTTATTTGTGATACAACCTGGATGTGCTTTTGTTGCACACCCAGGTATGTATAGGTCTCTCCGGCATCCAGATGTCTTAGGATGCTTCCGTCTGCGAGCTGCGCATCTTCAGGAAATTCCCCGCATCGTCCTCTCTTGAGGTGGACGACTGCACATTTGTCCAACCCGAACTCCATACCAATTGCCCGCGTATATTCTTCGACCACCCTAAGAGCGTTTTGTAGTTCACGCTCTCCGGAGGCATAAAGTTTAAGGTCATCCATATAAAATAGATGGGTGACCTTATGCCTCCGGTCGCTGGGTGGCCCGCAT
Organism: Rhamnusium bicolor; assembly: GCA_029963845.1. NCBI lineage: Eukaryota > Metazoa > Arthropoda > Insecta > Coleoptera > Cerambycidae > Rhamnusium > Rhamnusium bicolor. The sequence goes on along the minus strand of JANEYF010003059.1, from coordinate 39,416 downwards.
TGATATCCGCGGGTTTGGCGGAGCCCAACAGACAACGGTAGCAGTGAGATGCAGAAGAGGAGAGGACTCAGGGAGTCACCCTGGAAAACTCCTCTCCTAAATGCCACCTGCCCTGTCGTGACCCGCTGTGCACCTGATGTTATGGTGAAGCGGGTCTTCCAGAGCGGCAGCAGCTGTTCTATGCATCTCACTAGTGGTGCTGGTACTGCAAGACATTCGAGCAAGTACAACAATAGCTCATGCGATGTTGTATCAAATGCCTTGCGGTAATCAATCCAGGCCATCGATAGATTCCGCTTGTATTGCACAGAATCCTGTGTAATACAGCGGTCTATCGGCAGGCTGTCCTTGCAACCTGCCATGCCCTTCTTGGCACCACGCTGTTCGTGTATCTGCTGGATGACCTGATCAACAGACCTCAGTGTCCTTGCATACAAGATACGAGTAAATGTCTTGTAGCAGGAGTTAAGGCAAGTGATCGGCCTATAATTCCTCGGGTCGGACAGATCCCCCCTTTTTGGGGATAAGCACAGTACGTCCCTCGACGAACCAGTGCGGAATCTGCTGCCCCTCGTTCAACCATGAGTTGAAAACTCGTGCCAGACGGCGGTGAGTGGAAGGAAATTTCTTCCACCACCAGTTGTTAATGCCGTCTGGGCCCGGGGCAGCGAAGTTCTTGGTACCAACAAGTGCTTGTTGGACTTCCTCCGTACTGATTGCCGGGCACACTTCTTCTGGCTCTTCAAGATGTCTGTGACACAGAGCCTCGAAGTGTGCAATTGATGGAGTGTCGCTATTGAATGGACGCGTCGTCTCGTAGATTCCCTTCCAGACGGTTTCGACATCTTCTACAGTCGGCGGATTCTCGACAACACGCTGTGGCTCTTTAAAGAGGCGGGAAGGATTCGTACGGAACAAATTGTTTTGTTCCATACTCCTCACCCGCCTCTTCAATGTTTTCTTTATCGCCATGAGCGCTCGGATCCTATCTAGACAGTGCTGCTTGATGGTAAGCATCACTGTCAGATTTAGAGTATGGTGTTGACGTCTTAATCCGGCAGCTATGCGCCGGATCCTGGGAGTAAAAACTCTACCAGTCGTCTTATATTCCACCACACTCTGGATCCGAGAAGCGTGTTGTCTGGCCGACTGTATCTTGCCTTCGATTTTTTGTACACGCCGCTTGGCTTTATCGACCCCGTGATTGGTTGACCTCTCACGGGGGACGAGTTGCTTCGCGGCGTTGTACACGGCACAGTTGATTTGCCAGATGTCTACATCTTCTGGAATTTCCTCATCGATGACCGCGTCCATTCTAGCCAGGTCTTGTGGCTTTAGGTTAGCCCTGGTGTTAAGGCTAACCCTCGTCCCTAAGTCTACATCGGTGAACTCTAAAGGATGTTCCCCATCAGCTGGTAATTGCCGCGGTGGGACTGCGGCTGGCAGTTCCTCCAGCTGACGGGGTGCCCTTACGTAACCTGTCCTGAGCAGAAAGGATACTTGATCTCTCAGATGTTGTTGAGAGAAGGCGCGATGCTCTGGGTGCATTTCGCACCAAAGTGCATGCATTCGCGCCATGTATCCCCTTCGCTCAGGTTCGCTACTCTCGCGGCAGGTCAGCAAGTCATCCCGAAGTTCCCTCGTCCACTTAAAGCGTCCATGTTCAATGCCTAGGTTGTCAACGTTGAGACCATCCGGTAAGGCCCCTCCCACCTGTCTCTGACCCCCATCCGCTTGGGGTCGATTGTGAGGGGCCCTTCTCAGGTTATAAGGAACCCATAGCATAAAGAGTACCAGGGTGGTTAGCCCTGATACCCCCGGCCGGCATTAGTCAGGCAGAGTTGCTCTGCCTGTCCAGGGTGCACCAACGTGGAGGTTGCCGGTCCTTTGCACCCTATATATATTATTATTGTTATTATCATTATTATTATTATTAATTACCAAGGGCTATAGAAAAATCTGTATAAAGCACATCAATCTGGATATTTACGTCGATATGTTCAATGAACTGACTCACACAAAGGAAATTTGTGCTTGTTGACCTGTTTCTTATGAAACTACGTTAGACAGAAATCTGCTCTTTAATATGCGGTTATAACATGGTATGCAAAACTTTGGCAAAATCACGTATCAGTTTTATGGGTATGTGGTTAATACAATTATTGACCGTCATTGATTATAATTTGAAAATTTTTAAATGTTATATTGCCAATTTCACAAAATAAATCATCGTGCAATATAAATCAATTTTTGAATATCTTTAGAATTTAAATGTAATTATTTGTATAAAAAAAGAAACTATTTTTTTTATCATTCAAATATTTAAATAAGTTAAATTCCCCATCTACATAAATATAAACATCCTGTTATTATAATTCATTGTAATTTTTGCAAATAAGTGTTATTAATTTTGCGAAACCAAAATATGTTTTATATGCAATTGCTGATATTAAAAAACGGATGTACCTGTCATTTCATAAAATATGAGGGATGAGGGACGCCTTTCTCATACATATATTAAACGTTAATATAGGCAAGATTTCATATGTTATAAGCAGTCCTAAAATTATGAACAACTTTATAATTAAGAGACATAACAGTAATTTAATACTTATTTAATTTTATATCAACATAAATTACCACTTTATCGTAAAACAAAACATTAAAACTCCATAAACAAAATTCAATTTTAAAATTATTATGATTATGGAATTTTACAAAAATGTAGAATTGACGTTTTAATCGTGAGATCTGTATGAAAAATTGAGCTATTATTTTATACTTCCACAGGATACATAAACCATGTACGTTACATTTTTTATTAACAATTGTCAAGATTGCATGCTAAATATAATATAATACGTCACATAGCAGTTTTTATGAAATTAAATTGCACACAATTATAAAGAAAAATTGCGCTGGTGTGTTAATTAACAATATACTGCAATGAGTAATTGTTGATCATAATTATAATGAAGGTAAAGCCATTTAATTAAAATTTTGTATCATCCATGCACATGCATTTCCTATTATTATGTGTAGGTTTATTGTATTCACTTAACTTTTATTTCAAAAGTTGCTGTAATTGCCATGAAGTTATTATTATATGGTCGCAAAAGGTATGTATGCAAAAATTTAATATAATTTTGGAAAGAGTGATATAGTATACAACCTTAGTCTATATGAAGTAAAAATAAAATAATAGATGTGATCTACAATTTGGCAGTAACTTACTTAAAAAATGACTTGATTTAGGCTATTCAGTGTCTAATTGGATGGGCTATACTTGAAATTGTTTTTATTTTTCGTTTTTGAAAAAAGTGATTCTTTATAAGAAGTTTTGCTTGTTCTGAAATGTTGTATGGAACTTAAACGTTTTATCTCAATATTGCTATTTTGCTTTAATTTAGGCAATATGAAAACAGAACGTGCTTTTTGAATGACAATTTAGGATACAAATAAACGTCAAGGGTCTTTATTAAACAACATTACCGATATTATAATTAAACACATACAGGTTATCTTTTCGGCCAAATGACATGGTTACATTTGTTAGCATCGAGCGGTAGATAGTTGTTGACATACCAAGAAATGACAAGATCCAAGTTTTTTGCAGAATTTCACAGTCATTAACAGTATTGATAAACCTGTACATTTTTTGGCCTACAAGAGGAGCTGGACATTATTGTATAAGCTTTCGAAAATATCGTTAAAAAAATATTACAAAGAAAAGCGGTCCGAGTATCTAATCCTGTGGCATGCCAGGATCTTTGAAAGAAACTCTTCAACTTGGCCGCGGTACTGAACAAATTGATGTCGATTCTCTAGATACTATTGCATTAAAAGCAGTAACGACTTTAATATGAAACCTTTACAAATTTGATATCTCAAATTAATATGAAACCTTCACAAATTCAATATCTCAATGCACCATGATCAAGTCTGTCAAAAGTTGTGTAGATGGTATCTACCTGACCTTCCCTGACCAAACCTTCACAAAAAAATTTGTTGTGTACACAAGTTTAGTTACTGTAGATCGATCTTTTATAAAGCCATGCTGATCAATAGATATTAAATCAGACACAGACTTATGTAACTATTTGGTAATCAAGAAGTTATTTACTGTCACTACTCTTCGCTTGGTAACCTATACAAAATTAGAAAACAGATGTACAGAAAGTAAAAAAGTTAGTTGAGAAAAAACTTAAAAGAGGGGCAATTCCAAGAGGAACAACAAAAATGCGTTCTACTGTTTTTCGTTTCTGCCAAAAATTGCAATTTATTATTTCAAGTCGCTTAGAAGTTATCGCCAAAAAGTGACTTTCATGAGCAACCTTTGGGGGCATTGTATTCCGTATTGTTGTATTCCCATCCGTAATTATTAAACACCCTGTATATTGGATATTGATCTGGGACTAGATGAACTATTGATACATTATTTTTTGCTATTAATTAATGACCTATTATTTTCAACAGAAATCTATAACATGCTGTTGGCAAGTGTGCAATATACCCATTAATCAATTTAGTTAAATACCTGAATTTTCCTAATAGAAACTGTCTAAAAACAAGTAACTAGATAACGTAAAAGCTACATCTGACTTCCTTTAATAATAAAGTCATCTTATGCTAAAGGTACATAACTTAATAAATCTTAAAATTAAATAAACGAAAAAATCTTCACAATTCTATTATTTGGAGTAACTCCGTCTGTCGCCAGGGTATAAGCTCACCAAATAGGTGAGGTGAGGCATATTTGATGTCCGGCAGAAAACAGCCTTTGTTTCGGCTCATCAAATAGTGTATACTATTTATAAACCTCAATCATAACAGATTTCAGTGTATATATATGTTAAGAGTTACACGAGAAATGTGGATCTAATTACAAATAAATAATAATAGTAAGTATAAAATGGTATAGGTATTCCAAAAGTACATTCCAAAATATTTTCTTTAATCACTTATTTAACATCGGTCTACTTCGGCCGACGTAGTTTTTCACAAAACACCATATACCGCACTCGACGCGCATTTCGCCAACCACGTTGGCATTATCTGAAGATGATTAAATCAGTTTTAATCATCTCCAGATTATGCCAACTTGGTTAAAGAAATGCATGTCGAATGCAGTATATGGTGTTTTGTGGAAAACTACGTCAGTGTTGTCTTCACATCATCTGGGGATGATGAAATCAGTTTTAATTATCTCCAGATGATTCCAACTTGGTTGGCGAAAATCGCGTCAAGTGCAGTATATGGTGTTTTGAGGAAAACTACGCTTCACATCAATGGTTCCAACCCAATTCAGGATTTCCGCTACCAAGGGCTACAACCAACGGTAGGAGATAAGCTCATCAGTCCTTATGGCACCCCAAATTTTTGCCAAACCCCCATTTTGTTGTGGAGTTAACATGTTCACATCGCAAATACACGGAACCTACACTTTTAGATCGCCTTTGAAAAATGGTTACACGAATCAGGAGCGCTCATCTGCTATACCTCATCGACTTGGTATGTTCCGGATTTGAAACAGGGTCTCCTGAGTCCAAACACGCGCCTCTGGTTACACAACTGAGTCGATTATTCAAAAGCATGCTTAATCTGAATTATAAATGTTTTACTAATTTCACACAAATGAAAATGTCTGCGTATCTAATTACGAACAAACAATAGCAGTATTAAGAAAAACAATCACCAATTTGGTATTGTAAAGTGCCTAATAGCCCAGTTTAACAATTTTCTTTTCTTTTCATTAAATGAAATGTCCTGAAACTTCAACAACTTCAACAATATCAACATAGTTTTCGAGACGCTGTGTCTACACGAACGACTCTAAAATACCCATTTTACAACAAATTAATAGAATATATGGAAGCAGGTACTTGCTCTGTTGGGATATTCTGGGGCGTTCGAATACGTCAGTCATGTAAATCTGTTGTCTAAACCTCATACATATGGTAACCGTGATCTAGCACATGAATAGATCTTCATTTTTGGATCAATCGGATTATCTGCACATGAACGTGGGTGTCTTACAAGGCTCTGTACTTGATTCAATATTATTTTTATTATACATGAATGAGCTTGATACTATAACCAGTGACTCATTTTTTGTTAAGTGCTATTATCACATAATTCAGATGAAATGCTGCAATCTAAATGTAACATACTTATACCAATCACTTTACAGGAGTAACACACTGAACAATCTCATGCGATAAGATTTCACAACCGACAAAAACATTGTTCTCCATTAAATATTATCATAAACGGCTGAAATCTTGAGTAGTAATCAAGAAGTTAAATTCTTGGGAGTTACAACCATTGAGGTGGAAGGTATATAGAGTTGCCTTTTAATAGTAAAGACTGAAGCGTATTATGACAACACAGGGCCGACAAAACATGGCGGATAATCAGAATCGGATTCAGGATTAATTGTAAAATTTGTATGTAAATGAAGAAAGTAATAGATTCATTTATGTATTGTTAATATCGAATCTCGTTGAGCAGGAATTTATTTTGTATACTTGATATATTTATTAGTAAACTCTAATTTTGTTGTTGAATAATTCATAAATAAAGCAGCTATGGGAATTTTGCCTCACATACACTAATTGCTGTTGTGGTTTCTATATTGATGCCTCATTATGAACTTAAGGTTTGTAATATTTTATCAGATATTCTAGTTGGTGTATGGTTTATTATTTTGACTACTAATTTTATTCATACGTAATACTCAAAGCATAGAAACAACTCATTTAATCTTGATTTCCAACTGTATAAAAACTTAGAACCTCCTTAATAATAATAATAATAATAATAATAAGTAATTTATTTCCTACAGGTTAAAGCACCCAATTACAGGAAAAGCTTAAAACTAAGTATACTGTAATATAAAATGCACAAATTTGCAATACACATAGTCATTAACATTACATTAAGAGTTTACAAGAAAACTCATACATAAAAGTAAAATATGTTATGGTGTTATGAAATAATCTAATTTAATAAGCACAGTTTTCTTCATATATATGAATTATTTTAGCTAAACTATCATAGTTGACATCACATAAAGATGAAATGGTGTTAAAAGTTTTACACATATTAAAGATTGGTGACTTTATCATAAGGTTTGTACGAGGAGCATCGCAGTAAAAGAGGTTGTTTTGACGGGATTCTAATCTGGGGACTGATAGGTTTAGTTTACTTAAAAGAAATGAACAATCAACATTGTGACTAATTAATTTATAAAGAAAGGATAAAACGACAACACCTCTTCTGAATCTGAGAGATTTAAGGTCAAACATATTAAGCAGTATTTTGTTGTCTGTACCTCGGGGAGGATAAGATCCATTACATTTGAAAAACATAAATTTCAGACATTTGCGTTGAACTGATTCAATGCGTGACAATGAATTTTGATATATGGGAAACCAAATAATACAGCCATACTCCAATTTACTTCTTATAAATGATATGTATAACAGTTTCAGGGTGTCAATATTCACAAAACCGCCCCAATTTCTTACTAAAAAAACCTAAGGTTCTAGATGCCGATTTGACCATTTCATCGATATGATTGTTGAAAGTAAGTTTTGGGTCAAAAATAATTCCCAGATCCTTATAATTCACACAACGATCTAAAATGTTATTATCTATTTTATATTGAAAGGTAACTGTAGTGTCCTTCCTTGTATATGACATAACCTTACATTTGCCAATATTTAACTTTAGAGAATTGGCCGAGCACCAGCTAGAAATTTTATTAACTTCATTTTGCAGTAAGATACAATCCTCTATAGAACTTATCTCTAGGAAAATGTTGAGATCATCAGCAAATAGTAGGTGGTGAGAATTAATATTAGCTGTTAGGTCGTTAATAAAAATAAGAAATAAAAGGGGTCCTAAATTTGATCCTTGCGGAACTCCCGATACTGCTGTATATGATTGAGAGCGATAGCCTCCATATTCAACAAATTGATGTCTCCCAATTAAATAGGACTCAAATAAGCAAATTAAAGAGTCAGAGAAACCAATTCCTCTCAGCTTTGATAATAATAAAAAGTGATCTATTTGATCAAATGCCTTCTGTATGTCTGTGTATATAACATCAACTTGACCTTGTGAATCTAAGGATTCTGATATATACTGAGATATCGAGGCTAGGTTGGTAATTGTAGATCTCTTCTCCATGAAACCATGTTGAGAAGGCGATATTGTATTTTTAACAGACCAGTAAATGTATTCATACAGAATAATCTCCAATAATTTGCCAAAGTTACATAATATTGTTATTGGTCTATAATTATTTAAATAAGAAGAATCACCGGATTTGAGTATGGGACATATTTTTGCAATTTTCCATATATCTGGATATTTACACGTAGTTAACGAGAGATTAAATAACAAAAGCAAGGGTTGAACAAACGCTGTAGCACAATCTTTGATTAAAAAACTAGGAACTTTATCAACGCCGGCTGTCATTTTGTTTTTTAGTTTTTTTATGCCTTTAAGTATATCGTCCTCCGTTATATATTGCAAATTAATAAGATTGTTGTTTAGCAATATATTCTCTTTATTATTGTTGGGGTTTGAATTGATATAAACGTCCGAAAAATAGTTTGAAAAACCGTCAACGATGGACTGAGGAGTTTCGTAAGCTTTGTCATTGTCGTGGAGAATTCCAGGTATTCTTGACTTACCCCTTTTGACATTAAGAAATGACCAAAACTTTGATGGATCTTCTCCAATTGCGTCCTCAATGCTATGAACATAATCTTTATATGCAACGTTAATTTGAGTTTTTATTAGGGATCTGAGTGACCTAAATTCGTTTAAGTAGTTTATAGTTTTGAATTTTTTATAATTTTTGCGCGCCAGTTCTTTTTTTGCTGATGTTAAACCACGGTGGATAATTTCGTTTCGTATCGTTGCTCACTGGTACACATTCATGAAATACACTATTTAAGGTGTTATAAAAGCTATTGACGGCATCATCAACATTTGTAAAATCCTTTAAAAAAAGACCAATCGGTATGTAGCAACATGTTATACAATAACGGAAAGTTAGCTCGTCGAAAGTTATATCTAATATTTGTGTTACAATATACAAAATTTTTTTGATTACCGGTGATTATTTTAAAATCGATAATAAGTGCAGGATGATAGTTATCTTCTTTTGTTAAAGGGGCATTATCTCTAATGACCTTGCATTCAACATTGGCTAAAATTAGGTCTAGCATTCTGCCATTATTATTTACAACTGTATTTTGTTGTGTTAAATTTAAAAAACTAATAAAATTATTAATTAACCCACATTTTGCGTCATTTGATGAGAGATTATATAACGGTATGTTGAAATCGCCACAAATCAAAATTTTGCAATCGACTAAAAGAAAACGTAAAGCCTCGAAAGCTTCTAAGAACACCTCCAGTTCACTAGCGTGGAATATATAGAGCAAACACATATAGTACAACGTTAATGAATGATATTTTACAACCTATAATGTCTATTGCAGGTATTATATTATTTAAAAAAGTCTAAGTCAAGCTTAAGATTAAATAGGAACGTTAATACTAAAACCAATAGTACTATATTATAAAATGGAAACTGGAGCAAAAAAATCTATCAATGCATATTTATTTAAATCTATAAAAATACACAATACATAGATACTAATTTACAATATATAGGTACATAGAGCCCTTTAAATAATAATAACTTAAAAATCTACTCATATTTATTTAAATCTATAAAAATACACAATACAGGTACTAACTTACAATATACAGGTACATACAGAAGCCTTTAAATAATAACTTATCTATCTATGCATATTTATTTAAATCTATAAAAATACACATTACATACATTGGTAGCTAGAAGCCTTTAAATAACAGTAACTTATTATAATGAGATCGTAAAGTCTGAGAATTGTCAATAAAAGTTTTTGAATGATGATGAATTTTAACAGTAAAATATTTATTGGCAATTAATTTTATTAAATTTATACGATGATTTGAAAAAATTTCTTGTTTAAAATCGTGATCATTTAATTCTCGAATATGGCTTTATCTGTGGAATTTTTTAAAATAATAATTGTTAAAATGTTTGAATTTAACAATTTTATGGAATTTTTACCTTTCAAAACCTTTCTGAAAAGGTCTTCAGCCATTATACAAACTTTCAGAACACTATCTGATGGACATTTTAGACCACCTTTATCTTTCTTGCTTATGAGAGAATACACGAAATTTTCTCTTTCACTGTGTATCATCACATCTAAGCATACCTCAAATTTTATACGTGAATATAGAGAATGAAATAAATATTCAGCAATGTAACTTACTACTTGCTCAGAAAAATCAATTAAATTAGAATTAAAAGCATACGTATGGTCTAACAAAAATTCATTTTCGATGTTACATAAATCCAAAGTATCAATTTTATACGTGAATATAGAGAATGAAATAAATATTCAGCAATGTAACTTACTACTTGCTCAGAAAAAATCAATTAAATTAGAATTAAAAGCATACGTATGGTCTAACAAAAATTCATTTTCGATGTTACATAAATCCAAAGTATCTATGGTCTCAATTATTCGGCTTCTCTCGGTGCTGTCATTTATTAGTTCACAGGATCACTAGTTTTCGTTATCACATTTAGAATACTAATATTTTCAAGTGGAATACAGGGTTGTTATTGAAACCGCCTGCAGACCGTATTGTACAAAAAAATAATTCCAAATGGTCTTGGCTTAATTTGTATGTTGGAATGTATGACAAGTTCTGATTTTGCTTTAAATCAGTATACATCAGCCTTAAACTAGTCATATTTATTCGAATGCCAAGGAACCCCGTTTTCCTGTTTGATTTTGTGATAATTTCATTTGTTTGCAAAATTTTAAGTACTTGTAAATACTGATCGACCATATCAAAATAATGAAATAGTATATTGTTTATGAGTGAGAAAGTTGGTCATTTCCATGAGGATGAAATTTTTGCGACACAAGCCGAAGGCGCGTGGAGCAATTCATCCGAGTAGAAATGGCCAACTCTCACTATACTTTTTTTAATCGTATTAAATAAAATATAAAAATATTGCAATTACCTATTATTTTTTTTTTGCAATATTAATATTAATAGTTCCATAATTGATAATACTGAGAGGTGGAGAATTTACATCAACATTGAGATTCTTATCAGTCATCACATTTGTGTTATTTGCACTTGTGGTGGGATTATTATTGTTAATAGCACTAAGAATCTTATTTGCAGTATACATTTTGTTTTTCATCGAATAATCTATGTAGCCCTCGGCTACAGTAGATGATTTCCAGCCTCCGTGTCTCTTTAAAGCTGTTATATCTGCTCCTGTCCGGTGTATAGATGTGGATCTGGAAGTTTCAAAAACGTTACTACCTGCTTGCCCATTCCACTCAATTTATTAATTCCAATTTCCTGCATAGTGCAATTGCCCTTTTGATAATTTAAGAAGAGAGCCTGTGTTGCATTCGATGTTCTGAGATAGATATAGTTTTTGATAATTTGATAATACTCGCCAGTTACAGAAAATTTTCGAACAGTTTTAGTTTTTGTTGTTGAAACTGTCACAAGCACAGAATTATTTAAATGTTCCAAGTCGTTAATTTTCATCGCCTTCAATTCACATGATCGACATGCTCCCATTATTCCCATGATGAGGGAAACCTAAAATCAAATTTACCACAATTTGCCTATCAGGAACTACATAGGTATACATTATTATCTTCATAGCAAGATACACTTTGTCTGGTGCATTTTTTTATAAAATTATCGATCTCTTGATCTGTGAAGGTTTTGGACTTTTTTAGCTCCGATTTGCGTTTCAAAAGGGCCCTCAATTTTGAATATTGTTCAATGTTCACTCCATTGTTTAAATTTAAAGTACTCCGTAACATCGAATATATTGACCACAAAGTTGAGGATTTGTATTTAGTTTGTAGCTCACAGAAATAAGCCATCACTGCATTTTCGGAAAAGGAATTTATTGTCTTCTTTTTGCGCCAGTCCATAAAAGTGGAATAAGTTTGCTCATATTTTTTCCTGGATATTTCAGGAAGGAGGTTAAGTGAGTTTTGTTTCGCAGCGTTCACAATTTCTGGTACCGTACAATCAATAATCTTCTCATCGGACGAAACATTCATTATTTCCTTCTATTTAAACGATTTTCGTAGAAATCTTCGCACTATTTCGCAACAACACCATTGAAAATCAGTAAAACTCAATCACAAATGAAAAGTTTTGACAAACAGCGTCAGATTGTTGACAGATGAGTCAATTTTTTAAAGGTGAGGTCGGACAACAGGATGTGTTGAGAAAGTGGAAATGCCGGTTTCTCATTGGTCGAGAAGTATTGAGAAAGTAAACTTTCCTACACAGGTTGAAAAAAGTTGAATTTTCTAAATCGAAAATTATTGGATTATGATCAGTTTATTTAATATGATTGGAAAAAATATTTTCTACATTTTGCTCACACAGTGGATTTTTATACTCTAACTGACGGATATGTTTAAAATTAAAAATATCAAAAAAATTATTCATAAATCTAACGGACTCTACAGTACCTTCCACCATTTCAAATTTCTCTAAACCTAATTCTTTACATGCTAACAGTGCATCAGCAACCGAATTGCTAAATAGTTGAGTCGCTAGTTTTACTTTCATTATTTGTTGTTTATAATTTATATGTCTTTTGGTCAGTTCATTACCAAGCTTTAAACCCTACATTTCTTGCAAATTGTGAAGTTTTTCAAGTAAGGTCCATTCAATTCGTCTACCTCTCTGATCTAATAACATTTTTTTATCTGCTAAAGCCCCTCTAACTAATTTAATTACATGACACATATCAAAAAATACATAAACATTTTATTTCTTAACCGGATGTATAAAATGAGTTTTTATTTCATTTTGTAAAACACAGCCTAATGGTATTACCATAGTTAAATTAGATGAAAGGCCATCGAAAGTAACAGATGTAATTTTTATACCTGTTTCATAGATTTTACATAAAGAATTTAAAAGTAAATTTTCCTTTTGTTCAGTAGTTACACTGTCAATGAAAAAGTAACCCACAGCAGTTTCCAATTCTCGTTTATTGCAGTTAGCAAAAATGATAATGCCTGTCGAGCAAGCGGCAAATTTTCATTTTCACAACCCTCTCCCATATCAACGAAACCAAAAAATTCCTTTCCGTTTGTTTCTACATGCTTCCGAATAGCCATTTCATCAAATGGAGTTTACATAATAACTGCTTATCCCCCTTTAATAACTGGCGCATACGTAATGCTGTGAAGGATTCACAGGTTAAACCTGGTTTTCCGTTGATACTATAATATACCATTTAGCGGTTGTTCTTACATATGGTAAGCAAGTATTGAAAACCTTACGTACATACTGATAAGCCTTAGGAGAATAAAAATTTAATGTTAACGGAAATTTCCTAAGTACTGGAGAATAAGTTTCTTTCATCTTCTTTTTCCCAACCTTTGCTGCCTGTCTTATAAAAGTTCCTTACTGGTAACATTCATATTAGATAGTATATCCATACCACTATCATCTATTAAATTCTTCTTTTGTAAGTGTTTTAACACGTCCTGTATGGTGTTTAAACTTTTTTAAGTCGTCTGGTTCTTTGTTGTAAATACGTAGATACTTGGTTTTCTTCTGTGCTGGCTCCAGGTGCCTTCTCAATTTCCGTTTTCTTGGAGTTTCAAAAGAACTCTCCAAAGGAATAGCTACATTTACACCACTTGCTACCTCAGGAGACAACATGAGCCGACTTTCACTTGACGATGAAAAAAATGTAAATGATGTACTAGGGCAGCTCTCAGGGGGCATTAAACTTTCCTTGGATGCGATTTCCTCTTGTTTGCCTCCTTCTGGTTGGCATTTCTAGAACAATTTATAGAAACATAAAATGAAACGACATTGCCAATGTCTAATATAATAATAATGCTTGTGTCCAGCAAGTTTACATAAAACAAGTAATTTTTAAAGTAGGTATATTAAAAAAAAGGAAATATACTGTCACATTCAAAATTATCAGAAAATAACTCCATATGTCCGACCCAAATTTCATCAAAATGCATATAATATGCCAATTTCATCACCATTTATTCAAGGTACATTATACTTTTGGTCGTCTCAACACCAGTTTTAAAAAATAAAGGTATCCTGAACCAGTATATTTTAATCTGTAACGTCACTGCAGATATTTTTATTCTTAAAGAATCAGTATTATGCATAGTAGGTACTTATACTAGTATGAATTTTCGTAAGGCCCAGAAATACCTATGCTTACTGTAATTTCTTAAATTTTCATCACCTAAATTTTTACAAATATTTACCTGCACGATGCACAGTGGACGGAAACGCCAAAAAGCTGGCCAAAATAAAAAAAAATGAAGATTTTTTTTTGAAATGGAAACGTTTTAAATCGTTGTAGTGGTACCCCCTAGCATTAGAAACGACCGTTAATACCGGTCCGGGTTCACTACCTGAGCGAGGAAATTACTTATTGTGCGACCGTGCAGCGCGTCACTTCGGCAGCTCGCAACGTTTCAAAAATCGATAAATTTTGTCTGCAGCGTAAAAATTCTCAAAGTGCAGTTCTCTGTGTCATAAAAATGGATTATGCATCAGAAAGTAAGTACAATTAAAATATCTCAGTATCAGATCAGTTTATTTATATGGTAATTAGTAAATAATTATCGAAGTGGAGTGCATTTTTGTTCATGCAACGATTCATAAACTCCACAAAAAAAGCCATAAGTTACGCGGTTGGTGATGGTTGGTCTTGAAACTTATTGGAATGTGTTCAATGAACATTTTTTCGAAAGTGTATAAAAAATTAGCTGCATCTTTTTGCATCTTTGCGAGATATTCACCAAATTGTGCGCGAATGCACGGATGCATGCACATTCGTGCAGCATAAAGTGGGCTCCTTTTGAATGCGACGATGAATGTAATTCAGATAGTAATTGAATAAAGTTAATTTTCAAAGTCATTACACATTTTTATTCCATTTCCCAGATCCTAATTTTCCCGAAACAAATGAAACACATGAATTCGCTTCAATTCAATAATAATTTTTGAACTATGTATATATTTTTGACCGTAATTTTTTTGAAATTCTATATGGGATTCTTCATCAGCGACCCAAAAAAACTGTATACAAAGTTTTGTAAAAATGCAGCGATAATTGGCGATTTTTGGTAGGTTTTGGGGGGATTTCATGGCCGCCATTTTGTTTTTTTCAAAATTCAACTTCGGATTCTTGATCAGCGACACAGAAAACCCCTGTATGCACAATTTCAGTAAAATAGCTCAATGCCTTTATATTTTGGCCAGCTTTTCGGCGTTTCCGTCCACTGTGCGATGGCTGGAACTGCGTGTAATTTTAATTTTATTTCATTGCCAGAATGATCAAAGCAATTCTCAGTAAGATGTTTTGAACAAACAACTGCATATTTGGATGGCACCCATGTCTCCCTATGGATCCCTTTTAACTATTCATTTCATCTAATTTCATCTTAATGAAATCTGAAATATAAAAAATAATTTGCAGTAAATTAATTTTATAATCCACAAAATTTACTGCAGGTAGGTAAATTACATATGAAAAATAGTCAACCTAAATAATTTATAGAAAATCTAGGTATATATATCTACAATATAAGTTAAACTAATGTCAACGAATTAAATTAAAAAAAAATATGTAATAAAAGGGAAAGCTGCTTAGGTCGAAATTTTTCAATACGTACCTGTGAAATGAACCATGCTTCTCATTTTTACGATCGCTCCTATTTTGGCAACTTAAAACGCTGCAGTTTGACATTTTTGTATTGCTACCCTTTCACAAAATTAATTAGGACAGTTTTACAAAGTCTAAAGATTAAAATAAATACAAAAAACACTAAAATCCGCACTTTAACCTATTCACAACTGATAGGTCATACTAAATATGGCAACTGACTTCATGGTCGAGCTTAACACGACATCTCTATCCCCTCCACCTCAATGGTTACAACAGACTAGTGTCTCAACTGGAAGACGCAATGTAAACAGTTAATTTAGAAACTAAATTCCCTTTGCTATTTATTTCGAATCTTAAGAACTTTCTTTTTTGCACAAAAGCGTATCTTAAAATGTATTGCTAGTGAGTCTCATAATTCTTCTAGGAATCTTTTTGAAAATTGTATTATTTTAACTCGTGTGTATGTTAATATACGAACTATGTTTTTTTTATTTTTAAAAATAAAAGAAATTATATCTTAAATAACAATGTTCACAAAATAAATACAAGGCAAACAGACCATTTCCATATTAACTTTTGTAAATATAAGATAACTTCAAACTCGCCAATTTATTTAGGTGTAAACGTTTTTAACAAGTTACCAACCCAAGTAAAGATGCATATATTTAAGGATATTTTTGAAAAGACAATTAAATAGTTACATTTTAGATAAATGTCTTTGTAGATTAGATGAATTTTATGAAAGTAGCAATTAATGTGTAAATAAAAGACTATTTCTATAGGAATCTATTACTTTGTCTTAGGGGAAAATAAAGTGCTATTATAATAATAAAAGAAACATACAAATATCTACACAAATAATATAAATAATTTTTACTTCATAAGTCAAATCACAATGATTTTGTCCCAAAACACACACAGTAGAATTAGTGCGATTAATGTTTTCCCACAGAGAGAAATCCCTTTGGAACAACGTCTTGTTGCATTTTTTTAAACAATTGTATAATTTCAAGGCACAACGTTATATAGTTTTATACATTTTAATTGTGCATAATTATTGTACGTTTTATTTATCCAATATAAAGATTTAGTTACAATGAATTTGTTGGAAACTTCGACTAACAAATTGGCGAAATTTAGAGTCAAATTTATTTATTTTTATTCAACAAGTTATAGCAAATTAGGCTTAATTTTTTGTTAAGCGTGTCCCTAATCTATATGTATATTTTGTTAACATTCTATTTACAGTTAGTTCTAAGTAACTGTTTAAAAGGTTTGCACAAATTGTGTAACATAAAGATGTGATTTTATAAACGGATACTGACAAATTTGTCAAAGTATGGTCCCAATGTATTTATTTCCGTTAAACACTAATAGTAATCTGTGCCTAATTTTATCAATGCCTCCTCGCAAACTGGGTAATTTAATAACATTTAATAACACTACTATTCACAATGAATTTGGCGATATTGTTATAAAATTTTGCATAATTGTTTCATTTGTTTCACATAAAGATAATCATTCTATACTGCTATTTTTTAAAAAATTGTAGAGGTCGCGCCCGCCACGATAAGCATATAGGTAACGCGTGTCGCGAAATTACGCAATCTGTGGATTTCTCATTTAGAAATTGTGGAAAACTAAAAACATACTCTCTTAAAAAACTATAAACATAGTGTCACTTAAGAGCACCATTTTTTGTAAATATGTTTTACAAGTGAAGAGGTTTAGATGCGAAAGTTTGTTTAGGAAACCTTCACAATATATTTAAAAATTTTACACAAAAAGTAGAAACTAACTTAATCTGTTCAGAGATCTGTTCCACAAGTGGAATAAAATGTAGTATTTTTATGCAACCATAAATCAAATTTGTAAAGAAATCAATTTACGTGATTTTTAAGTTTGTACAAAAATTTCAAACAATGTTAATGCATAAACTGTACAAAATCATTGCTCCAAAAATGCATTATTTATTTGCACAAATTGTTCCTGTCACTTTTTTTAAGACCAATTTGGAGTACAATTTTCTACAATTGTGGTAAAATATCACACATATTTTTCCCTGTGAGGACACATCCATCAACACATCAACATTACACCAAAGAGAAGTAAGTACCTATTTCAAAAAAATTGCTGTCGCAAAAACTGAAGCGGCCATCGCTAAGGACATAGTTATCGTTATCGCATACTAAAATAATTTGGATATTTTTAGATTGACAATAATGTGGGAATTTTCCTTTATCAAATGGAATGCGCCATACGATGTTCTCATATTTGTTGTCCTTCTTCATACATGTACCAGGAATTACTCGTTATAAATAGATAGATAAAATTTTGTTTGCCATAATTATATTAAAAAAATATGTTCGACAAGCAGGTAACGATTAGAAAATATGATATAACCATAACATGCACAAATATAAATATGAAAATATAATTATACACCAAATTAAAAATAAGTTACATACAAAAGCATTAAAATTCAAAATATTGATATACATTATACAGGGTGTATGATTTATTATTCTACAGTCTATAACTAATAACAAAACTATTTATTTAAAAAAAAAATGAAGAATTGAAAATTGAAAAAAAAAATGTTTTGAAACAGTGAGAGAAGTGTCTATTATCATTTTGAAACTTTAATAAAAACTACAATAACATTAAATAAGGATGGGGGATTTATTTATAAAAAATAATATGCAGCAAATGGCCTCTTCTTTCGGTAACGCACTCTTTAAAACGCTGTACAAAATTATCCATTACATTATACGACATATGCTTCAATATTATGCAAATTTCATCCTCTATATAGTTATCTTTTTTGAAGCCATCACGGGTATTTGACCTGTCTTTATATACCCTGTGCTTGAAGGTAACCCAAAGAAAAAATTGGATATAATCAGATTTAAAAAAATTTAAACACATTTTATTACTTGTCTAATTTTTTTTGGATTTTTAATGAAAAAAGTATTTATAATTTTTTAAATCAAAATGGATTTCACAAAGTAACTTCATCTTCAATCAATTATTTGGATATAATTAGATCGGACTATCTCGCTGGCCACAGCTAATCTTCCCACAAAATTAATCGTTGCGGGAAAATTTCCGCAGGATTTCGACTGAAATTCTTACCGTATGACTTGTATAGAAGAAGCAATCGCTTTAGTGGCGAGATGGGCGGGGTAAAACGCGACATGAGGGTGGTATATTTCTAACACATGACATCTTCCGTCTTTTACACCTACTACATTAAAGCGAGAATGATTATTGTTGTATTTATTGGCACGCGACCGAGGCGGAAATTTCACTTACATTCTGTGATACTTCAAGTCTGCACTTAGTTTTGTTACCGATTTGTTTAGCAGTGTGTTGTAGAATACAGTTAGTGTAATATTATAAGTAATAATTATTTAATATATGTTTATTTGCTGGTGTGTTTATGAAAATAATTTTAGAAGGATATCGTGTTGCAGTGAATTGTGTAATATATGGTAGGGGGTTACATTGTTAGTACTAATTATTTTATATCTATTTATTTGCTGGTGTGTTTTTGAAAATAATTTAAGAAGGTTATCATGTTGTGCGAGTTGTGTAATATATGATAAGTGTAATATTATAAGTAATAATTACTTTATATCTGTTTATTTGCTGGTGTATTTTTGAAAATAATTTAAGAAGGTTGTCGTATTTAATGTAAAATATGTCTCGACAGTGGGATGCCTCTACGTCTACATCTTATTGTGTTTGTGAAAATTAAAGTGATAGTGATTACAGTAATAAAGAAAATCAAGTTCATTACTGTTTACAGTAAGAAAAAATCGGCTACATTTGAACGAGCAAGCGAAACACATTTCCTTTAATGTTTACAATAATCTTTTGAAGCGACGAGCTAATGACCCTAATTTGTATGATTTAGATATACAAGGTGAAACATCATCTAGGACTAATGGTCCCCATCCCACAATACACAAACTGATGAAAATAGGTGCCCTCCCAAGGAAACAAAAGATCCGACGTCAGTCAATCGAAAATTCTGGACCCATCGTTTGCAAATCTTTTAAGAACTTTAGTTTACAAAGCGTATCAGGAAAATGAAATCCCAACTATTGACGTGGTATACAGAAAATGGATTATCATCTAAAATATACCAAAAGAATTTTCCAATCTGGGCTGAGAAAAATTGGATTGAAATATCAAACTATTAATAAATGCATGGCGATTATGGAACGCAAACGAATAGTAGATTGGCGAGATTCATATCTAGAAGAGATAAAATAACTCAGAAGAGAAAATAGACCAATTTATTGTGAAACTTGGTATGATACTCATGACACCGTAAAAAAAGATGGACTGACTGAGGGATCTAGGAAATGTCAACCAATGGCCCCCTAATAAAGGGACTCTGTTGATTGTATTACACTGTGGATCAGTTGATGGATGGGTTGATAATGCATTGAAACTGTTTGGAAAAAACATGAAGACTGTAACGTGGATTATCACAAGAACATGGAGGGAGAAATATTTGAGGAATGGTTTGAAAATACCCTAATTCCAAAATTAAAACTGAATAGCATTATTGTTCTTGACAATGCGAAGTACCATTCGAGACAAGTGTATAAAATTCCTAACAAGAGTTCTACTAAGCTGGAGCTTAGGCACTGTAGCGGAGAGATATGGCTACAAAGTGTTGACTGTTGAGATTACCACCATATTTCTGTATTTTCAACCCGATTCAATTAATTTGGTGTAAATTGAAATAAAATGCCAGGAAAGGAAATACTTTTCCCGAAATTCGATAAAAAAAGTCGTAGAGTTAATTCAAAATGAAGTGTCGAAAATTAACAAGGAAGATTAGGAAAAAAGAATTAGGAAAACAATTACAATTGAGGAAGATTATTTAAAAATTGCTGATTGTCATATAAACGGTGGAAATAAATTTATTATAAACTTGACCGAGGATAGTGGTTCATCTGAAAATGAAGAAGAGGGTGAAAGAGCAGATTCAGAGGAAGAAGCGATGTAAGATGAAGTAAAGTGAAGTGTTGTGAAGTGAAGAAGGGAAGAAGTGAATTTTGTGATATCAACTGTATTATTTATTTCCGTTTTTGTGCTTTCGTGGTTCAGTGCTTGAAAAAGATTCTTTTTGCAGGATGTTATTATTTGTTAATATTATTTTTTTCCTTTTGACAAAAATACGTCTTTCTGTTTTTATATATAGTGATAAATTTACTATTAGAATTTATTTTTAGTTTATTTGTTGAGAAAAATATTTGTTTCTATTACTATTTTTTAGAGTACCTATATTTTTTGATTTTATTGTACTTTTAAAGGTTTCTTCTTACTTAATTTCTTTATTCTACACTAATATTCCATGCCATCCTTTCCTGGCAAGAAATGCTCAAACCTCCTCGCGGTTCTTGCTTGGCAGTAACAATTTATATTAAGCCAACTAGAATACTGCAACTACTGTATGCGTAGTTTCTTAAAAATGTTTTCTTAACCGCCTCTCAAGTCACCGAAGTAACTCCCAGAAAATCCTAGGATATTGTGTTGGGTAAAGGGAGACGAGGCCCTACATTTTATTGTAGAGTCCGAACCACATCTAGGGCATCGACAGTTCACTCCCATCTTAATCCGAAGCAAATTACAATTAAAATTTGTTGCTCCGGGATGGATTCGAACCATCGATATTCGGTACCGAATAAATAGCTATAAGCGCTTTACCCACTCGGCTACCAGTAGTCAATACTTTAAATTCAATACTTTTATTTCAAAGTAATACTTTTTTTACAATTGTTAAATTATTGTTGAGCACAAAAACCTTCATTGAAAATAAAAGTAAACGAGCGAGCAATACAGATAAATCCGACTTGTCTATAATTTTTTTTTCAAATTACAGCGCTTCAATTTTCGAAATTCTATTAAAAGAACCAATACATCACCTAAACCAATAACTCAATGTTCCGATTTATTTAATTAGTGTTTATGTTCCTTTAAAATTATTAATAATTATAAAGAAAACCTAAATTAAATAGTCCTGAGGGTTCTTTAAATAAAAATCGAAACGTCCAATTTTAAATCTGGTTTCCTTATTTTTTGGACCACTACCCAAAAAATAACAAAACGAAATTAATAATAATTAGGAGTTTTTTTTAAAAAACGTTTGACTGTATGTTTTTTTTTTTGGAAAAATTTTTCGTAATAATTCTATCGAATATATGTGGTTTATTTTAGGGACATGCTATATTCTATTGTTATTATATTATTTATTACATTAGAGTGCAACATAAAATTAAATAAGTTTGGCAGTCAGCAATATTAGAATGCATTTTTTTATATTTTAGCTTGAAATAATTAAACTGGAAATATAATTTTTTCAATTTTTATATAAATGAACAAAATTTAATTCTTTATTAGTAAAATTAATTACTAAGCTAGCATAATTTGTTCCTGTAATTGTTCTTATCATGATTAATAACATATCCAATACATATCCAAAATAATGTTTTTAACTTTAAGATATTGAGTAAGATTTACAGGAAACAACTACTCAGCGGACAAAATCGCCGACCTTCATTGAATTAAACCTGCAAGTCTTGTCTTGGTAGCTAAGATGTTTTGTCAATTCCTCACTAGACATATTGAAATTGTTTTGTTCTCGTCAGTATGCCATAAGTAATGGGAAAACAAATAATAATAGCAAACCAGGCTAGCCTATAGCAGACTAAGCAAGACAAACATAGTGAGGGATAAGTGTATCCCTCTGGTGGTCAGTGCTACTACCCATCAGACATCACTGTTGTCTTAGACAAGCGTCTAGGCAGACCAATTCTACTTCGGCTCCAAAGCTTCCTGCATGCGCGTTACGCTGTACAGCTGGCAAAAGTGTGAAGTGTGATACGTCAAACAGCTGATTCTTAAATCCAATGGGATCTGGTGTTTGAATTAATAATTGAATTTGTGAACGCAAATTTGAAATATTTTCGGGTTAAATAAGCAATAATTCTTGAGTCTTTTAAAAGTTATAAATACATCCCAAATTTAAATAGTTTTCAAAGTATTAAAATAATTATAATTTGAAATATTTCTCAAGATTGGTTGTTCCAAATAACCTAAAACAAAATTAGTGTAAGGGTAAAATCATGCAACCCTTAGACATTTTAATTTATTTGCATTTGTTTCTATATTAAAGACAGATTATGTCGCCTTAAAATTCCTAAGTTAATTTGGGTCTCGTTGAATTCACGATAAGTATTGATAAAGAATCTTTTAGATAGATTCTAGTATGGTCAGGCGTCAAGTTAATAATACAGTAATAAACTACCTATTTTATAAAAAAATAATTTCCTTTAGATATTTTTATCATGGCAAGTAATTTTGAGTTTTATTCCAGAGTTTAAACACAGGCGGGAAAACAGCCTCCAACTGCGCATGCGGAAGCCTCAAAGCCAAAGTAGAATTGGTTTCCCAGACGCTTGTATGCCTTAGTGACTGGTAGCGACCTGCAAAGCAGGTACCAAGAGCTGCGACCTCTAACCCTGGTGGACTTTAACTGGAGAAGATTTACAGGAAACAACTACTCAGTGGACAAAGCCTCGATCTGTATTGAATTTAGATATCTCTGAATATTAAGTATAACCATTTCAGATGTAAATCAATGGTGAACGTAATCTGCAATCCAATTTAAATAATGTTTAATTCAATCTAAAATTGTTTCCAGTGGTTCATTAAGGTTGAACTTACAGGAATAAATAATGTGGTTGTACACTATTTTGCTGTAAGATTATCCTTACAAATATCCTGTAATTTGTCATGAGGATACAGTTCTCTTAAAGCAGAAATCCAAAAATTCCTGTAAATCTTAGATTTGCTGAATATTTTTCTTGCAGTTTCTCTGTTGTTCAATATCTGAAGTTCTGGCGTTTTACGTATCGCCCCGTTTAATATAACAAAAAAGTAGCTTCATCCGAAAATTAAATATTTTCTACAATCTGGGTATTATTGTTACACAACATATATTTTCACAAACTGAATTGGCTGAACTAAGTTATTTCATTTAGCCCATACACAATTGAATTGTATTTGGACGAAATTTTTCTTTATGTAAGTCTCCATACTGTCTGGCACACTAAGGCTCTGTTCCTACCAAAAGCAACTAACAACGACAACGAAATCGAAATGCAAATGCAAAGCGACGCTGCACCAACGACTGAACTCCGGTTGAGTCGTGATCGCGTTGTCCTCAGTGGAACAGACATATTTAAATATGAATACAGAGTCATTTTGCAGTTGGATTGCAATTCCATTGCCATTGATAGTTGCTTTTGATGAAAATATCGTCTAATAGTGCTGAACGTAATTGAATGATTTCAATAGTCGAATAACGGCTTTTCGAATACCTTTCATAATCGAATGGTCATTCGAATTACGGTTAGAGGTCGAGAAGTGGGGAAATCGAAATCGATTGCTTAGCTCGGCGTCATTCGGAAACTCGAGTCATAATCATACATAATCGATTTGGCTGGCAGTTGGCTTTTATACAATTCTCAATTATAAAATTTAACGTAACTCAATCCGGTTCTATATTCAAAACAATCCAACTCGGAATGGCATCAACCAATAACAATCTATATTCCGCAGATCAGCACAACCAAAATGCCGCCAACGGTCAACAACTAAACTTAACAATCTTAATATGCGTTCAAGTGCGAGTACTTCAATGTATCTCATCGCTCGAATCACGTATTTAAAATTTGAATGATGAGCTGCTAAAGCGAATGACGATTATTCAATAGACAGTCAGTCGGCGGCACCATACGTCGAGATCTAAATCATTCGAATTTTCATGACAAGGGTATTTGAGGTATCTCGGTGATATTTCAATAATCGAATGATCGATTATTTTTCATTCGAAAACTAGTGTCTAACATTAATATCTAAACCAACTTGTCGAAGCGATGTATGGTAATTTTCTTGAACCGTCAATAGAATATTCTATTTTCATTTGTTGACGACCACTTTTCAGTTTTTCATTTACATTCCCTGCTTCTTTAATTTATTTTTCAATTTTACTGACCGTAAACTGACTAAAGTGAATTTCGATGGGTTAGGCGCAATAGGTCGTAAGCCACAAAAATTTTAATTTCGGTATTTTTTGCGCCATTCAATTCAATACCTCGCTATCCATGTTCCTATAAAACATCGTAAGCCACATTAGTCCATAAATATTTTTTTTATTGATATTTCAATAAGACGTAACCCCAGTGAAGTTTAAATAGTAGTGCAATAAGTCGTAAACCTGAATAAATAAATCCCTTTATTGCAATAGGTCGTAAACTGTCTTGTTATATTGTCTCGTTGAGTTGTGGGCGATCGCTAAAGCATTATTAATTTATTAACACTGTTTTTGTACACTTGGTGTATATTTTTGGTTTTGGATTAAAAGTAAGTAGGCCTTTTCCCATTTACATATTCAAACTTATTGTGAATACCTGTTTTGGTTTGATATTATGCTTAGTTTTTCTTATGGTAACACTAAGAATAATAACAACCTTAGAAATTTTATGTGGGATACGACCTGTTGCACTTTCAAGTTAGGGTGACCAGACGTTTGGGTTTTCGAGGACTTTTTGTCTTAGTTTTTTTAGTATCTATTTATAATTCATGACAAAAAATAAAATATATCTGAATTGTCTTAAGCTATTTTGACGTTTCCACGGGTGGCCATGTTGCCCAGTTGTCAACGGTTTTTAAGGCGACTTAAACAAAACATCTCTCACCGATAGGCGCCAAAAATTTGTTTCTTATTTTTATATTATACATTTATTTTGCTAAGTACAATAATATACCATAATATCTAAAGTTTTTTTAGTTCATTAATAAATTTAGCAAATTCCATTAAGAGGGCTAATCGAACCAGTGTTTGTAAGGTAATTTTTTTTAAATTTATTTCTTCCATACGGTTTGGTCAAATTACATCAGATTTGGAGGATCAGTAGTTGAAAGTGTAATAGAGGGTACATGTATATCTATTTTAATTAATTTTCACTTTATGTAAGGAGAATTTATACTGTACATATAAGTGATATTAGAACGTGATTAGCTCCTGAATTATGATATCAATCGGTAAAATGCGGGGTAAAATTCATACATGTCTTCTAGAATGAATCTTTATAATTATGCTCAGCAAGATTCAAACTTTTATTCCATACTATTTGGTTAAAATGAATTTTATAAATAAGTATCTTTGTCATTACAAATTGAGCAAGGAAGTGTTACCTCTATCGGGAATCGCACCTGAATGAAGTCGATGAATAAAACGTCCAGTGAAGGTATAGTCAAGAGCAAAATTATTCAGCGGCGCATGTATAAAAACTTTCTAGAGAGTGACACAGCTATCCGAGGCTTTTTCCCGACTAGGCCCCCTTAATTACTAATAAGTAATTTGTATTTAAAAATTGCAAATACCTATCTTTTTTACAACATTGCCCTAGTTGTTGATAAATACATTGTCATCCTATTTTAAAAGGTGTATCACTTACAAAAATAAGTTAATGGGGCCCGAATATTCCTTTTATCGAAACAGTGGGGCCCGAATATTCCTTCTATCGAAACAATATCAGCTAACAAAATAGTTTTTGTGTGATTTCTTTGTGCAAAACAATTATTAATATTATACTAATGTGACTATTCAAAATCGTATTATTTTAATTTTTTGCAAATTACTTTCAGAATGTCAAGTCGAGCTGCTCGTCTAGTTGCTCTTGCTAAAAAAATAATGTGCTTGATAGTCTGGTCAATGATAACAGCCTTTCATCTATAGATATACATGTAACAAACCTTGAACCTTTGACGACATACGAGTGCATTGTTTCTAGTGAAGGTGTCGTACTAAATGAAGATTTAATACCTTTGGAACCAATAGTGACAGATAAGACTGAATGTATATTTGTCTATAACGAAGGAGCCCCACTAAATCGACATTTTTGAAACTTTGAAACCAGTTGCAATAGATAGTGCTGAC
This sequence comes from Rhamnusium bicolor, assembly GCA_029963845.1. NCBI lineage: Eukaryota > Metazoa > Arthropoda > Insecta > Coleoptera > Cerambycidae > Rhamnusium > Rhamnusium bicolor. The sequence goes on along the minus strand of JANEYF010003059.1, from coordinate 12,591 downwards.
TCTAATGAAAAAGTCTTACAAAATCAACATCTGATAGATTGTGAATCAATTGCAGTAGACACTATCCAGCTTGGAGATGAAGTAGGCCAGATATCTATTATCTTAAACACAGAGCACGAACCTACACCAAGGCAAACTTCAAAGAAAGAGGAGGTACATCGAGAAAATTTGTCTGTAGAGAGTGTCGAGAATATAGTAGAGGAAATTTTGTTACAGAGAAATAGCGAAGAATCAAACAATGTTAAAAGAAAAAGAAGAAGAATAGCAAATCCGGAAGAATGGGACAGAAATAAAAACAAAAAATTAAGAATGAATGGAGAGAAGTATACAGGATTCACAAGGAATACAGCTGGAGAAATTCAACATAATATTGAAAGATCTGCTCGCAAGTTGGGCCCTCCGTGCATGTGTCACAACAAATATAATTGCAAACAATTTTCTGAAGAAAATAGAGAGGATATTTTTAAAAAAGATTTTGGACTTTAACATGGCATCAAAAAAATGTACGTCAGGACATTAGCACAGTACATCGAGAAAAAAAGATCTTACATCCAAGGTCCTTCTAGACAGACAGGTACAATTTTATATAATTTACAATTAGGCAACTGATAAATTAACCATTTGCAAGCGCATGTTTATGTCTTCAATCGGTATTGGCGAAAAAATGATCAGAAACTGGTTAACTGAACCAGTAGAACACGGTATGCCACTATCGAAAAAGAAAAAGTAAAAACAACGAAACAAAAAAACAATGAAGAAAGGATTGAATTTTTAAAAGATGTCATTAACAGATTACCAAAATTACCATCGCACTATTGTCGAAAAGATTCAAAAAAACAGTACTTTGAGGAACATTTTAAGAATAAAACAGAAATATACAATGTATATAAAGCAGAATGTCTCAAAAATAATACAGAGCCAGTATTGATTTTTTCTTTTAGTAAAATTTTAGAAGAGTTGAATGTTGCAATACACCGTCCAAAAAGGGTCAGTGCGACTTGTGTCGCTCATACAAAGTCGGACAGATTGAAGAAGAGATGTACAGAAAACATTTATTGCATAAAAATAGAGCCCGTGCAGAGAAAGAGAAAGATAAAATCGCTGCAAATGAAAAACAATGTTATACACTTACAATGGACGTTCAAGCAGTTCAGTTATGCCCTGTACTGTTTGCTAGTAAATTGTATTTTTTAAGACTAAACTTCAGGTTCATAATTTCACAATTTACAATATTGAAACACATCAGTCTGAAAATTGTTGTTGGAATGAAACTGTAGGCGACTTAGTTTCTTCAGTGTTTACGACTTGTATCATGAACTACTTGACAAAGTATTGTTTAAAGGAACATAAATCATCGATTATAATTTTTTCCGACAACTGTGGATATCAAAATAAAAATGTTGCACTTTCAAATGCACTTTTATCATTTGCAGTAAGAAATAACATAACTGTATTTCAATAATTTAAAGTTAAAGAATAGAGAAATTCACATTCCCAGCCAATATTCAGTCATGATAAAAGAAGCCAGGCATAAACCCTTTCCCCCTTGACGTTCAATATCTTACACACGAGTTTTTTATGAAATATGATGAAAAATAGTTTTATACATATCCTTCAATTCGCCCTGGCCGAAATGCAAATGATCCAAAAGTAAATGATGTAAAAGTATTTAAGTATGCTCCAGAAGGCAAAATATTATTTAAATTAAATTATGACGATGAATATGTCGAGTTGCCATGCCGTATAAACACAAAAAACATTGATTATTTCTAGATTATATGACAATAGCATCAAAATAAGCAAAAGAAAATATAATGACTTACAAGAATTGACTTGAGTATTACCGTTGGAAGTCAAACGTTGGAGAAGACGTTGTCGTTGAAAATTGTGACGGTGAACAAACTTCTTCAAAACAACCCAACGAAGACATTCCCAAAACAACTGGCAAAGCAATAAAGACGTCCAGAAAAAGACTACTAACAAACTTAAAACAACAAAAAAAATTTTCCTCAGTTACCAAAGAACCAAAAAAAATCTTCACAGCGTAGTTCAGTAGTTAAAAAATATAATTTAAAATTAAAATGTACCCCAAAAAAATAAATAAATGATAATTTAATGAAATTTTTAACAAAAAATGTATTTTATTTATCCACCTTGCACTAATTTCAAATCGCAGTAAGCCACACGTGAGTCATACTTCAATAGTTTTCTAATTAGTTCGTGGCTAAAAACTTTACACAAAAAGATCGCAACTAACATGACAAAGAATAACAATAAGTCGTATCACACAAAACAATGTTATAACGTAAAAATATTGGAAATATTTTATTATATTAATATTCTAATTACATTTGTATCCCAAATAATAAACAGTACCAACACAATTTTTTTTTGCTCTCCACGACATATTGTTTTTTATGCCTCCTGTAAAATGTTTCTTTCATGGGTTACAACCTATTGCGCCTAACCCATCGATTTGTAGATTTAGTGATTTAAATTAGAATTATATTGCACAAGCCGTATTAAGTGCTTTTGTGCAATATTTCTTATTTCTTTATTGATGTTAACAAACTTAAATATGATTAATTTTTATTTTTGTTTTAAACGTATTATATTTTTTATGAACCCGTATGTTTAGATATTGACTTGCAAATGTACAATTTTTGTATCATTAATAATTGGTGAACAAATCTTTCTGTCTAATATTTTCCCAGCAGAACATTTTCTTTGGTTTTTGAAATCTAACATTTAGAGCTGAAACCTATAGACAAATTGAGGTCCGAAATTTATGTCATTTGGTCAATACATAATCCCTCATGATTACCACATAAATCCGAAGTGTGTTAACCAATTAGTACTAGGATGCACTAAATTTTAAAATGAATCATTCGTTATAATACCTCTATCTCAAAATATACCTACTCTATTAATAACTATGCTTTAAATACATTATTATGTTTTTTAAAATACTCACTGGATCGTTTTTTTATTTATCATGCATTGTCGAATTTTTAAATGGTCGCGTGGCTCAGAGTAAAGAAATATACCTTCGAGCATTAATAATTTAATAAATATGTAAAATTAGAAAGCCATTGAGCGTAAGTACCTCAACAGATCCTTTATACATTGTATTTAAAAAGTAATTTTAGGAGCAAATTATATAATAAAGTATACTTTATAGACCGAGGTGAAAGAACAAATTAATTTTAACTGAAATTGTTAAAAAGGAAGAGTATTAAATTTGTGCCAGGACAGGTTTATCAGATCAAAATATGATATTACAACGGGAAATGCATTTAATTAAACATTTTGAAGCACATAATCGACTAAAGCATCTGAACCATCCATGACACCTGCAATTAGTGACGGTTCAGGAGCCTAGCTAAACGATGTCCAGTCCACAAAACGTTCAAAAAAAACTGTTAGAACTACTAAAAGACATTGGAAAATTGGTTTACCTCAGCTGTAAATTTACAAGGTATATTTAATTTTAGGAAATATAAACTCCAATGCAATTGCTTCAATAGGGAAAGAATTAAAAACTGTTTTAAAATCAGCTTATATTTGATATATGAATTTGATTTAATATTATTAATTTAAATAATTTGATGTTTTTTTACCGTGCATTTGGATTGTTAGAGGAAAATGTAAATAAGTAAATTGAGCATATATTTAGATACATATTAAAACATTAGAGAACAAATCAAATAAGTACTTACCTGCCGCTAACACATTTTGTTTTTATAATGCAATATGCTATTTCCAGATAGTTCCATTTGGTTTATAAATCATATTAGTTTCATTACATTATTTAATCCCTTTTGTAATTAAAAAAGAAACCAATCATTATTTCACCAAGCCTGCGAAAGATTTGTGATTATTTAAATTTTTTAGCTTAGTTAGGACGTATATTTGAATAAATCAGCTGGTCTTTTTTTATTTATCACGTACAGTTTTTTTGCAAACCACTCAAATTAAATTAAATATTTACTTCGTGCCCACAATTTTGAGAACCTTTGCAATAATTCATTTTAAACCGCCAGTACGTTGGGGATTGGGTGATTTACTGGCAGTGATGTCAATACAATCGGGGATTCCCGCAATCGAAGTTATTACCGTAAAAAAGTCGTTGAGAGCAACATATTGTTGGATGCTCTAAAAGGACCGTCCTACAGCCGAAAACAGAAGAAAAATAACGAAAAGAAGCTTTTCTAACTGAAGAAAAAGTTTTCTAAAATGACAAAGAAACAGCATTAAAAACTGTTCATCCTTAATAAGCAATTTGTTGTGGTCAGCAATAAAGCTTAGTTTATGGATTTCTCGCTGAGATGTTATATCTCCGATGCAAGTCTAAACTTACAAACGTGTATCATATTTAAGACAAATCAAATTTTTTTTAAATAGTCTCAAGCAACAATAAAAATAATTAGAGAAAGCAGAACATTACCTTAAAATTAATTATAGTCTTTTTGATTATGTATAGGACCTTTCCAACATGTAGGAAGGTTATTTTCGGCAAAGAAATCCTATATGCATATGCATGAAACCATTGAATTATTTCTTAAAATGTGTTGACACCGTTGATGCTTAAAAAATAGCTTTTCTCAGTATCCCGGAATGAGAAAAGAAAAGGAAGGAAAATTTGTTTCAGATTAATTTTTTCATTGTTCAAATTTCAAAAAAGGCGTAACTCTTTAAATAATCAAAATTTCTTAATGAAAAATGGAAAAGGTATCTTAATTCTCTATACACTGGTTATAATTTTTTTCCATGATAGAGCGTTTTTAAAGATGTAAAATCAAATATGATTTCATAGATTTCTTAAACCAATAATTTTTTTGAAATTGAAAATCTCTAAATCCTAAAATTGGGTTATACAACTTACAGTCAGTATGTTAAATTTAATTAACAAGTCAACATTGACTTAGTTTTCTCCGAAACACCAAAACACCATAATATACCGCATTCTACGCTCGATTTGCCAATCAAGTTGGCATCATCTGGAGATGATTAAAACTAACCTTATGCCAACAATGTATCCCTATTTATATCTAAACAGTCCGGTGAACCGTAACCCACTAATCAATAAAGCTAGCTATTTGAGGATTGGTCCTCTGACACTATTCATACTATTTTTACACTTTGTGATTTTCAAGCTTTCAAATGCATCCAGCTATTTAGTATTTGTAACATTCCTAATTAAACTTAAATTGCCAATATCTATTTTATGGTTGGTTCCAAGTGCTGTTGGGCAACACTAGACTTATCTGTTCTACCATATTTGAGATGGGCCATATACTCCTTGAATCTAGTTTGAATTGATCGTCTAGTTTGTCCAACAAACTGATTACAGTCCTTACAGCTAATTTCGTAAATCTCAGACTTTTCGTTTGTTTCAGTTTTGTCATTTAGATTGCCTAAAAGTATTTTCCAATAAATGAACCTATACCTATATTTATAAAAATCTTACCAATACTACGGGTGAATCGAGGGTCGAATGGAGTCGATAAGTATAATATTCAGATTTTCTCTTTCATTTTGAAAGGTCGAGGAATTTCGAGTGGCTTAAAATTTTCATTTCCTAATTATTTTGTCAATTTAACTTTCAGAATATCCATTACTCTCAGCTATATCCTTAAACAATGCCTACTACATCAGTGTTATCTTCACATCAAAGTTCCATCCCACTTCCAAAATTAACAAGTCGATCAATTTCTTGACAGCAAATCTTAAGTAAAATTCCTTTTCAGACGTTTTCGAACATCTGTGGAGTAATTGCCCTTATTTCGGCCGTTATCGTGTCCTTTAACTCTTACAAGTATCCAGGGTTCTTTTGATAGACTGCATTTTAGGTGTGGCCCCACAAAAAAATCTAGTGGGGATTAAGTCAGGCTACCTTGCGGCCTATTCCAACGTACCTCTTCGGTATATCCATCTATTCGGGAATACTTTATTTAAATATTCGCTGACAGGAAGTGTAAAATGAGGTGGTGCCTAATTCTGTTGAAACCACAACGGAGAATTTGGTATCTTTGAATTGTTTCGGTTGGGAAATATTTTTTTTAAAGCAGGAATAAGCTATGTTTGGAGAAATTTTAAAGATATAGTTGCGGTTATGTTACCCTCAATGAATACTGGTCCAATTATTTAATTGCTCAATATGCCTGTCCATATATTTGTCCGGTTTTTGTGTATGTAATTCCCGCATCCATTATTGTTGATATTAATTTAACAATAAAGCATGGCAGACGTACGCAGGGGTAGAAAACAGCCATTTGCTGTCAAAATGAATAAATTCATAGGTAAATTCCCGGATTTATTCTATGATGGTGCTAAAATAATTTGTAAAGTGTGCGAGAAAGATTTGATGTGCTGGGACAAGCGTGATTGTGGACTTCACGTAAATAGTGTACACAATAAAAATTTAAAAAAATGGCGTGCCTTCGACAACACAGTTTATGTTCGATTTACTATTAATGCTGATTGCCTGTGATGTTCCGCTGCACATACTCGATAAACAACCATTTCGAGAGTTCTGGAATAAATACAATGCCCAGGTGAAGTTACCAAGTCGCACAACGTTATGTAACTATCTACCAACTGTACACGTAGACATGGTAAATAATATGAAATATGAATTAAAAATACACGGCTGTGGTTATCTATTGATGAGACAACAGATTGTAAAAAATCTATTTTAAATGTTATAGTGCGAGCACTGGACCCTCTTAAACCGTCAGTTCCACTGTTACTAGCTAGCAAAAGACTAAGTCAGTGTACTAACGAAACAATTACCATGGTGGTGCTGGAGACGTTAGAAAAATTTGAAGTGTCAAAAAATCAAGTCAAGTTAAGTCCCGGTATTCCTGAACCATCACAGCCGATTCTTAAACGTTGGGGAACATGGTTACAGGCAGCTTTTTATTATGCTGAATATTTCCAACAAATAAAAGCTGTGATACTACAATTCAATCCAGATGAGGCTGCAGCTATTAAGGAAAGCCAGACAAAATTCGAAAATATTTCCGTTGAAACAGCTTTAAAAAATATTGCGAAGAACTATAAACCATTACATGAAAGCATTAAAAAATTGGAAAACAGTGCGTTGTCGTTAGCGGAGTCACTGCAAATAGTGGACTAAGTAAATCTACTGCTACACGATATAGGTGACGCAACAAATGAGCGCGTTAAAGAAAAGTTCGCGAGTGTTCCACGGAACATTTTTGACAGCCTTATTTATAAGCTTTTAATTGCCTAGAATTCAACGTTACATTTCACTCGATAAACATTTTTCCCTTTTATTGAATGGCATCTGATGAAGGACAATCTTATTGCCCTTGAGTATTTAAATCAAATCGCTTTGAATCTGTAGAGTAACAAGACTCTTACATAATCGGGTTAAAGGTTTCTGTTCCCTACTTTTCTTTCAACAATTACCATTCTGATGATAAGAAGCTTATATAGAAATTTGTATAATAATTCTCATGGAGCTAAAATGCTTCTGAGACACCATATCAAATAGTATTAGATAAATATTAAATATCACGATATTATTGTTTTGACATTCAGTTAGAAATATAAGCTTTTTGTTAAGGAAACAAAATAACACAAAAATGTAATGTAAAAGTCTTAACCTTTCATGTGTAGCGCCAATATACGAAATAATGGAGCGCTACAACTCCTGTTGTCAACCTTTATAGATAATAATAAAATTAAATACCGGATCAATACCATGTCAATGTTTAAATAACATTATAATTATATCTTAAACGAGATAATTTCAGAAACATATTTCTGCATTATTTTTAACTGAACAAATATGAAATTTGGCTACGTTGCAATGAAATCTTTTTGAGATATCATACGAGACAATCATACCAATAAATTTATCTTTACAGTAGATACCTTTATTCACAATTCCTCTTATTTTACTTGATTTATTCTGTAAAATCATAGTGTTGATTATTTTCTCCATTACAGCCTTAATATGCAATGGATTATTTAAAATAATGTACGCAGCCTCAAAGTCTGTAAGAGAAGATAATTAATTAAAAATGTACTGCGTAGGCTACATGCAGTCTGCGAAAGAAAACAATTTTGCAAACATAATGTAACTACGAAAGCATACCTATAGAAAAATTTTTGAGGTACCTCTTATATGTGGAAAGTACATATCTATAATTTTAAATATCCAACTTTTATTGAAATCTTTTATTAAAAATATGTATCATTTCCATTCATTAATTTGAGAGTAAATGTCTCCTTGATGGCGGCTTTCGACCCATATTTATAGAAAAATTTTCTTATTATGATGAGTAGAATAATCCTAGAACTTTATAAAAAAAATGGTTTTTTTATTATTGTTTTTATTTATTATCATCTTTACTATTTTTGTTGAAATGAAAGAAAACCCCAGTCTCTTAAACACAACTCGTTTTGTACACCTAAATCGGCGTATAAAACGAGTTAATGGCCCTGAACAATAAATTGCTGGAACCCATTATTAGCCAAGGTGAGCAGTTAAATGATGGAAAAAGTGAAATCGTAATAGAATTAAAAGCAAGAATACTGATAAAAAAATAGCATTAATTCTGATTAAAAATTTGGAATTGATACGTCTTATTCCAAATGTTAGAAACAGTAAAATAAATCAGCTTTTTTCATATTTTTTTCATTCATAAGAAAAATTCTTCCCGGATACGCAATTTAGGACTGCAAATTCACCATTCTAATATAAAACGTTCAGTAAGCAAGGTTGATTACCCAAAATAAATTTTCTATTTCCCAATAGTGGGTTGAGGATTAAATACTTAAAATTAGGGAAAAAACCCTTTTTTAAATGACGATGAATAACGTGCAATAATTTTTTGGGACGGATTTTATTTTCGGACGAGGCCAGGTTCACAAATTTGGTGTTAATTAACCGCCAAATACGATATATTGGTCACAAGAAAATCAAAATTTACTAAGGGAGGGTACTTTTCAAGAGCTATTCGGTTTCAATGTTTGGCTTGGGATAATCATTATTACAATAATTGGTCCAATAATATTTGAGGGAACCTTGACCGATGCCAGATACCTAGGATTCCCGCAAAATGAGATTGAGGACATTTTAAATGATTACCTTTGGATTTAGGGCAGGGAATGTATTTCCAACAAGATGGCGCTCCTCTAGATAATTCAGGAATAGTAACTGATTACCTTCAACAAAGATTCGGCGAAAACGTCATTTGAATAAATGGCCCTGTCAGGTGGTCTCCAAGGTCACCTGATTTAACTCCCCTAGATTTTTTTGTATGGAGTCATTTAAAAAATATTGTGTACCTGGAGCTACGAGTAAAATGCGCAATTAAGAGCATAACGGCCCAGCAATTGGCGAATGTTCTTCGAGATAGAGCTATGCGAGTTCAGAAGTGCATTGACGTTAATGGACAGCATTTGAACAACTGTTGTAATGTTTTGTGTTCCTTGTTTGTATTCCAAAGCTACCTTATGTAGGTATACCTAGATAATTATAATTAAATACAAGTCCATAAATATGCACATTTTTGTATTTTATTAAAAAAAAAAAACTATAGAAAATTTGGCTGTATCATTTATCTCATTTGTCTCATTTGTCTCGTTATCTCATTTATCTTATTTATCTCATTTACCTCATTTATCATATTTTTACCTTATTTGTTTTGTTCATTTTAATCATTTTATGTAAATACATAAAATAAATGGAAATGATATTTTCAATTAAAAGAATTTATTTCTTTCATGTCAAATTGAATATTATGATGAGAAAGTACTGTCGAGGAGCACCTAGCCACAACCGATTTTTTTTGGAGTTTCTTCATAATTTAGGTTCGCATAACGTACGCATACGGCTCAACCAATATTTTAATAAATGCCGATATCTTCAAGCACTAACTTTTGTCACACAAACTTAGAAACTGCTCGAAACTTATTATTATACAGTTTTTTCCAAAATAAATCTTTTCTTTTCCGAATTAGGCAGTAGATAAACCACCTAAAGCACTACAAATAGATAAGGTGATACGCCTTGGGGGCGGAATAATTTGCAAATTAGAGCAAAATTTGTATAGGCTGTAGTTTCTCAAACGGCATATCTCCGATTAAGGGTTAAAATATTTTACTACAGATATTAATGTAGCTTTCAACAAATTCATGGAACTACTAACATGTTCAATCAATAGTACCTGTCCTCTGCAGTACATATGAGAAAATGTAAACAAAAAAGAATAAATCGTGGGTAACAAACGAAGTAATTGAAGAAAGTAAAAATTTAAAGAATTAATTTTGGTTAAAAAAATACTAATGATATAAATGTTATCGAACATTCCACAAATAAAAAAAAGAGTACAAAACATCAATTCAAAGAAGTAAAAAAGTATACTATAATATTATTAAAACATCAAGTAAATCTAAAAAAATTTGGCAAATAGTTGTTAATGAGCAAACAGGCAGAAATAAGAAAAATTAGTTAATTATGCCAAAAAACGAAAATCTGTATATTACAGACCCTGTAAAAATAGCAGACACTTTTGGACACTACTTTTCAAATATATATGTTTAAACAATTATTATGGAACATTTTCTTCTAAAACTTGCACTGACAATGTAATGTAGCTGACAATGCAAAATCATTTTTCTTTACACCTACTAACAGTAAAGCAAATTTTAAAAATCATTTCTCAACTGCAAAATAGTGTAGAGGTAAATGGAATTACAACTAAATTAATTAAAACTATAGCAGAAAACATTGTAAGCCTACGGCGTAGCAGGACCAACAACTTTATTTTTTTTAGATACGCTGAATTGTCACCTCAAAGTGACAATTGCCATTTCAAAGTGAGAATTCTGACTTCAAAGTGACAATTGTCACTTCAAAGTGTGAATTCTGACTTTAAAGTGAGAATTCTGACTTCAAAGTGAGAATTCTGACTTCAAAGTGAGAATTCTGACTTCAAAGTGACAATTGCCACTTCGAAGTGAGAACTACGACTTCAATGTGACAATTGCCACTTCAAAGTGTGAATTCTGACTTTAAAGTGAGAATTCTGACTTCAAAGTAAGTATTCTGACTTCAAAATGACAATCGAAGTGAGAATTCTGACTTCAAAGTGACAATTGTAAATTCAAAGGTGCTTCACAAGATGTGGCTGAAAACAGAATCATAATTATATAAACGAGAAACGAATTTTTACAGTGGACCAGTTGAGTAATGCTCTTGACGCGAAAGTCCTAGTACTTTTGTAATACGTTCACATTTGACAAGATGATAGAAAATAAATATGCCAAGATACCCTATTTCAGGCATGACGAAAATATGATTTTAAGGGGGTTAAACACCCCGAAAACTGTTTAAAAATTATATAACTTTTTCCGTACAATTTGTAACACCTTCACATTTGACAAGATAATAGTAAATAAATATTCCAAAACACCCTACCTCAGACTTGCTTAAAAATACGAATTTAAGGAGGTAAAACACCCAAAATACTATGTTAAACTTTATAACTTTTGTCATATAAATTGTAACACCTTCAGATTTGACAAGATGGTAGAACATATATATTCCAATATACCCTATTTCAGATTTAACAAATATTAGAATTTAACGGGGTGAAACACCCCGAAACATTTAGAAATTTATAGCTTTTGTTGTACCATCTGTAAAACCTTCTCATTTGAAGATGATAGAAAATAAATATCCCAAGATACGACTTTTGAAGGTGCTGTAAGTTGTATGAAAAACGTTATATTAGTCGTAAATACTGTCCGGAGTGTTTCACCCCTTAAATTCATACTTTAGTCAAATCTGAAAAGGCGTATCTCGGGATATTTATTTTCTATCATTTTGTCAAATGGGAGTGTTACAGATTGTACGACAAAGGTATACATGTTACGTGTTTCACCCCTTTAAATTCTAATTTTCGTCAAATCTGAAATAAGATATGTTGAAATATTTATTTTCTACCATCCTGTTTAATATAAAGGTGTTACAATTTTTATGACAAAAGTTATATTAGTTTTAATTAGTTCCTGGATGTTTCACTTCTTTAAATTAATATTTTAGTCAAATCTGAAACGGTGTATCTTGGAATATGTATTTTATTACATATTGTCAAATAGGAAAGTGTTACAGTTTGTACGACAAACGTTATAAATTATTAAATGGTTTTCAGGGTGTTTCACCCCTTCAAATTCTAATTTTCGTCAAATCTGAAGTAGGATATTTTGCAATATGTATTTTTTGCCAATCTGTCTAATCTGAAGGTGTTATAAGTTGTATGACAAAAGTTATATTAGTTTTAAATAGTTTTTGGGGGTGTTTCATCCCCTTAAATTCTAATTTTCGTCATATTTTAAATAGGGCATATTGGAATATTTATTTTTTATGAACTTGTCTAATTTGAAGGTGTTACAAGTTATATGACAAAAGTTATATTAGTTTTAAAATAGTTTCTGGATTGTTTCACCCCCTTAAATTCATATTTTAGTCAAATCTACAGTCATATCTTGGATTATTTATTATCTATCATCTTGTCAAATGGGAAGGTGTTACTGATTGTACTACAAAAG
>JANEYF010003058.1:0-350600 GCA_029963845.1 Rhamnusium bicolor | reverse complement strand
ACAAGGACCAATAATAGTCTTTACAAAATTTGGATATATCCAGCCATTCACAAGTTATAAGGAAAAATATAGTGTGGTGTCACCCCCAAATTTGGCTAGTGTCAAAATATAACTTCTTTTGTTTTTTGTCATATGTTTTTTGGTAGAACTAGTTTCCGTATTAACATTTTAAAATGAAATAAAATTGACGTACACTCCTTCTCATCTAAACACTCTTTAAGATACTGAAACTGTGCTTTCGTCATATCTAGGTGAATCAACTATACTCAACGCTTTATGTTTTGTATAAGGTAAAATCAAAGTATTTTGTTTAAACAGTATTTGGTAACTTGGCTAGTATAACAAAAATTAGGAACTAGTCATACATTTTCCGATAAAAACTAGTTTACGTATTAACTATTAAAATAAAATAAAATTCATATTTCATGTTGTATAAATTTTTGTTTTTCTGTTGTTTGGGAATGTTTCAGTAGATGTTTACAATAAAAAGTGCAAGGAGCCTATTATTACCACCTTAATTGAATTATAATTCATATCAATAACACATGTTTCATTTTTAAAATCACTTTTTAAATTAATCCATTTTGTAACATTTTAGCACAAAATACATAAATGTTCCAAAATAACCCCTCTTTAGTACCTAGTCTTAAATTTCATCACACTAACGAACTAGATTTTTCTATAATTGTTGTCATATAGCGGAGAGGCTGATTCTGAAAAAATCTGATTTTTTCCCGTTTTTTTTTTATTTTCGGACCACTGTGAATTGCAGCAAAAAAGTCCTTTTTTGCGTTTATAAGTATTCCACTGATATTGAGATTTATCGTGCACTCGCTCACAAATACAGAGACATATTTCAAGGCAAGGTCTGTTTTCCACCTTTCCTTTAGATGAAACAGTCCAACAAGCAGTATATTACATATGTGGTCCGCTTACCCCCATTTGTTAGGTTTAACGACACCCTCATTCCGTTACTTTCTGTCCCATACAGAACCCAGGCGCAAAAGGTACAGAAAATTAAATTAGAAACTTTCTTAACGAGATAAGTTTTTTTACGGAATATGCCGATACCGAAGCGTTTGTGGTAATTATGTCACAAAACGTATACTTAACGCTAAATCAATACTTGACTGAGGGTAATGCGATTTTGTTTGCACGGGGCGAAGTTAAAATTTAATCTGAAAAGTAATTACTTTGACATATTTTATTAGTGCTTCTTTAACAGAAAAACATTTGAGAACTTGTTTTTCAATACCAACGTATTACTAATAAAATTATGAAATCCTTAGTGAAATAAAATATTCTTTAATTTTGTTACGGTAAACCATGGGCGCCGTTTGGAGGTGGCAGAGGCCTCCACAAAATTTATAAAAGTATATCCAATGAAAAAAATAAAAAATATAATAAAAAATAAGTACTTCAATACAAATATTACACTGGCGGACATGTAGAATGTACCTGAATGGCATATCCCACTGGAATAAAGCCTTCTAATTACAGAAAGAAAGGCAAAAAGTAACACGTTACGTTTTCTTCTTACATTAATAAAACATTATGGGCAGGAATAACATTATTGTTAATTTTATTAATCTATTTATTGCTATACCGGGTGTAACAGGATCATGGTAGACCCCCTTTTTCTCCTTTAGTTTTAAAGATAATTGATTGAAATTTGGAATATCCTATATACATAATAAGCGGCACTTTTAGACATACAAGGGATTTTATTTTCACTTCCGGTTTCGCAGGAATGTAAATGGAACACCCTGTATATTATTGCATTTCTGAATTCTTCATAATTTTCTGAATCCAACGATATCAAATAAGTGACATTTCAAATGTTAACATTTTTGATAATACAATTTTTTGTTTTCCATTTAAGTATACCATGACGGGTCCGATTTACTTTAAATCACCCGTGTAATGCTAGAAAACTCATAATCCCGTCAAAAATACTAAATTACGTGATTTATGAGTAAATAAAGTTCATCAAAATGGTTTTTGGGGAAAAACTCAATTTTTTCAAATAGAACCAAATTGGTACCGTGGTACCGCTATATTAGTACTATTAATAAGGAATTTATTCATATATCGTATTAAAATGTGCGATATATACAAACAAAATTACAGGACAATTCCAGGTTTACAAATTTGAGATTATTTAACCGACAAAATACAAAATATTGGTCACAAGAAAATCAAAATTTATTACGGATAACTTTCAAGTGCGGTTCGGCTTCAATGTTTGGCTTGGATAATCGGTAATAGAATCATTGGTCCAATAATATTTGAAGGACCCTGACTGGTGCCAGATACTTGGGATTTCTGCAAAATGAAATTGAAGACAGTTTATCCGAATTACCTTTCCATTTACGACAGGGAATGTATTTCCAATAAGATGGCGCTCCTCTTCATAATTCAAGGATTGTAATTGATTACCTTCAACGGAGATTCGGAGAAAACGTAATTTCGATGAATGGTCCTGTGAGGTGGCCTCCAAGGTCACCTGATTTAACATCCCTTGATTTCTTTATTTGGGGTCATTTAAAAAATATTGTCTACGAAACCGCCGTTACAACCCGTGAAGACCTGGAGCTACGAGTAAGACGAGCAATTAATAGCATAACGGCCCAACAAGCGTTCATCGAGAAACAAGTATGCGAGTTGAGAAGTGCATTGACGTTAATGGACAGCATTTTGAACAACTGTTGTAATGTTTTGTGTTCATATTCTGTATTCCAAAGCCACCTTATGCATAACAAGGTAATTAGAACAAAAATGAATTTTCTTATTTTCGTTTAGCTGTAATTTTCTTTGTATTTATCGCACATTTTAATACGATATATGAATAAATTTCTTATTAATAGTACCAATAAATGGTACCATGGTATCAATATGGTTCCATCTGAAAAAATTGAGTTTTTCCCCAAAAACCATTTTGATGAACTTTATTTGCTCATAAATCACGTAATTTAGTATTTTTGACGGGATTTCGATTTTTCTAGCATTACACGGATCATTTAGAATAAATCTGGACCGTGATGGCACACTTAAATGGAAAACTAAAAATTATATTATAAAAAATATTGACGTTTGAAATGTCACTTATTCGGTATCGTTGGATTCAGAAATTAAATGCAATAATATATATGGTGTTCCATTTAAAAATCGAAAGTTAGTGTCAGTGTATGTCAAAAAGTGCTGCTTATTATGTAAAACATCCCAAATTTCAATCAATTATCTTCAAAACTAAAGGAGAAAAGGGGGGTGTACCATGATCCTGTTACACCCGGCATATCAATGATGTATATGATATATATTAGACTTAGATATATCTACAGAGATGGGAGAATATTTTTGAAAAACATATGCTGTTTATTTTTTTTCTTTTATGGGGGTCAAATCGTCTCGCTTTAGGAACCAACACCAATCACCCATCATGGCTAGATCCCATCGTTTTTGATAACAAATTTTTATTGTCCTTGATGAAATCTTTCTCCTTGCTCGTCGCTTAGCGCACCCATATTTTCAGGAAAAAATTTAAATGAGAATGCAACTTTGGAACTTACACTACATACTACTTAACTATCCTAGCTTAACACTTGAGCTAGGATGCGCAATGGTCTAAACCCCGTCCTTTCATTGTAAAGCGGTTTAATCGTCTATGTCCCATACTAACGATATGACTTTGTGACAGTTAAACATATAAACATATTGTTACGCTAATGGACTGTGATAATTCCAAAATGTGCCCAGAGATGGCGTTATTGGTACTAAAACTTAAATTAAATAGCCAGGATAGTCTGGACTTATAAAGTAAAATTTAGAATTGTTCTAGGATCAGAGATATTCAAGAAAATTCTAGCTTGTACATAAATGGATATATAGTGATTCGAAAAAACATATGCTATCGCTTAAATCGAGCATCCTCCACCAAAAATAAGACAAATAGTTCCTATCAACATGTGTAAACTCTTGCTTCATTTCTGAGATACACGGTGTTAAAGGTTTCTTATTTTCAATTTTTTTCAAAGTATCCTAAACGAAGCCGAAATCGAAAAATATCAAGAGGTAAGTTTTTTAAGTATTTACCTGTGTATTTACATAACTGTGCAATCAAAAAGTAAAAATGCAGTGGCGTATATATATTTTTTTTATCCTGAAGTGGATTGGAACCTTTGATGTGAAGATCACACTGACGTCATCTCCCAGATGATGCCAACTTGGTTGACGAAACGCGCGTCGGCTGCAGTATATGGCGTTTTGTGGAAAATTGTCAGCGTGATATTTTTTAAAGAAATTATTAAATTGCACCCATACGCTCACCCGTGATGAAGCTATCCACACCAGATTAATACTAAAATATGTAGTATTGTAAGTACTTTTCACAATCCAAATTTCATTCAAATTGCTAAAGGTGTTTCGGAGATATTTTGAAAAAAACTGAAAAAATAACAAAACCGGATATTCTAAACGAAATATTTGTCTTATTTTTAAAAAGTGAGTAAGTGTGAGATAGAGCTCCAATGAATTGACGGTTTGAGATGTTTGTGGAGACGGCAAACAAATAACAATATAAAAACATTTGATTTTTTATTACTTTTGCTGGTAGTAGTATTAATTTTAATTATTTAAATCAATACAGGTCATTAAATTAGATCTGCACTGAAAAATATAGAACTCAATTTGTAGTCGTAACTTTTGAATGACTGGTAATACCAATCTTACCAAATTACACGCTAGTTTAGGACTGTGGGACTCCCGCAACACCACAGTAACGAAAAAATCCAACGTGTTTAACTGGTATAGTACAACACTAGCATGAACTTTATGTCGTGAATATTTCTGTTAATACTCTATATACAGTACAGTTGTGTACGTATTTGAAGATTTATTTTACCATTTTATTTATCAGTAGTAAAAGGTTTTAGTAACTCAGAGTAAAATTAAAATTTTAATTCATTATTTAATTTATAATCATTTCTGTCTGTCTCTCCAAGAGTGCTTGGTTTTCTTTTGGAAGTTAAATTTTGTCTTTTAAGAGTGCGTTCATTGACCACACTAGTAATTTGTATTTTCTGACGACTGATTGTTTTGACCCTGGCCGTTGCTAATGAGTTGAGAACCCTTGCGTTAGCAAGAATACCAGGATTACCAGTGTGTTAATCAGACTATTTTTCGAACTCTACACTAGTCAAATTCTTATCTTTAGGAAAACTGTTTTGATCCAGGCCGTTGCTAACGATTTGAGACCTTTAGCAGTAGCAATAAAGCCAGGATTAACAGACTGCAACTAAAATTTATGGGTTGAACTCAGATGCTAGGAACTTGCATTGCTCTGACGATCACTGTTTCGACCCCTGCTGTTGCTAACGATTTGAGACCCTTGTGATAGCAAATAAGCTGGGACACCCAGTGTGTCACTCAGACTTTATATACTCAATAAACTCCGCTCTTAAAGGCACAGCCGCTCACGTCCCGTACCTGTGTACATGAAAAAAAAAGCAAATTTAAGTAATTTTGATTTAGAGTAAGTAAACTTGGCTTGTACTTTTTCTCGCTAGTAGTATTTATATTTCCATTTATCCGCATCTATTTAACGTACACACCTATATAGTCGCCTACTTAGAAACACGCTTATTTCTACTTGGGTGTATGGCAATAGAGCATCACAAGTGACGTATTTCTCAGCAGAATGGAAAAAGCCCCTCACATGGTGTCAAATTTCCGGATAGCTTCCAAAAAAGTTATACAGCTAATTATGAAACTTAAGAAAAACAGCTATAAAAATACTTCTATTACCCCTACTAGAAAATCAACATTGTTAATAAAAAAAATTTCTATTTATTTTTTTACTTTTTACTACGTTCTGAAAAATGTTCTATAAAAAATTTAATATTCCTGTATGAGAAAAAAACAAATTCAATAAATTTAAAATGTAAATTGATTGGTCGATAATGTAAAAACGCTGTGGTCGTGAGTAAAATATGTATATTTATTGTTGTAATAATTATCAATCATAAATAATTATTATTCATGGTAACTTCTGACACACTAACACCAACATTACTCATTAATAAATAATGCAAACAGTAGCAAATTATTGAAAACATTAAGACCACAACAGGACAACTTGATATCGGGTGATTCAAGTGATGACATATTAAGTCGTAATTATAATATTTCGAAGAGTTTTTATAGTCATAATTATTCTAAAAATTATTTTAAAATAAATGGAGGTTGTTTAGCTATCGAAGTCTGCTGAAGTTTAGATATTCGACGTCTTACACCAATTCCATATTTTCATAAGAAACACATCGTAATTTAATGGAGTTGCTAAAACAACATTCAAAAAAACAATACTTATTTAGATAAGATGAACAGTTGTGATTGTTTCTAGGTTGTTTCTTAGTCCAAGGGAAATTAATTTTGAACATTAATTTCCACAAACGCAAAGATATTCCAAATTTCTGTAAAATTCAATACATTTTTTTACACTTAACCGCATCTTTCTATCATCGATAATCGAGGCCCAATTATGTGGGTAGAATCTAAGACATACTGTGTACGTTTTGAATCATTCTAAACATATTTTGACTATTTTCATATAATATCTCTCATTCATTTGGTTTATCGAAAATAAACTAGCTGAAGCATTCAGTTCCTGGACTTCCTTATAGTCTGGTAGTGTTATGATTAAATATGGAAGCCAACTTCCGGGCCGTGTACAACTTCTTTAAAGCCCTCGAGAGAGTTCATAATAAAATGTTGATGGTCAGGTGTAAGAATTTTGTTTACAGGGCAGTTTACTGAGCTGAATTCTACAATAATCGCGTCTTCAGATTAACAATAGTTCTTCAAAATTAATAAGTTACATTCGCAGTTCCCCAAGGATCCCATTTGAGGCCTTTGTTATTCTGTCTATATATAAATTGGAGAGTAGTTTATACATTCCTCATACTTGCTGTACGTAGATGACCTTTAGAAGTACTCTGTAGTGGAGAATGAATCTAAATAATCAGGAGGATATTAACAGGCTCTTGAAATGTCGCAAGGAATTTAATTGGTTCCTATATATTAAAACATGTAATTATATATGTATAGTAGGAGAAATGTCATGCAAAAAATAGAGAATAATTTAATTAGAGTTGAAAAAATTAACGATTTAAGAATATCTTACTTTTATATTTCATGTAGATGTAATCATACAGAAATCTCTAAAAATTGAGAATCCTGACTAGAGCCACCAGAGTGTTCTAATAGTGCACCGTAAAACGGGGAAAAAGTAGCTTCCTTCTTGAAAAAAATTTTTTAAGGTACAACCACTTGGGACCTTCACAGCATGATAGCCTAGGTCCTTGGCCATCTGTAATGGCCAATTACAACATTTTTTTGGAGGTCAAACTTTTTTTATTACGAAGAATGTCATAAATTTGTCAAAATTAATTTTTCTTACTTTTTCACACATCCCTCATGATATCTCCGGAACCAATCGAGATAATTATAGGTATTTTTTTTTAATTGATAAAGGAAATGTGGGCGAAGGTCACTGCTTTAATTTCGTTTTTATGGAAAATTTAATTTTTTTGTAAAACTAGGTGAAACTGGAACGTTTACCTTCTTTGCTGCATTTTTTTCGGTAAGCGAAAAACTTTTTTTATTTTAAGGAATTTTGTCATATCATATGTGTATGAAATAAAGCTTACACTTCAAGGAAGTTTTTAAAAAAATTCAGTTCTCTACGACTTATAGTTTTCGAGATTTTGTTTTTTAAAGTTACGAGTTTTTCGATCCTAGATGCGCCTCACTGCGGCGCCACTCAAGTGTGTACAGTGTAGACTATTGAATACAAGTAATCTTATATTATACATAATATATTGTCATTTAGAAACAAGCTTTTCTTTGTGTAATGTGAATGTGAATGAGTATTATTTTTATTGAGTTTTTACATATTATTTAATGCTTAACAATGGAATGTTTATTTTATGTTATCAAAATTAAAATCAGGTAATACAATTCTAGTAAAATCTGTTGATACTGATGTCCTGATTTTGCTTTTACATTATTACTGTGAAACACCAGATATGTCCCACAGGAATATATTTATACAATTAGGACATAGTAAGAATATACAATTTTTGTCAATTAACAATATTGTGGCCAATTTAGGAGAGGAAATTTGTAAGAAAGTATTAACGATTCATTGCCTAACTGGTTGTGACACAACTAATGCCATGTATAAAATAGGGAAGAAAACGGCATTCTATGTTTTATATAAAAATTTAAATAATTTAAAAGATTTAGAAAACCTTCCTTTTCTGTCAGAGGATAAAGCGATGGAATTAGGGGTAAAATATACGCTTTATTTATATAAGAATAAAAACAAAAATATAAAATCCCTGAATGAGATGGGACTTAACAAGTACAAATCAGCCAGCTTCTGAGCTGCCTCCTACTGACCATGCTTTTAGACAACATTTAAAAAGGTAATAATTATTTTTCTAGATCGCCCATACCTATTACAAAAGAAACAAAACACCTACATGTAATTATTTTCTTTTTAGGTATAATAATATAATAATAACACCACATGAAACTACAACCCTCTTTTATCCCTGAAGGTCTGGAATGACCTTGTGTGGGAGAGGGCTACAGATTTAGAGACAATGGACACACACCCATTGTCCGAGTATACTACGATTAATCTCTCTCACAGAAAAATCCCAGTTCCTCGACCGGGAATAGAACCCGAGACCCCGAAGTAAGTACATTACATCTAGACCACGGAGCCAAGTGTCTGTATCAATTAAAAATTTAGTACAATAACCATATACAATACATGCAGATGGAAGATCCAACTCGATACGGTTGGACATTTGAAGAAAATGTTTGGAAGGCAACTTTTTCTAGTCAAAAATCTGTGCCCGATGTAAGGCAAAGTTTGTCAATAAGATGTTCCGACAGGGTCTGTAACAACAGATGTACCTGTTTTGCTCAAGGTTTGAAATGCTGCAGTGAGTGCAAATATGCAAACTGCTGCAACCAAGGAACTGTCCAGATATTTTTAGATTCCGACGTTGACGATTTTTAAAATATTTTTTATAACAAGTTTTAAATTTATGTTTTAAAATAAATAATTATTCCGTATTTTTTTTTAATTCAATTTTAGGTTTTAATGTATAAATATAATGGATTTTAAATAATGTGCAATGTAAATAATGATAAGTAAAACCTAAGTGCTTATGAAAATAAAATTTATATTAAAGATATGTCAAAAATAATACTTAATAGTATGCACCCACAACACGCATAGCACACTGATTAAAGCACAGTAGAACCGGGGGAGATATCCTGCCCGCAGAAACTTAATTTCAAATAACAATAACTTGAAACGTACAAGTCGTAGAGTATTGCGTTTTTTTTTAAAAAAACTTCCTTGATGTGTTAATTTTATTCTGTATGCATATACTGTGGCAAAATTCCTTAAAACAAAAAAAGTTTTTCGCTTACTGAAAAAAAGTACTGCAAGAAAAATAAATGTTAAAGTATTACCTAATTTTATAAAAAACTAGGTTTTCCATAAAGACTAAATTAATTCAGTCACCTCCGCTCACGTTTCCTTTATCGACTAAAAAAAAAAAACTTGATTATCTCAATTGGTTCCGGAGATATCGTGAGGGATGTGTGAAAAAGTACGAAAAATTAATTTTGACAGATTTATGACATTTTTCATAATAAAAAAAGTTGGACCTCCCAAAAATGTTGTAATTTGCCATTTTAGATGGCCAAGGGCCTAATCTATTATTCTGTGAAGGTCCCATGTGGTTGTACCTTAAAAAAAATTTTTTGAAACGTTTTTGTCGGTTTTTCAGTGTACTATAATACAAAGTTCTGTATTCTCCTCTGGTACGTAGTATATTGGTATGTTGAATATCTGTCAATGTTGGTAATACAAAGTAACATTATGCGGAGGAGGCTATATATTGGAGAAAACGGATACACACCTAATATCCAAGCATACTGAGATTAATTTCTGTCTTCAAAAAAAAAATACCTATTTTCCCGCCGAGAATCGAACCCGGGACGCCGCTATAAGTATCCCTATTGATCGACCACGAAATCATTTCTAGTGTTTCCAGTGTTATTAAAAACTACTGCTGTTCACTTTTTAATACAGTCAAAATCACAGAATCACGAAGATTGACCCTTTGGAACATTTCCATAGTCTGATTGTGGCTTCTAGGTGACAGGTTTGTCTTCTCATACATCTGAGGTGGGTTGGAACCTTTGATGTGAGGATAACACTGACGTAGTTTTCCACGATACACCAAAACACTATATATTGCACTCGACGCGCGTTTCGCCAACAAAGTTCGCACCATCTGGAGATGATTAAAACTAACCTTATGCTAACAATGTACCATATTTATACCAAAACTATTGTCACAGTTCGGTGACCCACTATCAATAAAGCGGGCTATTTAGGATTCGCCCTCTGTCATTATTCATACTATTTTTACACTTTGTGATTTCCAAGCTTACAAATGCATCCAGCTGTCTGTCTAGCAGTTGTTACATTCCTAATTAATCTTAAATTGCTAATATCTATTTTATGGTTATTCTCAAACGCATGTTGGGCAACACTAGACTTATCTGTTCTACCATATTTGAGATGGACCATATGCTCTTTAAATCTAATTAGATGATCGTCTAGTTTGTCCAACATATTTTTGATAACAGTCATTACAGCTAATTTCGTAAATCCCCGACTTTCCGTTTGTTTAAATTTTGTCTTTTGGATTGCCTAAACATTGTTGAAGTTTATTTCCCGATGAATGAACCATACTGTCATACCCATATTTTTAAAAATCTTACCAATACCACAGGTGAATCGTAGATTAAATGGAATTGATATAAATTTGGGATTTTCTCTTTCATTTTGAAAGGTCGAGGAATTTCGAAGCTACTTTAAATTTTAGTTTTCTGATTATTTTATCAATTAAACTTACAGAATATCCAATACTCGAAGTTATATCCTTAATCAATGCGTTTTCTTCTTCAACCTCTCCTTATTGAAGGGAAGCTTAATAGAAGATGGACAAAAAAAATTAAAACTCGCCATTTTGTGTTGAGCACAATGGTGAGAGTCCTTACGGAAATAACAGAGTACTGATATATTTTTTGTATATGTCAAATGCTAACTTATTTTCACTATTTCTAATTCAATACATCTAAAAATTGTAGTTGTCCAGAGTTTTCAATTTTATATGTGAATTTAACTGACGCGAAACACCTGTTTAATTTAGAAACAAAGTTGTCAATATCATCAACTTTTGTTTCAAACACTGCAAATATATCATCCACATACCTACGCCAAACCCTGGGGAAAGATATCAGTACTCTAAGATATATCCCTAAGGACTCTCACCATTGTGCTCAACACAAAATTGCGAGTTTTAATTTTTTAGTCCATCGTCTATTATGTTTCTCCGCAATATGGAGGTTTGAGAAAGAATGGCATTGATTAAGGATATAGCTGCGAGTAATGGATATTCTGTAAGTTTAAATGATAAAAATAATTAGAAAACGATAATTTAAAGTTACTTCGAAATTCCTTGACCTTTCAAAATGAAAGATAAAATCAGAAATTTGTATCGATTCCATTTGATCCACATTCACCCGTGGTATTGGTAGGATTTTTTAAAGATATAGGTATGACAGTTGTTCATTCATCGGGAAATAAACTTCAACAACTTTTAGGCGATCCAAATGACAAAATTGAAACAAATAAAATGTCGGAGATTTACGAAATTAGCTGTAGAAACTGTAATCAAAAGTATGTTGGGCAAACTAGACGATCAATTCAAACTAGATTTAAAGAGCATATGGCCTATCTCAAAAATGTAGGTTGCCCAACATGCGTTTGAGAATAACCATAAAATAGTTATTAGCAATTTAAGATTAATTAGAAATGTAACAAATACTAGACAGCTAGATGCATTTGAAAGCTTGGAAATCACGAAGTGTAAAAATAGTATGATGGTGACAAAGGGCCAATCCCAAATAGCCCGCATTATTAGTTAGTGAGTCATGATTCACCGAACCGTGAATTGTCACGTATTAATACCTAAACTATTGAGTTTAGGTATAAATAGGGTACACTGTTAGCATAAGGTGTTTTAATCATCTCCAGATGATGCCAACTTGGTTAGCGAAACGCGTCGAGTGCAGTATATGTTTTGGTGTTTCGTGGAAAATTACGTCAGTGTTTTCTCATACACCTCACACCACTAGATACTCGGGACAAGGCCTTCTTGGCAAATTACAGTTGAATTGTTCTCAGAAGGAATAACTGCCTATACTTGCCATACCGTCTTCTTCAAATATTGTTTTTAATTTACTTGAGTATCCGAGGGGAGTTGCACAAGGACCAAATGATTTTCCAGTTACACATGTAAAATATAACTAGAGTAAAATAAATTAAGACTACTTGGTTGTTTTATTAGATACTTTTATTTCACTAACTTATTCTAAACTTTTAAAATACATTTGTCAATATCAATAATCATATAATTTTAGTTTATTTCCAATAAGTACATATTAAACTCGTTACAAAGTAAACATTTGACTCTGTTTAACTTAATCCTGGGAACACCATAAACCTCTGATGGCCTTAAAATTGTATATAATTCGACCAAAATTAGAAAAAGTTGTTTACAATTTTTAAAACTCACTATTTGATACTGAGTTAAACATTTGTTACTTATGCCGTTATAAACATCTGACCTAATTTCTAAAAACTATAATGAAAATTTCTCTGAAATACTTTACCGGAGAGATAACCGATAACCGAGCTTTAGGAATGCTATACTATAAGTTTCATAAATTGCTCTTAACCTACGATTTGGCGTAAAATATTTTAAAAACACCAAATGCTCATACAAAAAAAATAATAAAATTCTCCAATATGAAAACCTTGTCAAAATGTAATGACTACATATTCCGAAGTTTTGCATCATTTCACCTGGTCGTCTCGTTCTGATACGAGATATTGACAAAAAAATCAGTCCGTAGATAGATTTATCGGCTAACGCGTTAACACTTCTAAAAACAATGAAATTATTTTCCGTCCAGGTTTCAGACATCCTTATTTATTCAACAGGAAGAATTTTTATGTAGCGGGTGACAATTTAAATGATTCAGTCAAATATCCTGACAAATAAGAACAAATTTTTCAGACAGTTTTTGATATTTCGGGGCGGAACAAGACGGAGGTATCAGTTTTTTGTGGGTACGTAACGATTTCACGGTTATATTAAGGTCTTTATTTTTTTTTTTTTTTAATAGAACTAGTATTTTTCTTTTCGAATTCGGTGGGGCGTGGAGTTCAACTTCAAACTGATTTTGTAACATGTATAGCATTAATCAATAGTATGAGATACTTGAACTATATATATTTTTAATGAATTTGAAGATTGCGGGCTGTATGTGTGCGTGCATACGCGTATGTCTATATGGTTGCGCTCTCTCTGAGTTGAACCCAAAATCACGAATAGGGACGTGAAAGAACGGTGGAGTCATGATTTTTAGTTATTTTTTTTACATTATTTTTAGATTTTTTTATTTTTTTGTTTTGTTTTTATATATTTCCTTGTTTTCTCTTTTCTTTAAAATTATGGAGCTGCCGCTTCCCAGTCCCCGTTCATTGCTCCGGGTTCGAGTACATACAACTCGAAAAATTTATTTGTAAATAGCTTAAAAACTATTGAGTTAAAGCAATAAGTTAAACATATTTTTTACTAAAAATTTTATGGTTAGAAAGAAAAAATATCCGTTTAGAATTAATTACACAACTGACCTTGAAATCATTAAATTCGATAAAACCAAAACCGCTATCTTGTTTTCTCCTCGAAATCCTAAAAAAATTTTCTGGCATTTTTTTTTTCATGCAAATTCTTACTTTTCGAGAAATTTGAGCCACCATGTATATACAGCTCACACTTGGAATGGAAACATCCCTGTAAAAAATGTGTTTATTATCCGATTTTAACGGCTTCTTTTTAAAAGATGAACCATCAAAGCCTTTACCTTCTGACAAAAATTTAGAGGTTAGGTTTAATTTTCAAGACCTATGATTTTTTTTCAATGTCAAAAATTAACAAATTTGATTAGCCATTTTTTTATTGAAATTTTAACTACACCACTGGATTCAGTAACCTCTCAAATGGGTAAATCCCAAGTTTCGTGAAAAAAATACTGATTAAAGACAGATTTATAACAAAACTAATGTAGACAGTATTTTATGATTTTCTCTAAAAACTCTAAGCAGCCCATGAAAAATAAAAAAACAGCACACTATTCATATTACCTTCAAAAAAGAAAGGGCCAATGATTGTTTCATTAAGTATCTCACAACAAAAATTAACTTTTTGAGAATACTGCCGTTTATAATTAATGACCCACTCTGGGTTTTCTGTAGTCCATTACCTCGAATTTTGTGCCGATACCACCCTATTGTGGTAAAAATTGCCTCATCGTTAAATAAAATAGTTTTTAGAAAATGTCTGTTATTAAGGTACTCTCCTTGAGCCCACAAGCAAAATTCCATCAGTTTTTCATTATCAGCAGGTTCCAACGTATGTAAAAAACTTAGGTTTAAATGGTTTTACCTTATTTTTTTTAAGACATGGGTGAATATTTTCTCTGGGTAAATTTAAATCTAAGCTGGCTACTCTCACACTGGCGTTTGGATTGTTGTTAAAATAATTTAAAAACTGTCTGTTCACACCTGGGTCGTCTGTGGACATCATCTGTTTTTATAATACGTTTTGTCACAGCGCCACATTCATTAAAAATTTTGTTTATTTTATAAACGGTACTAGGTCGATTCTGGTGCCTATTATTAAATATTTCACATACTTGTCTCAACGTTGTCATTATCTCCTCAAAGGCGCACAATCTCATTATTAAATCTATCGGGTTAATTTATCTTTTTTAATTTATTTTTTCATGGACTGCTTTGAGTTTTTTGAAAAAAAATGTATAAAAGTAATTATAAAATATGGCCTACATTAATTTTCTTATAAGTCTGACATTATTCAATATTTTTTCATGAAATTTGGAATTTGCCTATTTGAGTGATTACTGAATCCAGTAGTGTGGTTAGAATTTCAATAAAAAAATCGCTAATCAAATTTGTTAATTTTTGACAGTGAAAAAATCATAATAGGCCTGAATATTGAATCAAATCTGTAATTTTTTGTCAGAAGGTAAAAGTTTTGATGGTTTATCTTTTAAAGAAAGTCTCGTTAAAATCGAATAAGAAACACAATTTTTACAGGAATGTTTCCATCAAAGTGGGTCACACTGTATGTATAGATTCCCATTAAGAAGTTGATGGTATCAAATCCCTAACGAAATCTACATCAGTTGAAAAAATAAAACTTTTATTAGCATAACCTATTTCGTACACTTTTGCAATATACACTAAAAATTGTTCTGAACACAGAGGGGTAACTGACAATAATTATATTATAATTTCTTTGATTTTTTAATTGGTCAAGTGATGCAGGACGATTTGCAAAAAACTCCAGAGAAAATGTTAGGAGTGGTTAAATTAGGGGACTTCGGTGACTATGACACAGTGCCTTCATCAAATAATATGCCCAATCAATCTCATTTGTAACTGTATGTCTTGTTGCATCAATATTTACAGGGATACAACCTGTTATTCCATTTGTTTCCAGGTCTCTTCATACTCATCCCCGAATAATTTTCACGTTAGTTACTAACCCATGTCAGAATAGTGTTATATTTGGAAGCGTCAATTATCTCGTTAATTTATACATATAACATCAGAAAATGTTTAAACTATTAGCCTCCAGTGTGGAACCCAAAAACCTTAACCGTTAACTCCAAGTCAGCCACAGCGTTTCCATTTTGAGGGTATCAAAATTTGATTATTTTGTCTAGGTAAGTTTTTAAGATACTTTACACCTTATTCAACATGTTAGTGTTGATTTAAAATTCGTCAGAGGTTCATGGTGTACGCTAAATAAAAGAACGGAAGTCTAACTTGCACTGTCTTCTTCTTGCGCATCCAGTAATAAATTAAAAATGTCCCTTTTTACTCTTCTAAGAATCGCTGGATTTTTCAATTTCCTCATTTCCATATCAACCGACCTTAAATAAATAATAACTGTATTTGACAAATTAAGCACTATATTTTTAAATATTTTTTAATTAAAACAAAAAAGCAAAGTACATCAAATTTCTTACATTCTTAATTAAATATATCAACCTATATTTTTTTTGTTTATTTTAGAGGTCATCTAAGCACCGAGTTGCTTAAAAACTACATATTTTAAATTTTATACTTACTTTCCGAATGCTGATATGTCGTCTTCTTGAAATTGTTTTTTGGCACTACCTTTGGGTGACTGAACTGCAGTTTTTACAAGTTGATAAATTGGAGTTTTCTTGGTCATCCTTTTCTTTAAACGTCTCTCAGCTGAAGGAAAAGGGGCAGTACTAATTACTGAACCACGATCTGAACCACTAGGTGAAAACAAGTCGGTGCTTAATTCATCTATTGTGTCTGGAAACACCAGCTCCGGTTTAATGTCTTCCTCAAAACTTGGGTCATCTTCTGATTTTTTTATTTTATCCTAAAAGGAATTAAGCTAATATAGCTTCATGCAGGCTGCATAACATGATTAAGAACTTACGTCAAAGTTTGAAAGCGACCGCTTCACAGATTCGCTGTCCCTCAAGAACTCCATCTGAGAAAAACACCACAATTTTGGCTCGTACAACTCGTCTCGTCCAGCACCACTAGCTTCACTCAATTTTACTTTGGCCAGTTCCTTAAAATATTGTGTCCGCAAACCATGAATCTTACTTCTTATATCATCAACTGATAAGCACTGCATATACGCAAAATTATTTTGGGATACAATTTTTTCGCGAATATCCTCCAATTCTGCTAATCTTCTACTTTTGTTTTTATACTCAGGGTCATCTGACTTGTAAAGCACAGGATATTGCTCATATAAATCGATTAATAAACTAGTGATCTCTCTCTTCCAAATAAATTTTCGCTTTGCCATATTCCACCTGCAATTTCCATTAATTACGGTCACTTTATTTCCAAAACCATTCATATAACCTACCTGCACACACAAAAAAAAAAACATATAGTAGTAAGTTTATAACAACGACGATGCAAATTTCACAAAACAAAAAGTGTACACAAAATCAGACCGATAAGTCCCAGTCGTTTAACACACAGCCTTTCAAAAAACCGAAACACATAAAATACATGGAAATATTTATTCAAATTTTTATTGCAGATGCACCTTAAGGCAAAAAATAAATGGTTGAAACTGAAAAACTGATGGCCTCTTGCATTTTTGTTATTTTTAACTAGAAATTATAAGTCTACTAAATGTGTTTTTTGTTAAAGCGGTTAGATCCACGTCACTTTTATTTTCGCCTTTGGTGGTCGGACTAAGTTAAACTGAAAAACCAAAAGGTCAACAATGGGTTCAGTATCAATAGTAAATTAAGCATGAAGAAAATCGGATTACTGGCATGGGAGACGATGTTTTTTCAATAAGGCAAACTGTATACTGTATAAATAGTAATGCCCCAACGGTATTGAGATAATGAACCAGGTGGTATGAAAAAGAGATCCATCAGTGTCAACATACGTCGTCAGAAAAGCAGATTTCCATGATCGGTAATTCAGAGTTTCGGCTCTCAAAGAGAAGTTTATTACAACCCAAGCGATTACTAAGCACTCTGAAAAAGTGCTTTAAATTCAGGAGCACTAAGCACTAAGCACTTTTTAAAAATTTAAATAATGGAATATCTGCTGATTGCGGCTTGAATTTCATTGAATATATGTGTTATTTATAAAAAAAATTTCAACAAAAACAACCTAGAAAGATGTTGTGGGAAACGAATATCTATTATTTACCGAATGTACTATACATTTTTTTTATTTTAACGAAAATGCCAATATACCAATTTGGTAAGTATGCTTTTTGTGCTTGTAATGTAAAATGTAGCATATGATGACGGATGATGATGTATGAATGAATTTGATAATCACAGCCGTTTTAGAGCAAAAAATTAAATAGGATACAATCATTGGCTTCGCACACACCCAATTTAGAAAAATTTATTTGAGACTATTTTGAAAAAGTAATGAATGAAAATAATTTATTATAAAGCATTTTCTTAAGAATTATTATTTTTGCACGAGATGTGATTGATATAAATCAAATTTTGATGTAATTAATTACATTTTTTTTTCGTCACAAAATAAATTTTCTTTAACTTAATTTTTTTTTTCTAAAATTTGGTGTGAATTTACAAATTTTATGCAGAAATGATTCTTTGCTTGCGAAAATTTTAAAGTACTTGGAAGCTTTTTGGAGTGCTTGCAAGCATTTTAGTGCTTGCGAGAAGTAAAGTGCTTGCGAGCCCTTTCAAATGCTCCCGAGCACTAAAGTGCGAGCACTTTGCGGGATTACTAAGCACTAACCCCTTACACCCTGTTACCCCTTGACATGGACAAGAAAGGAGTAAACGATATGCAAATTCTCTATGGGGCACTCTGCAATTTGAAAGAGGCAATCTATACACAGGGCCGCACGAATGTGCGTGTAGCCATAGCCACTCCTGAGGAAATAGATAGAGGCTATGTAAGGAAGTTGCTGGAATGTGTATTTAGAAAAAGCGGCATAAAGGTAGGATATCTCATGCCTGGAAATACTATGCGAGGCCAGGAAAGACGGCAGCCTAAACAGCAGGTTAGACCAAAAAATCAGCCCGAGGAAACGGTTACCATTAAGGTCAAGGGGAAAACCTTCTCCGAATTGCTGAAAACAGTAAAACAAGGAGTTGACATTAAAAAGATTGGGGTCAACATAAAAAAGATCAGGAAATCCGGTAGCGGAGACCTAATGCTGACGGTGGAAGGCACGGGAAAGGCTAGTACTCTAAAGGATGAGATAGCAACTAGCATAAAAGATGCGGAGGTGCGTACGAGGAAGCCGGAGCTTACGCTGTTCATATACGGCATGGATGGGGCAACTACGGAGGAGGAAGTAGCCGGAGCTATAAAAGAGGAGGCAGGTGTGCAAGATGATCAATTCAAAATTGCATCAATGAGAAAGGGAAGGTTTGAAAACCAAACGGCCACGATAGTCATGGACAGGGAATTGGCAAGGCTCTTTATACGCAAAGGAAGAATTAAAATTGGATGGCTCGAGTGTCAAATTAGAGAAAGGGTGGCAGTGTTAAGATGCTTTAAATGCCTAGAATTCGGCCATAGAGCTCAAAACTGCACGCAGAGTGACAGAAGCGGGGAGTGCATAAACTGTGGAAAACAAGGACACCAGGCCAGAGAGTGTAAGAATACCCCATTCTGTACAAAATGCCAGAAGGATGGGCACAGAGCAGATCAAATAAAGTGCCCACATTTTAGAAAGCTGGTGCAAGAAACTAGGAGGTCAAAGGAGAACAATGAATAACAAAAGCCATAATATAAAAATACTGCAGGTCAACCTAATGAGGTCAAGAGCTAGTCACGATATTGCCTATGCTACAGCAATGAATAGAGAAGTCGATATAATAATCGCCAGCGAGCCAAATAAGAAACTCGTCAGTAAAAACAGATGGATTAAAGATAAGAGAGGGGATGTGGCCGTGTTATTTACCAACAAAAAACTAGAGGTGCACATGGTAAGATCAGAAGAGGGGTATGTATGTATACACCTCCAAAAAATATAAAATATACTGCTGTTATAGCTCTCCCAACATTTCTTTGGATCAGTTCAAAAGAGATGTGGATGTAGTAATGAACGATAGCCGAGGACGACCAGGGGAAAGTATCATCCTAGGGGATCTAAACGTAAAATCGCCTCAGTGGGGATCTGCAGTAACGGACGCTAGAGGAGGATATATTATCGAATGGATGGCAACTTTGGACATGACCGTAAAAAATACAGGGATAACGCCGACCTTTTCCAGGGGAAACTGCGAATCCTTCATAGACGTTACCTTTTCCACGCAAAGAATAGCTGCGAAGATAGTGAGATGGGAAGTTCTGGAGGAGGAGTCTTTAAGCGACCACCGTTTCATTTATTTTGAAGTAGAGGGGACCACCAGAAACAGAGGATACGAGGGGAAAACCGTAATAAGAAATGATTGGGAAGTTTTCCGAACAATAGTGGAGTGGACAACAGAAGGGATGGAGATAAATAAGAGCGAAACCACGGCTGAGACGTGTACCCGAGTGCTGAAAGACGCATATACCGACAGCCAGATTCGTAGATGCAGGGGAAGACGGGCTGAAGTACCATACTGGTGGAATACCGAAATCGAAGTGCAGAGAACCAAATGCCTCGAAAAAAGGAGACAATTAACAAGGGCCAATAGAAATAATGGAGGAAGGGCTAACAGCGCTGAATTAAATGAGGAATATAGAAGATGCAAAAGAGAGTTGAGGAACCTCATAGACCGATCCAAAAGGAAACACTGGCGGGAGCTCTGCGACGACTTGGAAAATGATATATGGGGAAATGGGTATCGGATTGCGATGGGCCGCTTAGCAAATCAAATGCCTACGCAGCTATCAACAGAGAGGAAAAAAGAAATCGCTGAAAAATTGTTTCCCCAACGGAACGATGCCTTAAAGGCGCACACAGGAAGTCGCGAGGTGAAACCCTTCACGAAAGAAGAACTACACAAAGCAGCGGAAAGTATGAAGAATGGGAAAGCACCAGGTGTAGACGGTATTCCACCGGAGGCTATAAAGGAAGCGGTGAAAGTTGTTCCGAATTGGTTGTTGCGGATGCTAAACGACCTGTTACAGACACAGGAGTTCCCAAATGGGTGGAAATTGGCAAAGCTGATCTTAATCCCGAAGGGAGGAAAACCCCCGGAGGACCCATCAGCATATAGGCCGATCTGTTTACTGAATACCCTAAGTAAGCTATACGAGGCATTAATAAGAGGGCGGCTGGAGGAAGAAATAAGAGAAAAGGGAGGCTTGTCGAGACACCAGTATGGGTTCAGAAAAGGTCGATCTACAATACAAGCAATCCAAGAGGTCGTAAGGAGGAAGGAAGAAACGATGGATAAGTGGTGTGCCCTGGTTACAGTCGACGTTAAAAACGCCTTCAATACGGCAGTATGGAGTCTCATAATAAAGGAACTCCAGAAGAGAAGAATTTCCCCGTACCTTTTGAACATTGTCCGCTCCTACTTTGCTAATAGAAAATTATCTATAGATCAGGAGGAGATAGAGGTAACTGCAGGAGTTCCGCAGGGATCGGTGCTGGGACCAACCCTCTGGAACATACTCTATGACGGTGTCCTACGGGTGGATCTGACAGAGGGAGCATCATCAATTGGTTTCGCCGACGATCTAGCGATAATAGTGACAGCTGAGGACGAGGACGACCTTACCTATAGGGTAAATGAGTCACTAAGACGCATTGACTACTGGATGGAGAATCACTGCTTGGAGCTAGCACCCCAAAAAACCGAGGCGGTCATATTGAAAGGACCCAGGAAAAAGGAAAAGGTAAGCTTCACGTTAAGAGACACTATTATTACACCTGGTGGGGCCGTGAAGTACCTGGGGATCACTATAGACGCCCGGGGATCGTATGGACCTCATATTATCAATGTGGCGAAGAAAGCTGAGAACAGGGCGGCCGGACTTATGAGGATTATGCCCAATATTGGGGGTCCAAGTAGTGGGAAGAGGGAAATACTTTGTGGCGTCGTACACTCCACTATATTGTACGGGGCACCCATCTGGTGTGAAGCGTTGCGAATCAGGAGATATCGCACTATGCTGGAGGGAGTGCAACGGCGCATGCTACTAAGAGTGGGTAGCGCATACCGCACGACGTCCACAGTGGCTTTGCAGGTGATTACAGGAGTCATACCCATCGATTTGATGGTGGAGGAACGCAGGTATCTCTATGAGATGGGCAACGGGCAGGAGCTAGCGATAAGGAAGGCAGCTAGAGAAAGAATACTGAACTTATGGCAACGGAGATGGGAATTAAACGAGGAAAAGGGACAGTGGACCAAGAGGTTAATACCTGATTTAAGACCATGGGTGACTTGTAGACACAGAAGGATCGACTTTTATATCTCCCAGTTCCTGACTGGACACGGATCTTTTGGAACCTATACTCAAAGACTCGGTATATCGGAAAATGCCTTCTGTGTTTATTGCGGAGAGGAGGATTCCCCAGAGCACACGGTATTGTACTGTCATCGGTGGGCCCCCTACAGGATAGCAATTTACGGTGAGCTAGGTTTCCAGCTAACAGCAGAAACGCTTGTAGCGCATATGATTGAAGATAAGCGGCAAGGCAATACTATAGGTAATATGATACGCACAATTATGCAAGATAAAGAAAAGGAGCGGAGGGCTAGAGAGAACTGAAAGAGGATTGTAAGGCAACCCTGCATGTTGAGGTTATGTCGTTTCGACGGTTCCAACATGCACTGGGTGTGAAAAGAAGGGGTTTTAGTCGGTAGGAGTCCGACACTATCTGGGACATCTTCCCAGATGCCATATGATGGGTTTCCCCTTAAAAAAAAAAAAAAAAAAAACCCTTACACAAAGTGCTCGAAGCCCTAAGCACCGATTTCAAGAAATGCTCTTAAGCACAGTGCTCCCGAGCACAAAAGTGCTTAGAGTGCTTAGACAAGCACTAAGCACAGTGCTTAGAAACGGCTCTGGAATACATATTATTCAACTCTTATAATATATTAGTAATTTCTGTTTTATCTAAACGCTGCGATTTTTTTAAATTTATTCTCGACTTTTATCGAACTTACTTCGGTATATTGAAACATTATGTAGTGTGTAGACTAATTTCAGTGCCGTTCGTACACTGTGGTGACCTTTTGGGCTACGATCCCATGGCTTGCATTTAGTTTCACCCTTAACAACAGACCACCGGTGTCAAAACTTAGAATTTTCCAATGTATGAATGGACTAGGATATCAATGGAATTTGATGATTCTTTTGCCTCGATGCATGATGGTTGGCAAGGAGTTAGGAGACTACGTGGTGAGACGCAATTTTTATATCTCTGTTGGCATTATGATGTGAAAAGTCATTTGTTATTATTTATTATTAGCAGGTCCCCTCTGGTTTTCATCCAAGAAGCACTACGGCAACTCGCTATATACCTGACGTGCTAATAACCTTTTACTACTTTCGAAAATTATGTAATCGTCTTTTTCAGCAAAACATTGCGCAGTCACATATTACCCACATCACTAGAAACTTATTTCATAGCTCGCAGGTAAATCTGCTTGTTTGGCCACCCCGATTTTCTGATCTCTCCCCATCGAACATGTGTGGAAAATGATGGGTTGGGGGTTGTCTAATTTACAAAAATCTTTGTCTTTGAACGCACTCCGACACGAGATCTTCAGAAGAGATCGATCACCTTTTCGAAGTATGCTGAGATGAGTGTGCGGATATGTAAGATCACGAGCTGATGCATTTCTTAATACAATTTTTTTTATTTGTAAACATATATATTTACAAAAAAATTAAAAACAAAGGATAAACCATTGGAGAAATTATAAAAATGTTTTGTGCGAATCTATGGCATTAATAGAAAGTCTCCATTTTGCCTACTGTATTGTATTCTGATTGTGATTATGTAAGGGCTGGGATGAAAATTTAGTGTTTTGTTGTGGCATAAAATGATATTTAACAGTTATCTTGGATCACTGTGGTTCAGTGGCGGCTGGTGGATTTAGGCTATATCATATCTCAATATTGGAGCATGGAATCCAAACAATATTTTAAGACAACTATCAGTACTGAATGAAGAAGTTTTGCAGAAAAATTTCTTAAAAAAAAATTAGAAAAAAGTTTAAAAAATGTGCTGCCGACCCAGATTACTTCTGGACCATTATTCAAATAATTGCAAACTATTTTTTTTTTCATAATCAGAAGGAAAATTTATCGTCCCGTTTTTTTTTAGGTTTTCGAAAATTCAGATTTTTTTGTAAAGTTATGACATTTCGAAATTTAAGTTCTTGTGTGAATTTCAAAATGTCAACTTTATAAAAAATCACAATTTTCGAAAATCAAAAAAAAACAGGGTGATAAATTTTTTCTTCTAATTAAAAAAATAGTTTACAAATATTTTACTAATAGTCTAGAAGTGGATCTGAGTCGGCAACGCATTTTTTAACTTTTCTCAATTTTTTTTGATTTTTTTTTTCTGAAAAACTTCTTCATTCAGTACCGATAGTCCTACCTTAAAATATTACTTGGGTTCCATGCTCCAATACTGAGATATGGCATAACCTAAATCCACCAGCAGCCACTGTTGTAGTTGGGGTCGTTGGGGAGTTAGAACAGTGGTATACGGTATACACATATATTAGTTCTATTGAAAATCCCGTCGTTATTTAGTATACAATGTTAAGTGTAGCTAAGTTAGTTGATCATTAAATTAACACTAGAGTTAAATATACTATGTAGTACATATTAGTATTAACGTTAAAGTGGTGTATTTGATTTGCGTAGTGTTTATTAAGGTAGGTAAATGCCAAAGATTTAATTACTGTTAGGTGTTAAGTTACCTTTGTTTGAGTGCCAGCATGTTAGGCGACCTTTGGATTTAAATCGCACGTGGCAGTCATTTTATTGTAAGAAACGTTCCCTACCTACGTTGCCTGATTTGCTGGTACTCCATTAAAATAAGTTAAGTATGGTTTCTCTTCGGGATAATTGTATTGATTTTTTACTCGTTTATGTTTAATTTTGCCTACTTTGCCGGCAAATGTCTGTATTTAAGTGGCCTGGTTAGCCGGCACTTGTTTATGTTTAATTTTGCCTTGTTTGCCGGCACATGTTTGTATTTAAGAGGCCTGATTTGTTGAAACTTGTTTATGTTTAATTTTGCCTAGTTTGCCGGCACATTTAAGTATTTAAAGGGCCTGGTTTGCCATCACTTGTTTATGTTTAATTTTGCCTAGTTTGCCGGCACATTTAAGTATTTAAGTGACCTTACTTGCAGGCACTTGTTTATGTTTAATTTTGAATGGTTTGCCAGCAAATGTTTTTATTTAAGTGGCCTGGTTTGCCGGCCCTTGTTTAAATAAAATTTTGTTTAGTTTGCCGGCACATGTAAGTATTTAAGTGGCCTGGTTTGCCGTCACCTGTTTATGTTTAATTTTGCCTGGTTTGACGCCACATGTTTGTATTTAGTTTGGCCTGGTTCTTGTTTATGTTTAATTTTGCCTGGACTGTTGGTACAAGTTTGCATTTAATTTGGCCTGGTTTGCCGTCGCATGTTTGTATTTAATTTGGCATAGTTCGCCAGCACATGTTTGTAGTATTTAATTTGGCATGGTTTGCCAGCACATACTTGTATAGTTTAGTCCGATTTGCCGGCTAGTGGTTCTATGTCATGTTGCTGTCATTACTAGATGCAAACTTCTTTATCTATTTAACTAAAGCTGAACTAATAATTCGGAATGTCATCGTTAAGAATAAGTCTTCATAGTCATGTATATGTGTTACTACTATACAGTATGTGTATTGAATTATTGGATATGCGTCTCTGACATAGCAATGTTGTAGTGTGAACAGAGGCTACCAGGCCGTTAATGTTCAGCGTTAGTGTCAGCAAGCGAGAACTCATTTCCCGTTTAGTTGTTGTGCACTGTGCGAGAAGCGATGCCAAGTTTCAGTCTTCCTTCAGTATACTATGTCTAATACTTTAGAACACGTAACAATAAGTTTAATTCCATTAAACTTTTCGTACTCCATCATGGGGTTGGCTTGCGAATTATATTATTTTGTTCGTTTTGTATCCAACTGTCAATACTTATGTAAATAAAGTGGAAAGAGTATACGTATTTTCTTTCAAGCTAACAAACAAAAAAACTCGACCTTACACTTTTTATAGCTTATCATAGTTAATGCTCTGATGTGGGAAAAGTCAATTTAATGCTACATTTACAATGGCTTGACTACACACACAATTTATTAATGAATTGCGAATTATACCGAAGTAAGATTTGCATAATTTACAATGCGAAATAATTTTGATTGTATCATCCATCCTCTAACAAAATGAGTCCTCAGAAAACTACCGTTAAATTACTACAAAATTTGTAATTAGTTAATTGTTCGTTCCACGCCCTGCTGAAAAATGCCAACTGTAACAAAAACGTGTATAAACAATTTCATAACATTTCAACCCTGCAAGAAACTATATAAAAAACCTCTTAAAACTTATAATTTAGAAAGCTCGCCAACATAATAAAACCTAAACGAAAGAAGACTTCTCTTTACAACAAAGGAAACTTTTTGTTATTCACACATGGTTTTCTGTTAACACATTTCGTAATTTTAACTTTCTTGGCACATCACCAAAGAGACAATGGTTATAGAGGCATTCCGAAGTTGTAAAGTCTGTTCAAACAATCTTACTCTTCACAAAATAATTGCAAAGAAATTCGGATTAATTAGTGTAATACAAGTAATAATTAGACTTTACTCCAGGTATTAGCAACATTTTAAAAGGACCTTTAACTTAAAAAGGGAGTTTTAGTGATAAGAAAATGTATTACAAATAATTTATAAATATCACTATAGTTAAAATAATAAATATAGTTTAAAAAAAATAAAAAACACGCTTTTAAAGCACATCAAACTAAAAAGTGAAAAATTATTATTAATTTAAACTGAAAACAATAATGAACGAAAAATACTAGTTTTATTGTGAAAAAAGCGTGGGTTGCTCGATATACGAAAAATATGGCACAAAGCGCCCCACGCTTTTTTTCACAATAATATTAGTATTTTTCGTTCATTATTGTTTTCAGTTTATATTAATAATTATTTTTCACTTTTTAGTTTGATGTGCTTTAAAAGCGTGTTTTTTAGTTTTTTTAAACTATATTTATTTTTCACTTTTTAGTTTGATGTGCTATGAAAGCGTGTTTTGTAGTTTTTTTAAACTATATTTATATTGCTTATTGATGCTGATATTATAACATATTACGATCCAACAGATATTTCTGAAAAAAAAATATTTTTTTTATTTCAGCCATGGGATTTGAACTCACGCCCGAGGAGTCCGTCGTTTCGCGTCGACTAAGACTTGTCCGCTCGGCCAACGACCGAACTGAGAATCACTGAATATACTTACAATATTAAGCCTCTTGCTCTCACGCAGAGGATACGTGAGGAACGGACTGGCGATCCTGATCAGGATAATGATATAAACTTATCAAATTATTGTATTGTTACTGGTTCTTCGTAAGTGTACAAAGTTTCAATTAAATCTGTCCGTTTAAAGTGGGTCAAAATCGAGTCCAAAGAGTCGGTTATAAACAAACAAACAAGCAAACAAACAAACAAGCAAACATACAAGTGAAGCTAATAAAAGCGTGTTAAAAATGAGGTTTAATGGCTATCATACTTATACAGTGTATCCACGGAAGGGGTTGCCAAGAGGAAAAACTTCTTTATTTAATCATTTACGAAAAAAAGTCAATCTATATAATAAATTCTGCTTCATTTAAAACACTTAAATAACTATTCAGATTTAAGTTTATATACCAGGGCTGAAGTAAAATTTTCTACATTTAGTGAATTACGAAAAAAAGTTACTCTTTATTTAAAAATGTGCATCTCTTAACGACTCCAAATATCTTTAAAAATGTTTAATTATTTACGGGGTGCCCCACGGCAGAAGCTTCAATTTTTTTTATTTGTCAAAACTAGTTCTTTGTAAAATAGGGAGCTTCTCTCAAAACCTTATAAATAGCTATTCAAATGTTGATTTGTGTAACCCAGGGTCATCAATAAGAATATTTTTTAACACGCTTTTATTTTTTTTATTATTAGCTTCACCTGTATGTTTGTTTGTGAGCGTGTTTGTAACCGACTCTTTGGACTCGATTCTGACCCACTTTAAACGGACAGATTTAATTGAAACTTTGTACACTTACGAAGAACCGGTAATAATACAATAATTTGATAAGTTTATATTATTATCCATCAGGATCGCCAGAATTAAATAATTTCCTTTCCTCACGTATCCTCTGCGTGAGAGCAAGAGGCTTAATACTGTAAGTACATTCCGTGATTGTCAGTTCGGTCGTTGGCCGAGCGGGTTAAGGCACAAGTCTTAGTCGACGCGAAACGACGGACTCCTCGGGCGTGAGATCAAATCCCATGGCTGAAAAAAATATATATTTTTTTTTTCAGAAGTATCTGTTGGATCGTAATATGTTATAATATCAGCATCAATAAGCAATATAAATATAGTTTAAAAAAAAATGAAAAACACGCTTTCATAGCACATCAAACTAAAAAACACGGTTTTAAAGCATATCAAACTAAAAAGTGAGAAATACTTATTAATATAAACTGAAAACAATAATGAACGAAAAATACTAGTATTATTGTGAAAAAAGCGTGGGGCGCTTTGTGCCATATTTTTCGTATATCGAGCAACCCAGGCTTTTTTCACAATAATACTAGTATTTTTCGTTCATTATTGTTTTCAGTTTATATTAATAATTATTTTTCACTTTTTAGTTTGATGTGCTTTAAAAGCGTGTTTTTTAGTTTTTTAAACTATATTTATTATATGGATAGAAAAAAACATTTAATAAAATGACTACCAAATCCATAAGCCGTATTATTATTATTATTTTTTTTTCTAATAACATTATACAGAAAGTTAAACCACTCCCCACAAATACGCTCCATATTTGAATAGAATTTCTCTGTGGATCGTATTTCTAAAACCCACACAAGAAACCACTGAGTCAACTGCCTCGAGATCTTAGATTCGGCGTCGGTCATTTCGTTTTGGTGTTTGTAGAAATTACAGTTGTTATTCGTTGTTTCGAGTTGCTGTTATTCCCATCTATATAAAAAAATTGCATCTTTCAAGACTGTACATTTGTGTATATTAAGGTACATAATGAAAAGGATTAATATTGACCAAATGTTATAAAATAATAAAGAATTTTAAATTTATAAAGAAATGAGGGGAGCGTCATTTTGAACACTTAATATAAACTCAAGGTATTTTTTTTATTATGCGACCATTACTACATTGACAAGATAAAAAACGGGACACATCACATTTTTTATAATTTTTTCCAGGGGAACCTTCTCTTTCTTTGTATTAGTTGACAGTTCTTGCCCAGGCTCAAAATACCTATTTATCTTCTTTCAAAATCGTTCTCATAAGTATAAATATTAAATATGTTTTTTTGTGATTTGTCTTTATGAATATATTCTGACTTATTGTCAAAGGCAACTTAGTTTATCTCTCACACGAGACCAAAAGTTTTAAATTTGCCACAATTCGTTTATACTGAAATCCGTTATACTTACACCAATATAAAAGCTTAAATTTTGGCGATTCCTATAGGGAAGGAAAAAATAGAGGTTACTATCTGCAGAAAATTAGTAATTGTCGCCCAAAAAATTAATAATAATAATGATATGTTTATTAACCAAAAAATAATAATTACAGAACAAATGTGAATGGTGAGTATGGTAGAATAAACGTAAAAACCCATGGAAGTCCTAAGTACCTGTTTGTGGGCAGGTTAAGTTGTTATTTAATAAAGTACAAGTAAATCAACCATTGCATAAGTGAATAAATATTATATTATAACATGGTTTATAATATATACATACACATAGGCACAGATATATGTATAGAGCTTTGCTCTAGGCTCGTACACCACGGTCTTCCAGGCAGAGGTTTACGCCATCCTAGCGGTGGCAGGTAGGGCTGAGGTTAGGAATGGGGCGGAACAGATAATATACATCTGCTCCGACAGCCAGGCTGCTCTAAAGGCGGTGTGCTCCCCCAGGACGAGATCAGCTCTCGTCCAGGAGTGTGGGGATGCCCTAGAAGAGCTGGCCAGGCATAAACAAGTGAGATTGGTATGGGTCCCGGGACATATGGGAGTTCCAGGCAACGAGAAGGCCGATGAATTGGCTAGACTCGGAGCCGAGGAACCCTGTCACGGGCCTGAGCCTATGTTAGGTATTTCAAGAAGGCAGGTCACAACGGCCCTCAATGAGTGGGCCCACGAGACACTGAGGACGCACTGGAGGACCAACAGGGCCTGCAGGCAAACCCGAGATTTTGTGACGGGGCCGAACAAATCGAGATCGGCCTGGTTGCTGGGACGGAGTCGTAAGACTCTGAATCTCTTAATCGGTGTTCTGACAGGCCACTGCAGACTTAAGAGGCATCTATCATTGATAGGTATTGAGGAAGACCCTACATGTCCAAGATGCAGGAGTGATGAAGAGACATCTTACCACTTCCTGGGACAATGTGAAGCGTTTGGGCGCCTGAGACACAGTATCTTCGGTTCTGAGGCGCTTCTAAGGGAGGAGATGAGCTCCCTCGCAATGAGTGACATCCTGACCTTCATCAGAAGGTCGGAAAGATTCGATGAGGGAGCAAGAGAAGCACATGGCTGAGGGGACAGCTGGGGGTTGGTAAAAAGGGCCCGTCTGTGGCCTACTTGCCAGGCGTCAGCCTCCCCCACCATTACCATTACCATTACCATTATGTATACGCACACAATTATTAAAATATACGTACATATACACACTTACATTATACATGCATACACATAGGATGATGCATAGCTTAGGGTTAGGTTATTTTAGACATTGTTCCAAGTTAGCTCATCCCAATTTGGTCCTAGATTTCAAGGTAACAGTAAGAGAATTACACATCTAGCTCTTAGATTAAGATTTAAACAAATTGCCGTAGTAAAGTAAGTTAGCATTGGTAAGGATTTTTTGATTCAATAATTTGATGCAATAATAGTCTAGGAGTGTTATGGAGCCATAATTTAATTTCATGTTTATATCCTTTTAAAGAAGTTATGGTTTTTAATAAGGGTGGGAGTAAATCATAAATTTTTGGGCCAATGTAAATATAGTTTCTTTGTCCAATCGTTTTATTAGTTTTTATTTTTGTTGTTAATTTATTGCAAGTGTTATAGACATCCTCATTATATTTTATTCCGTGTTTATTTTTTAAAAGATTTACTAAGATTTTTTGACAGAACAGCTGCCTAATGTCCATTTTCTTTGATAAGTTGAAAATATCATTGGTTGGGTAAGTAATGTTTTTATTATACATGATTTTGAAGAACGACTTTTAAATTATTTTTAAATTTTTTAAGTAA
This sequence comes from Rhamnusium bicolor, assembly GCA_029963845.1. NCBI lineage: Eukaryota > Metazoa > Arthropoda > Insecta > Coleoptera > Cerambycidae > Rhamnusium > Rhamnusium bicolor. The sequence goes on along the minus strand of JANEYF010003058.1, from coordinate 319,337 downwards.
TTGTTATTAACCTCTCCCCAGCCAATGATACCATATGAAAGCTGAGACCGTATCAAGGAATAGTACAGTATATTAAGTTGAGGTAATCCTAAGAATTGTTTAGGTATTTGAATTTAAAGAGTAATATTCTTAGTTTATTCACTATGTTGTTTATTTGGAGGTTCCATCGAAGATGCCTATCAATTATTATACCGAGGTATTTAACGGATTCAGCTTCAGAGATGGACAGAGCGTTATATTTACTGGTATTTATATTGAGAGAACCGAAGTTAGGTAGTTTATTTTGGTACAAAATGAAAGGAAGGTACTTAGTTTTTTCGTAATTTATTGTTAACTTGTTATAATCAAACCATTTTTTTATCATTTTAAAATCACGTTCAGCTTTATTTTTTAATGTTTCCCATTTTTCTCCTTTATATATTATGACAGTATCATTTGCAAAACTAAGTATCTTCCCTTCGCTTGCTAGTTCAAGAAGGTTATTTAGATGTATATTAAATAATACTGGGCCTAGCATAGTTCCTTGTGGTACACCGTATTCCATAGATCTTTGTTCGCTGCTAGGATTATCAATTTTTACAAATTGCTCTCTATTGGATAGGTAACTTTTGATTAGCTTGTATGTGTTACCTCTAAAGCCAATTTTATTTAATTTGTTAAGTAGCAAACTATGCTAGCCATATCGAATGCTTTCACCAAATCGATAAAAATGCATAACGCATGTTCATTATTATCTAAGGATTAATAAATATCATTGGTAAGGTAACTTATAGCGTTTTCAGTAGAAGTATTGTTTCGAAATCCAAATTGCATATTAGATAATAAGTTACATTTTTTTAAAAAAGCTATCGATTGTTTTTTTAACGATTTTTTCGAAGACTTTTGCAACCGAAGAAATTAAGGATACTGTTCTGTAATTTACTACTTCTGTTTTATTGCCACTTTTATACAATGGCTTTATAATGCCTACTTTTAATGCCGTAGGACAAATACTTTTATCTATATTTAAGTCTATTATATGAGTAAGTGGTTCTGATATGACGTCCCTAACTTCCCTAAGAACCTTTGCAGTTATTTCATCCTTTCCTGGTGCTTTTCCTATTTTTGAGAATTTCTTGGACTTCTACCAAGTTAGTGGGTGATAAATATATTGAATTAACGATATTTTTTAAGGTGTTTGGAGGATTTAATATTATTTGTAACGTAGCTCTTCATTCCAAATTTTTTTATGCAGCGGCATAACTTTTTTAAAGAGTTTATATTTTTGTTCATTTGTAACTTATAGTACTTAATTTTGGTGTTTTTTTATAATAAGATTTAATTTATTGCGATAGTTTTTATATTCGTTCTCCAGATTGATATCATCTAGGTTTTTTTATGTTTATTATATAAATTATTTTTTTCTATCGATTTCATTAAGCCTTTGGTTATTCATGCACTCCTCTTAATCTCCGAATTTTTCAGTTTTACGACCCTTTTGCTAAGGTCTACATTAGATTTTGGTTTGTTTATAAATAAGTCGGTAGCCAAATCAACATCTTCTAGATAAATTTCATTCCAGTTTTCATTTAATAAATTATGTTTTAGTTTTTTTATAGTCGATATATTGTTTATTTCTTGTTACATTTTTTGCACGTTTTTATGTGAGCCCAAGTCGATATGCAAAATTACAGGATAATGGTCAGTAATTTTTTGACTCGATATTTATTATTGGTGTAAACTTCTCTGGATTTTCGTTAATTTTTATAAATATGTGGTCTATGCAAGAACTCGTGTTTCCTTCTTCCTTTGTTGCCCTCTGTATAGTTTCAATTATTAATTTTGAATATCATAAAAAATTAAAATAGTCCGCCATATTTGAGGGTAATGTCAAAAATTTTGATTCATTGTATAGAAAATTTCATGCATAATCAGAATATATTAAAATATGCAGGGTGTTCCATTTAAAAGTTCAAAATTGTAGACACTTCCCGTGAAACCGGAAGTGGTATGTATGTTCGTCAAAATCATTTACTTCTCATACGTTTTCAAATTTGAAAATTTTATTCCAATTATTACAAAAATGACGGGCTGATACATGATCTCGTTGACACTCGGTATTAATATAGATGTACTGGCCACATTGAGATACTTCAAGAAAAACGTATCTCACAGAATCACAAACACACAGGTACATGTCGATTTGGATGAATTTGCTATTTTCAGGCATTAAAACGTCCAATTTCATCAAAATCTCATTTTTTTTACATCGCCAATACTATAATATTAAGCGAGAAAATAAATATGTAAATCCGCGAACACAGCAGTTACAGCTTAAGCGATTTACAAGCTCCTGGATTCTTTGAAAAAAATTCTGCATTTCAATATAATGGAGTTCTAAATAAATGAATGAGTTGGAAATGTTAGCGTTCAATTGATTGTTAACCAAATTTCCACTTTATTAATGGTTGACAGCTGGATTTTTTTCATTTATTTTATTTTTCCTTATTCGTTGAGTATTTCTTGTCAGCTCTACACTGTTCCAAGGGGGCGAGTCACTCACATTTTCATTTATCACATGAAAATCGACAGCGAAGTTTTCACTGAATTTCACCCTTCAACAGTCAACCCTTTTTTATTCTGATTTTGACCTGTTTAGATTTATAGGCTTTATTCTGAAAATGACTACGATTCGACCCATATGTTTTAGTGTTTTGAATGGCAAATAAATAAAATTTAAGCAATACAGAAAAATTACTCTTTTAGATTTTTTTACACGAAAAACTCAACAAGATATACGTTAAAATCATATTTTGTTTTGTTTTGTATGCTCCATGTAACATATTTCAAATCTAAGACATTTTATAAGTTTGGCAACACTGGATATACGGAGAGTAGTTCAGTTGCCTATGGACAATGTTAGTGACACGAGGCCATGTAAACAGTCCACGAATAAATCGCACTTTAAGTTTTACCAGTCAATTTTATTCAAGTTGAACCAGTTAGTTACTATTACACAAACACATATTGGTCCTTCGAGTCGAATTTACCTCTAGACGAAGGCTTCTCACTCATGTTTATTCTGACAATGAGTCTACGTTTCGAGACGCCTATTATGAATTGCGGCAACTTGGATAATTTATTCACAAAAATCAAAATCTAATTAATGACTATGCGATAAAATTTAACATCACATGGCATTTCTCTCTTCCATATCGCCCAAACTCTGGTGGTGTATCACCTTCAGCGGGCAATGAAAGATGTAGTTAACTTAACACTCTACTGTGTCAAATTGAAGGTATATTAAATTCATGACCTTTGTTTGCTACGTTAAAAGATGCTAACGATATTGAACCCATAACTTCATCTCACTGATCGTCCTGTTACATCCGTTCCTACTCCAGACTTACAAGAAATAGATCTAAATCGATTGTCAAGGCTTCAGCACGTCAAACTCAACATCAAAGTCAACAATCTTGGACAAGATTTTCAAAAGAATATATAGGGTGTAGCCGTTTTAAATACAGAATATTGAATAGTCGATAGATTTTTGGAAAATAAGTGTTTTTTGTGTTATGAACATTTTCTCATAAGCGCCTAGTTTCTGAGATACAGGGTGTTGAAATTTTTAACTGATAAATGTTTTTGTCGTATAACTTTTCCATTTGTTATTATTAAGCCTGGCCAAGCGATGGTAAATTCAGGGTCGGGCGCAATACCAATGCCATCGCGCGCTTGTTTACGATGACGATGACACGACACACTTCAGTTGTTATCTGTCGGTCGATGCATAGAGTACTAATAAATAATAAATAATGTTGAGCGTAAAGAGTAGAAAACGACCGTACGCTGATAAAGTTAATAAATTTACCGGGAATTTCCGGATTTATTCTATGATGGATGTAATTTGTAAAGTTTGTGATCAAGACTTAATGTGCTGAAATAAATACGGCTGCAAAATTCATGTCAATAGTAACCGGCATAAAAATTTAAAAAAATGGCGTGTCTTCTTTGGAACCTCAGTTTATGTTTGATTTACTGTTAATGCTGATTGCCTGTGATATTCCCCTGCGCATATTGGATAAACCAGCATTTCGGGAGTTCTGGAATAAATACAATCCCCAGGCGAATTAACCAAGTCGTCCATCGTTACGTAAATATGTACCAAGTGTTCGTGAAGACATTGTAAATAGGATTAAATGTGCATTAAAAAATACACGGCTGTGGTTATGTGTTGACGAGACGACAGATTGTAAAAAAAATTTTATTTTAAATGTTATAGTACGTGTACTCGACCCTGTTAAACCAACATTTCCACTTTTCCTAGCTAGCAAAAGACTAACTGCGTGTACTGGCGAAACAATTAAGCAGGTGGTGTTGGAGACTTTCGAAACATTTGAACTGTCAACAAGTCAAGTGTTGATGTTTGTGACTGACGATGCTGCGACAATGCGTTTGGTGGGCCGTTTTCTTCAAAGAGACGATTGTAGGTTTTTACATGTTACGTGTAAAGTGCATGCGTTCCATCTTGTAGCAGAAACGATTCGAAAATATTTTCCAGAGGTACATGCATTAATAGCAAATACGAAAAAGTATTTCTCAAATCTCCTAAACGGTTTCGAGCATTTCACACACTGTGTCCTGCTATTCCGGAACCACCAGAGCCGATTCTTACACGTTGGGGAACGTAGTTGAAGGCAGATTTTTATTATGCTGAATATTTTCAACAAATAAAAGCTGTGATACTACAGTTCAACCCTAATGAGGCTGCAGCTGTTAAGGAAAGCCAGACAAGCTTTCAAGATGTTTCCCTTGAAACAGATTTAAAAAACTATTTATAACAATTATAGAGGACTACACGCCGCAATAGAAAAATTGCAAAATACTTCGTTGTCGTTAGTGGAATCGCTGCAAATAGTGGACGACGTAAATACACAGCTATAGACTATAAATGACACAAAAAATAAGCCCATTATTGAAAAATTTGAGAGTGTATTACGGAAAGATCCTGATTTTACCAAATTAAGACAAATTTGTGATGGTGCATCTACAGCTGCGTTAAGTGAGTTCACAGAGTGTTTTACTTATGCCTGTATTACTCCCGTAGATGTCGAACGGTCTTTTTTCAAAATACAAACATATTTTTTCACCACAGCGAACATCGCTTACTGAGACAACTGTAGAAACATATCTGATGCTACACAGTTATTATAGAAGTGCTCCAGGGAAAAACTAAAAATACATAAAAAAAGAATTTAAAGCGAATGAAATAGTACAAAAACATATATCACAATATATAAAATATTTTTGTTTTTATTATTGAACTTATTCAAGTATTATGATATGATGCATATCCAGTACGTCTCTGTAAGATTAATGACCTTGGCCAGGCTTAGTTATTATATTTATTCCACATTTGGTGGTCATTTATGCTAGGTGGAATCTGAAATAATGACAACAAATATGTGTTACAAATATGACCACTGGCGTAGATAGAGAGAACACGGACACCTTTTCCTTTAAAGGGTCTACGTCTATGACCACTAATCTATTCAAAACCACCTATAAAAAATGTAGAACTAGATTATGCAATGAAACACTTGGACTCAATTTACCAGAAGACTATCGAAAATATCAAAAACTTGCAAGAGACGTTTTTTTCAAAAGAAATTTGGAATAATTTAAAAACGGTTTATTTTTTTAAACATTCATAGACGCGGAAGTTTTAAAGAAAAAAAGGGGTTCGTGTTCCTTCCATTTACGTCAGTGGTCGTATTTCTAGTCCAAATTTTTACTTCATAGAGTTTGTAATTGTAAAGTACGCGCTAAGATCCAAACAACAAAGTATAGTTACACGAAGCTATGTAAACAGTCTACGAATAAATCACATTTTAAGTTTTACCGGTCTATTTTACTCAAGTTGAACCAGCTAGTTACTATTATACAAACAATATACGTAATTATTTTATCTGATTTAAACGAAATCGTAGTAGCGATTGGAAAAAGGAAAGGAAAGTAGAACACCCTGTATACACTTTTCAGGGTTTAGCTGACATTGTATTTACAAAATCGATAATGGGCCTTTTCACAGATTTTTTTTATTGCTTTATGTGATAGTGTTTTATAAAAAAAACTTGCCGTATTTTTTTTAGCACGATTTCTATCGAAAAAAAAAAACAAAAGTGCGGAAATAAAGCGCGCGCTTTTACGTGACGTCACGCAACCCACCTTAGTGACGTCAAAGGGACTACGACCTTGAACATGACACATCGGTGTATTGCAAAGTTGGTTCTCTGCTTTTTGACAGTTGATGTCGAAATTGACTTTGACAGTCGTTTCTTTTTTAGTTTGGATTGTTGTGTGTGGAACATGTAAAAAGTGCTTTGTACCAACATGTACAAATAACATGAATTGTCCAATCAAAATTTTCGTTTACACCAGCTGAAAATATACGAAAAGCATGGTTTAAAATAGCCAAAGTTGAGAAGCAGTTGACGAAAACCAGAAACATTTACTGTAGTGAAGATCATTTTGATGTAAGAAAAGTAGTTGTATTTAGAAATTGATGCTAAATTATTGAAATTTTACAGTTAAAAGAAGAATCGGAAAACTGGAAAAATATTGTAACAACAATTGCATGTTAAAATAATGGTAGTTCCATTATATTTATAAATAAATTACACGAAAATAAGATTATTAATGACTTACCGTTTTGTTTTAATATTCCTGACTTCTGCTGATAAATAATCCAAATTTGACATGTAAAACTCGTCCACCATAATAAAGTCAACTTTCGGCAGATTTTCTGCATTTCCTTTAGAAAATCCTGGCTCCATTTTCTTCCAATAATGTGCAGAAACAAAGCAAAACACGATTCGTAAATGAACACACAGAACATAACCACAAAACTAACCGTAAACAATGTAAAATGTGTCAGATGTGGTGTGACGTTAGTAGTATTAGGCGTTCTGACAAATGCTACCAACATGATTCCGGTTTGTGTGACGTCACTCAGCTTCAAGGTCAAATGAGTGTTCAAATTGCCAAAATAAATGTTTATTTTTTTATTAAACAATGGGAGACTTATATTTCAAACAGAGTTGCACAAGGTGAATATCTATCAGTTAGCTTTCAAATAAACATATTTGTTTTGAGATTTAAGAAGTAGTGAAAAAGGCCCATTGAAATACCTATTATGAAAGCGAAATATTATTAATTTACATGACATAAACCTTTTGAGTTTATAACAGTCGTCGTTATTCAAGTTAGTGTACTTGTAGCCTTAGTTCACCAAATATTTCAAAGTAACAAAGGGAACTGCAACTCTTAAATGAAGAGGGTGGACCATAAAATAATAATTAGGTACTTAAACTCTCAATTTTATGATGACTGAAACAAAATGTTTTCATGGACGGTAAAAGGTATAATCATTTTCTCTTTCTTGTATTTTATATTTCTACGGATAAAATGAAGGAAAAGCGACAATAAAATTCTTCAAAAGCTTTGAATTTTTTAAGAGGTCTAATGGAAAATACAGATTTTTTATATCACATGCTTGTTATAATTTAAAATAGAATAATGTATTTAGAGATTAATATACAGGGTGTTCCAGATAAAAGTCCCAGGCCATTATTTCGAAAAATAATAAAGTATTTGATTTATGTAAATACAGTGTAATTGACAGCGATTTTAAATAACTGTAGTTAGAATTTTTCCTTCGCAGAGCACAAAGATGGCGCTACGAATGTATGTATGTAAAAACTTCGCTTTAAATGACCTTTTCTTGTTATTTTTCATGCATTTCAAGATCAACTGTTTTACTAATCCTAAATGTTGTGCAGCTCCTCTCAAACTTGAGGTGGGATTCGCCTCAAGGAATGCCAAAATGGCATTATTATTTTCATTTGCTTGATGATTAGATCCTCGTACTTTTGATTTTGAAAGGTTGCCTCTCTCATTAAATAATCTGTTCATTTTGGCTACTGTTTCATATGCGGTGGTCGATCTACGTGTCGCATATTGAATTCTCTTGCGGCTTCTCTAGCAAAGCGATTATTGTCACCCACAAGTCTAACAATTTCGACTTTTTCTTGTAGAGATAATTTTGCTTCATCCATTACAATAAATGAAATAATAAATGCAATAACAACACAATAAATAACCAATAATAAAATATCAATAACTAAATTTTCACAGTAAGAAATATTTTAAAACATGTAACATGAACTTTTGTGAAAACTGTAATTGTCAGTCTATATTTTCATAAATAAATGCACAGCACAGTTAGGAACTGATGCTCAAATTTGTAACATTGTTATAGTCCGGTCACAATAGAGGTTTCACCTCGGAATGAGAGATAATAAGCTGTAAACTTGTATAAACCTTTATTTTGGCGTTCTAAAAGTTGTCTCAAAAGTCTCATAAAATCTCGTGTCCGCGTCTTAATATATTCAAGGCCAAAAATCACAAAAATCGGTTTTTTGCAAATATCTCGCTTCCTATTGTTTTAATGCCACTTGCATTTATTATAAAAATTGTAGAGAATAAAATTCTCTACAACTTTTGTCCCAAACATTTTTTTTTATATACTCAACCGTTTTTGAGATCGAGGGCGGAGAGCGCGCCGCGCTTACCTAATCACAGCATAATGCAAGGTCAACCGTAAGTCCCGGTAAATAATAATACGCCATATAAAGTCTATGAATCATTAAAAAATATATAATTATGAATAATTTGCATTGTTTATTAATTAATACATTATATTTAACGATATTTTTCATTTATTGGATATATATTTGTTTAATATTACTTACCTTTCCGTGTATCAAAAAATTGTTGAGTGGAATACTTTAAGTATATTTTAATTATATTCTAACATATGTTAATTATATTTTAAGTACAAAAAGAATAGAGTAAATACATTTTAATTATATCTTTATTTAGAAATAGTTTTTCATATATTTATTACAGTTGAAGTTCAAATGTGGGGAAGTTTTTCAAAAACTTTTATAATTAGAAGGACTTGAGTCTTAATTTTCTTCTGCTTCTTCATTATTGTCTTCCGGTCGCTTGAAAATTTCCAATTCAATATCATCATTTTCGTTGTCAAGGATATTTGTCTCTAGATCTTCGAGAATTTCGAGGTCAAATGTACTATCTTCATCGAGATCGCTTTTATACGGTGAAGCATTGAGGCACGCTTGCCCATTACACTGACCACAAGCTAAACAACATTGCAACCCCGTTTTCCTGCATCCGCAGCGTGAACCACAACCATTCTTGCAGTTGATTATACGGAAAGGTAAGTAATATTAAACAAATATGTATTCGATAGATGAAAAATATTATTAAATATAATGTATTAATTAATAAACAATGCAAATTATTCATAATTATATATGTTTTAATGATTTATAGACTTTATACAGCTTATTATTTACCGGGACTTACAGTCGACCTTGCATTATGCTGTGAATAGGTAAGCGCGACGCACTCTCCGCTATCTATCTCAAAAACGGTTGAGTATATAAAAAAATGTTTGGAACAAGAGTTGTAGAAAATTTTATTCTCTACAATTTTTATAATAAATGCAAATATCATTAAAACCATAGGAAGCGAGATATTTGCAAAAAACCGATTTTTGTGACCTTTGATCTTGAATATCTTAAGACGCGGACACGAGATTTTATGAGACTTTTGAGACAACTTTTAGAACGCCAAAATAAAGGTTTATACAACTTTACAGCTTATTATCTCTTATTCCGAGGTTGACCCTCTTTTTTGGCTTAAATGACTGGATTATTAATAAACTAAAATTACTTTAGAAACAGATACTACATTACAATATTGTTTTTTCAAAAAAAATGTATTCAACTCGATGGAGATTTTGTAGAAAAAACAAAAATTGAATAGTTACTTACTTGTTAATTCTAAATGTTAGGTTTTCAAATAATTACATTTACAGTTGAAGTAAAAGTTTGTTTTCCATAACGAAATTTCATTTAAATATTTATACTGTACAACGTAAATTATGTAGAAGTAAACATTGTCACTTATTTTTGAAAATAAATTTTTATTCGTTTTGTCAGTTCATTGCATACTATCTCAAAAAAAGGTAATTACAACTCTCTTCCCTAAAAACTTTGCTTTTCCATAAAAAACAAACGGGTAAATATGTTTGCACGCAACTTAGCACAAATACGTATCAGAGGGCGCTGAACATCATGATGTATTCAGTTTGTCAATAAAAAAATCACTAACATGATTTCTTGATTTTTGGCTCCTATAAAATAAATCATAGGACAATTTTTTTTTTTCAAATACCTCACGTGGGTTCAAAATATAACATACAATTAAAAAAAAAAGGTAAAAATCTATCAATATATAAAGCTTTTATGAGGGTGTGTCCACTCAAATAAAGACACACTCTATATTAATTATATTATTAAAATTTAAAGTTTAATGTTTTATTCCATCAAAATACTCTTTGTGTATAAATAAGAAAAAGTGTTACGTAAAATACAACTGTAGGCAAAAAACAATCAACAAAAAAACAATACTGATTATTTTTTTGCGCAGCCAGTACAAGCATCTATTGCCTTTGTTCAATTAGTTATTCGGCAATTCTGTTAGTGTTAGGTGACAATAATTTTAATGCAATGTTAAAATCTTACATATTATTTTAAATTACAGTTAACATGTTTGTTAATGTGTTAACATGTTTGTTAATATGTTGTGATATGTTTTAGTACTTTTTGTGACTTGTGAAATGTGTAGGGATTGGATTATGATAAAATGGAGACGAACTGCTTTAGGGAGAGGGCTCTAAAAGGTAGCTTTTATTAAATAATTAGTGTGTAATGTGTTTCAATAAATTTCTTATATTTAATAGGTAGGTCCAGAACGCGATGGGTATGGTGAAACTACTTTTATAAGGTAAAAATATTTTATACATAACTTACATTAATCAATACAGTTGGTAGTTGTAGTATTAGTTTTAAAAATTGAGAACAATCAGATTGTTTAACATTTTCCAAACCTACAGCGTTATCATTTTAAGTGCCTCAGTCGATTCCATTGCGTGATTTTTCACCTAGGAAAAAAATGTCCAGAACTATTCATATTTTTTTTCGGATGAATCCGAATTCGAAAAGTAAAAACAATTGAACGTCAATAAATGTCAATAAAAAAGTTGTGGCCAAAAAGCTGAGAACACAAAAATTAGCACTCTGTATATTAATACGTAAATGAACATGTGACATTCTACTGATTATAAATACTTGTTTTTCAATTCCAGTTTAATCGAATATTACTTCATTTTTTTTTTATTTTAAGTCATACACTATGTATATTAAGCTCAGTTTAAGGAACATTTCTTTCTGAATTCAGCAGTATATAATATTTTCATATCTAATAATATATTGGGGATAACATTTAAAATAACACCTATACAGGGTGAGTCAGTTTTTTGTAGACAAACTTTAACAGGAGATAGAACACATGTTTTTTAAAAAGAAAAGTTCCTATAAACATATGTCGTAGAACGCTTCGTTTCCGAGATACAAGGTGTTGAATATAATTTTTTTTTCTCGAATTTTCATTATAACTTATAAAAGAATGCTTAGATTTTCTCCATGTTTGGGGGATAATGCCTATTAATTAAGGGGCATAAAACAAGCGATAAGAATGTTCAAAAACTTGCACAGTGGCGGAGTGGAGGGGGTGCTCAACCTCTTTTTTAAACAGAACTTCTACACCAATGACTATTTTTTTAAAAAACTGTTATTTTCATTATCTACATACAGTTTAACAAAAATAATGTCTCTTCTTCTGTTTCGAAATTACTGTGCGTTTCCGAGTTATTTTGATTTTTAGTGTATGATGTGGTACTAAATTAAGTAATTTATTTATTATCAATTATCGGCTAAATATTTAATTCTTTCAACGAAACCTACCTAAATATCGTTTGTTAAGGATTCTAAAAAGCCGAAATCTCTTATTCTTTATCTCTTTCCAATGTAGTCAAAATAAATATTTGTTATATCAAGCCATGCTCAAATACAATACATACAAATACATACTTAAAAAATTCGAGAAAAAAAAATTATATTCAACACCCTGTATCTCGGAAACGAAGCGTTCTACAACATATGTTTATAGGAACTTTTCTTTTCAAAAACATGTGCTGTTAAAGTTTGTCTACAAAAAAACTGACTTACCCTGAATAAATTACTTAATTTAGTACCACATCAAACACTAAAAATCAAAATAACTCGGAAACGCACAGGAATTTCGAAAGAGAAGAAGGGACATTATTTTTGTTAAACTGTATGTAGATAACGAAAATAACAGTTTTTTAAAAAAATAGTCATTGGTGTAGAAGTTCTGTTTAAGAAAGGGGTTGAGCACCCCCTCCACTCCGCCACTGTGCAAGTTTTTGAACATTTTTATCGCTTGTTTTATGCCCCTTAATTAATAGGCATTATCCCCCAAACATGGAAAAAATCTAAGCATTCGTTTATAAGTTATAATGAAAATTTGAGAAAAACAAATTATATTCAACACCCTGTATCTCGGAAACGAAGCGTTCTACGACATATGTTTATAGGAACTTTTCTTTTTAAAAACATGTGTTCTATCTCCTGTTAAAGTTTGTCTACAAAAAAACTGACTCACCCTGTATATCTTTTAAATTAATCATCTATGAAAACAAATAACAACCTTTAAATAATTCATTTATTTAAAAAAAGTAATTGTGTATACTATTATTTAACAAATAAGAATAAATTAAACAAATATATAATTTAATAGGTATAACTAAACCTTTTCAAGATTCTCCAATGTTAGCAGACATTTTTAAAAATTATATATTGTTTCTTGTTTCATTGGGTTCAAAAAGTCAGTATTTTTACTAACACTGTTTTCCACGAAACACCATATATTGCACTCGATGCGTGTTTCGCCAACCAAGTTAGTATATCTGGAGATGATAAAACTAACCTTATACTAGCTTTACATGCAGCCACTGCCGCTGCTACTCGCGCTGCCCGCTGTCCTGCCCTATAGCAGCCTTGAAGCAAGTGACTGTTTACATACAGCTGGTACGCGTATGGAGGACGTAGAAACTGCCGCAGCGACAGCGCTCTGGCATGAGCAGTGGCAGCGCGAGCGACGTGTTTACATACTCGCGCTGCCCACTTCCCTGCCCAATTCCCTGCTCACTTTAGCTGCATGTAAATCCGCCTTTACACTAACAATGTATTCTATTTATACCTAAACTACTGTCACGGTTCGATGACCCACTAACCAATAAAGCGGGCTATTTGGGATAGGCCCTCTCTCACTATTCATACTATTTCTACATTTTATGATTTCCAAGCCTTCAAATGCATCCAGCTCTCTAATATTTGTTACATTCCTAATTAATCTTAAATTGCTAATATCTATTTTATGGTAGTGTTCTCAAACGCATGTTGGGCAACACTAGACTTATCCGTTCTATCATATTTGAGATGGGCCATATGCTCTTTGAATCTAGTTTGAATTGATTGTCTAGTTTTCCAACTTTTGATTACTGTTCTTACAGCTAATTTCGTAAATGCCTTAATTTTCGTTTGTTCCGATTTTGTCATTTAGATGGCTCCGTGTCTAGAGGTACTCTTCCTCGAAACCACGGGGTCCCGGGTTATTCCGTCGAGGAACTGGTTTTTTCTGTAGAGAGATTAATCTAGTATACTGATATTTTTTCCATTGTCTTAAATCTTTCTTAATAAGGTTAATTTCTGTGTTATGCCTAAAACTTGTTGTAGTTTATTTCCCGATGAATGAACCATTGTCATACCTATATCTTTAAAAATCTTAGCAATGCCACGAGTGAATCGAGGATCGAATGGAATCGATACAAATTTCGGATTTTCTCTTTCATTTTGAAAGGTCGAGGAATTTTGAAGTGACTTTAAATTTTCGTTTCCTATTTTATCAATTAAACTTATAGAATGATGCCAACTTGGTTGGCGAAACGCACGTCGAGTGCAATATATGGTGTATTGGTGTTTCGTGGAAAACTACGTCAGTGTTATCTTCCCGTCAAAGATTACAACCCAATCCAGGAGAATTTTTACTAAAATTTTGATTTAAAATTTTTTGAAGTTTATATCGTTTGAAAATTAAATAAAGTCACTGCCTAGACATTTATTCAAATCAATTAATCAAAATATGAAGCAGTAAGTTATTCTTTATACATTAATTCCATTTTTAATTAAAAAAATTCCAGTTCATTATCTAATCTTCCGTTAAGTTGAAAACTTGTTAAGTTGATAGAAATAAGAATTTTAAACAAATAAATACCTATCGTACGTTAGATAAAAATAGAGCAATAACCCAAAAAAAAACATGTTCATTTGATTTTTACTGTTTTAACTACTATTATTGTCTTATTATTTATAATCTAATTCCTAGTCCAAGAAAATGACGTGAGAAGTTGAAGGTAGTGTTTGAAAATATTTGATAGTTGTTCTGAATTAAAAACTGAGTATACAGCGTGGGGCAATAGTGCGTCCGACATCGATATCTCGAGTTCTATGATAGCTAGAAACTTGATTTAAAAACATAAGTAAACTAGACAAAAAAGTTTATAACCGGAAAGTGTTTTCGAATATACAAGGTGAGCCAAGACGGTTCTACAGGGTCAAGTAACAATTTTTTAAATGAAATGTTATGTATATCAGAACATTTTTTGAAGCCTCTTTGTGGCCTTCTTTCACTCCTCTATTATTATTGACTTTCTCCCAGCCACTTGGATGTAATGATTTTTTTTTTGTTAAAATCATACCATTTGCACGTGTATATTAAAAATATCACTACAATCACAACCATCGACTTTAAGAAAAAGTTAGTACCAGTTATGAGACATCTGTGTAATGACACTCCGCTATTTTTACTTCCTAAAAGTATACAGGGTGGCCAAAGAGGATTTTTAAACTTACAACTTTATGAACTGAATTTTCTCAACTTTTCACATTATTTTTAGACGATGTGATGTAGAATTGAACAACAAACTTTTTTTGTACTCACATTCCTATGACTATTTTCAATTTATTGAACAATAACTGCAAAACAACAATAAAAATTAAAAATGAGGGTTTTTTTCAAATAATTCAAGAGAAGGTATTATAAGAGTGTTATATAATAAGCATGTTACATGATGCCCTTAAAAACATCACACCAACAACAATCCAAAAGGATAATAAATGCTTTTAGAAGTATCACTCCGGCAATTATATGAGCAGAACCTCATTCCAAAGACGTATAGAAATGTGTGTCAATCAAAATGGGCAACATGTGGAGCACTTTTTATAATATCTTCTCTTGAATTACAAAAAAAATTGTTTTAATTTTTATTGCTGAATTTTGCAGTTATTGTTCAATAAATTGAAAATGGTTACAAATAGCCATAGGGATGTACGTACAAAAAAATGTTCGTCTTTCAATTCTGCATTACATCGTCCAAAAATATATAGGGTGTTCCATTTGAAAAAATTAAGAAAATTCAATTCAAATAGTTGTAAATTTAAAAAATTATTTTTGGCCACCCTGTATACTTTTAGGAAGTGAAAATAGCTGAATGTCATCACACGGATGTTTCATAACTGGGACTAGCATATATTTTTTTTAAATTGAAAATTGTGACTGTAATGATTTTTTTAACATACACATGTAAATGG
Source organism: Rhamnusium bicolor (assembly GCA_029963845.1). Taxonomy (NCBI): domain Eukaryota; kingdom Metazoa; phylum Arthropoda; class Insecta; order Coleoptera; family Cerambycidae; genus Rhamnusium; species Rhamnusium bicolor. The sequence continues at coordinate 303,636 of JANEYF010003058.1, read as the reverse complement.
AATAATTTCAACAAAAAAAAAATCATTACATCCAAGTTCTTGGGAGAGAGTCAATAATAATACAGGATTGGAAGGACGCCACAAAGAGGTTTCAAAAAGTGTTCTGATATACATGGCATTCCATTTAAAAAATATTACTTGACTCTGTAGAATTATCTTGGCTCACCCTGTATATTCGAAAATAATTTCCAATTATAGCCTTTTTTTGTCTAGTTTTTTTTGTTTTTAAATGAAGTTTCTAGCTGTTATAGAATTCGAGATATCGAAGTTGGACGCACTATTGCCCCACCCTGTATAATGGAAAAAATACAAAAAAGTATATATATACTGTTAATCACCAACTCTTTAAATAAGCTGAGAGATTTTGATATATCAACATTCTTAAACATTTTTCATGCATGGGATAGATAAAAATGATACTTTGGTTTAGTTATGGATTTTTTACAGCGAAACTATACCTTTAACATTAAAATATCAAGGGATCAGATTTATCAGTTATTAAAAGACCCTCATTCTGCATAATATTTTTTGGTTTACGATAAATAATCTCCAAGATATCTTAACTTTAATTACGCTGAAATCCCGATAAATTTGAAATTTTTGGTAGAACCATTCTTTTTTCATCGCGAAAATTTTCTCCACAATGCATAGAACATCAATGAATTTTTTGAACTTGTTTCAATAGTTACAAAATGTACATAATGAATTAAACTAAGAACGTCAATACAGCCGCTCTCACGCTCCAATGGTTTTAATTGCATAACTTTGAGCGCAGCTCACGACTAAACTAAAAAAGGTAAATATATACCGTTGTGGACTTTTTTTGAGAATTTGGTCCTCTACAACTTTGGTCTTATAAAATTTTGTCGAATCTGTTACGGTTCTCTCAACGTTTTGGGTGATGGGTCACGACGCACCTTTTTTAAAATGATTTTTAATATTTTTTGCATGTTTGTCCGGTCGGTCGAATCTGAAACTTTGGGTATTTAATTCTCAACAATTATCAAATATATTCAATCACTACCTAATTATTGTCAACTTAAGTTAGGAAAATTGTATCTTTCTTGGAATATTCGAAGAGTGGGCATACCTGGCTGTGTTTCTAGAACTATTATTATTCTCTTTATGATGTTATTAATTGTGATAAATTATTTTAATACAATGAAGCACGAACCGTCGCAAATATTTTGGTATTTATAAGTATCCATTTTACTATGCTATTAGGGGTGAACAGAGGCAACTGTACGGGGCGTCCTGGGGGCGCGAGCCTTCTAATTTTTTGAACTGTATTTATAAATTAAATAAATTGCGTTACAAACAAAAATTGCCAGGGGCTAAGATATACGAACACGATGATTTTATGTAAAGTGCGCGTCAAATCCAAAGTAAACGGCTAAAAAAATGCGAGGATATAAATTAGGTACATTTTTTGTGCATATTATTCTGCAATTTGTATCATTATTATCTCAAAAGATATGGGATCAAGGTCAATTTTTTATGGCAATATGGGTAGTTTTTCATATTTTTTGAAGGGGAGTATTTTTCTGATTATAAAAATGTATCATAGTGTGGGGTTGCATAAGAAAAACTGTAAGAAAATAATTATTGCAACTTAACTTTAAATCAAAAAATTGTATTCAAATGAAAACTGTGGCCCGTCGCGACCTTAAGCTCTGTCCACAGAATAAAAAAATTATTACGAAAATAAATAAAATTAAAACAATTATTGAAAATCTTTACAAACTAGGTTTCTAATGAAATTTTAAAAAATTTTATTTCCCTTTTTGGATTCTTCTATTTTTTGGGAAGTGCCCCTGGTGGTGAAGTATACCACCCAGGCAGTCCCATCATAATAAATAACGAATAAAAATGGTACATCACAACTTTTACTTTCTTTTATGATGTAAAAAAATATTAAAATCAGAAAAAAATTATTGACCAATTTCAATACGGAATTTAGGTTTTTTTACTACTTAATACTTATTTAGTACTACTACTTATAAGTATAAAATGAGCAACAATAATAATTACATTGTATTTAGATTACGTCCAGTTCATAATTGAACAGTGTTCTCATTTATCACTAAAATCATCTTAAAACTGGTGTAAAATCAAACATCTAATATTGTAAAAAATTCACACATTTATCATTTCTGCGAATGAGCCAAATATCTGATGATGGAGGATGGTAGTCGGGGACAGACAAAATTCAATATCTATCCGAAATGATGCCTTGATTTAGAGCGTTGTGTAAAATGTTATATATGTATCTTCCGTGGCGGTTTGTTCCTATTCTGCAGCTGTTGAAAAAATAAACAAAAATAGAAAAATGGCAGCGGCGTAGCTTACAGAGCAAAGTGGGGGCCGTAGACACCATATCTCAGGGACCTAATAGGGCATCTGCGACTGACGTCACAATTTACCTCAAAAATACAATATGTATAGATTACCGCCTTACTACGTCAGTTTATACTTAAATTTTAGCCTGGAGTCACTATTTACTTCAAAAATACCCTTCAATGTGATATCTAAAAATTTTCTAGTTACATGTCTTCGTGAAATAGAACGTTTTCTGTTGGTTAAAAAACCTAACATATAAATAGTACTTTTTTTTAGTAAGTAAAAATATAAAACTGTTAAATTAATTGTATTTAAGAGATTTTAAATATAAAATTGTCTCCAAGCACAAAATTGGATCCAAACAATAATTATAAGAATAAATTCATAAAAACTGTAAATCTGAGATTATCTGTCTCATGTCTGAGATGAAAGTGGAAATGCTTATATTTTGAAAATTTATTTTAGTATATTTGGAGCCGAAATAAAATATTCTCGACGATTGTGACCATGCGAGAAATCATGGTATATGACAGGGGGTGAAATAAAAAGTCTTATTTTTTCTCACAAAATTACATTTTTAACGACCTTGAAACTAGTAGTTAAAAATAAAACTGAGAGAAAACATAAGACTTTTTATATCATCACGTGATACACTCTAAATTGAAATACAATTTAAAGTTAAAATTTTTCATAATTACTTCACTAAGCGCAAACTAGGGAAAACATCAAAAATTTTTTGCAACTGGCACGATTAGTACTGTTGTGATTATTGTTTTAGCATTTTTGTTTGTGCATTTGCTAAAAAACATTTTAAATATATGGAATATGGAAACAAATATGTAGAAGGTAGATCAGATAACTTATCTGCCAAATTTTTACAATAATAAACGAAAAATGAGGTTACGGTCTAATGTCAAATCTAGTATATTACTATACAACTGCAGCTTATAGGTCTGTTCTTCAGTGTTGAATCTAACAGATTGAAACAAATTTGTCTCATATCAATTTATGTCTCTTTTCTCATCTGAAACTTGCTAGAATCACCATTAATGACCTTATGAAATACCCTGAAAATATCTACATTTGCCGCTCTATTTGAATTTGCACTTAGTGACGTCACGAAACTTTAACTTAATTGTTTTCAGTTCAAATGAAAGAAATATAAATAAAAGACACGTGTCTCTTATTTTTATATCTAATTTTCGATTTTCAAATTGAAAAAAAAATGGGAAAAATAGCCCATTGAGGAACGAGTTTTCAAAAAGGTAGATATTCCATTTCGCTACTAGATAAAAGGACCGCGAGGTTCTTTGAATAAATCTATTAAGTATTAAATTTTTTAAAAGTTTTAAATAATTCATTAGATTCATCTCAACCTTCTTCATAATTATTAAAAATCCTTAACTATCTGTTGTTATAACATAACCGTTATCAGTTATTTTAGAATTTTCTCAAATTTTCCTAATAGTCTAGACAATAGCGTGCAAATTCAACGATGAAAGGTTACCGTCTGCCAGTCGGTAATCAAAGAGATCATGAGTACCATACTTTTTTCTCTTTTGAAATTTTTGGTATGGCGCGGCGGCGGGATACGAAGGGGGTACTTTTTTTTTCAAATGGTTACCGATATTTGTCCGTATAGGTAGTCAGTATATGTAATCCACATACCCCAATTACGCTGGCAGACAAAACTTCCAGTCGGCGCGCGGTAACCGGAAATTAAAAAAAATTTTTTTTTTAGTTACTGGACCAAACCTAGCGCAAAATATTTGTTTTGGTGTGTACAGTACTGTACTATAGTGGCAGACATTTCTATCGGTCGGTTTATGAGCAATTTGCCATCAAAGTGGCGAAAAAATGGATCAATATTTGAAATGTTGATAAAAAAATAGTTAAAATTAAAAAAAAAAACATCTGCCCAGGCAGCTTATGGTTCACAAGGCACTAAAAAACCCTAACCTTGGCTGGCAGATATTTTTGCCAAATTTAACCCCCCAAACCACCTATTACAAGGTTAAAAAAGCTCAAATTTTTCGTATTATCTACTGTAATAACATATCAAAAGGACGTTTTTTAATATTTATAAGAAAAAAGTACAGACACGAAAACCTGAACAATTTTTTTAACCCTTTAGGGGGTATTTTGGGGGGTTAAAATTGGCAAAAATGTCTGCCAGTCAAGGTTAGGGTATTTTAGTGCCTTGTGAACTATAAGCTGGCTGGGTAGACGTTTAAATTGTAACCATTTTTTATCAACATTTCAAATTTTGATCCATTTTTCGCAACTTTGATGTCAAATTGCTCAAAAACCGACCGATAGAAATGTCTGCCACTATAGTACAGTACTGTACACACCAAAACAAACATTTTGCGCTAGGTTGGGTCCAGTAACTATAAATTTTTTTTCAATTTCCGGTTACCGCGCGCCGACGGAAGTTTCATCTGTCGGCCTAATTGGGATATATGGAGTATATATCTAACTACCTATGCGGACAAATATCGGTAACAATTCGATTAAAAAAAAAATGTTCCTCCCCCTCCGTATCCGGTCGCCATACCGAAAATTTCCAAAGAGAAAAAATTTGGTACTCATATAGTCTCTTTGATTACCGACTGACAGACGGCAACCTTTCATCTTCGAATTTGTACACTATTACTTAAACTATAACCGGAATACCCTTTTGAAAATTTGCTCCTCAATTATTTTAATACAAATTTCAGTGAAAATTTTTCTACAAAAGGTAGTAAATAAAATTTTCTAAAATGAACATAATACACCCTGTCAAAATAAAGAAATATTCATTTACCTATTTTCTGAGGACCTCATTGTTGGTTGGATAAATCGTTATACTCCACCTCCTTTGTTCTACGGTCTCTACTGAATCATTTTGTATATAAAAATATATTCACACTAAACTGAAACACTACTATCAACTTTGTTACCGCCACATAAAACTGACAACGTGAATGCAAAGTATTTTAACCTCTGACAGTCACGATTTTAAAATGTCACGACCGAGGAAACTGGGGCGTTTTAGCGTGTTTTATCGTCTTGGGCCCAGTTGCTAGGACTTACAACTATAGTAGTGTAATCCTCGCGTGTAAGCTGCAATTTGTTCAATATATGTAGGTATTACCTGTGCGAAAAGAAGCACATCTGTTCAATTGTGATGGATTTACAGGTCCGTATTTTATTGTTTGGTAATGGAATTAAGTATATAACACTGTAGTGACCGTCTCGGCACGAATCAGGTTTAAATGTTAAACTAGAGCTAAATATTTAAACCTGTTGCGCTGAAAACTTGATAACCAGGCATGCAGTATATCGTTCAAACTTCTCACAACGAATATAATTGACGAAACTATACAAATTTTTCCCCCATTAAACGAAGATACTTCTAATATAAATTAGGAATACTGTTTTTAGTTGTAATAATTTCAACAGCAATAACTGTATTTTTTTCAACAAATATTAAAACTGGTAAATAACTGTAATGAAAATGGACAATTCAGTACAATATTTACATTAGCCTAGAACTTGAGGTGTGATTCCTTAGACAGGGCTATGGGTGGTGGCCGTCGCTAAGTGGCAGATGCTATGCACTCTTTTCCTTGTTAGTTTATGTGACAATTATCTCTGACGAGATCGCCGCTTGGGTTAGCTGCCAGCGGCTGGAGCCGCTGCTGATGGTCAGATCGAAGAGCAGTTGAGTCGCAGCTGAGGGTACTTGTAGCGAATTCAGCATAAAATTAAATTGAAAAGTATTGAGTCGAAAATACTATGAATTTTGTCTCATCTCGTATCAAGTGTCTATTAAACAGGATATTAAAGAAACCTTCGGAACTTCTTTCCTTAAATATCTCGTGGCTATTATTTTCCCATTTTTCATAATTTTGATACAAATGCAAAATTTCCTCCAGTAGCAACAATTTAATAACTTTTTGTTTGTTTTCCATTTTCTAAGTGGTCACGGTATAATAACCCGTTGACAATTTGTCATGAACTGATGCAATCGTTATCGCGGCGAAGGAAATTGATAGATCGTTGCAGACGCTATAGGGACCGTCACTCAGCGATGGCCGCCAGCGGTGGCCGTGTCTAAGGAATCACACCTTTTATAGCAATAATTAGACGGAAAAGAACTGTTAAATTTAAGTGTCTGATCGTTTGCACACAAACTTACAAAAATTTGTCATGTGTTAGAAGGAAACATAAAGTAAAGTTGTCAGCATACGTTATTCTAAGCACTTCAATAAAACAAAGGTAGACTCTAACCCAACTTGAACCCCATAATGAACTCTAAAGTCTATTAGTGACGAAAAATGCATAACTACTCGGACCATAGTATACAATGACCTGATAAGCACATATTCTTGACCATGTCCGTTACTTTGTTACTTTAAAGATTAATATTGTAGTAGAGCTGGGCCTATACCAATATTTCGGATATCGATACTGATACTACTCAGATACTGGATATCAGATACTCAAGATATTCAGATATATGTATCTGAAAAATTCATATTTAACTAATAACGGTAGGTACCTTAAGCTTTATTAGCTATATCCAGTATCCTCTATTACATTTTTGATCATGTTTACACAATAATGAGAGAATAGGTAAACTTAAAGTACTAAAGTAATAGGTATAGTGATAGAACTAATTATTTTTTTATTTTTATTTGCACAATCATACAAACCACGGCCGAAATGAAGTAAGCACGCCAGCTCTAGTTTGTACTATGTACTAGCTTCTGTTGTACTAGTACTTCTGCTACTTCTGGTTAGTATATCTCATATAACAGAAAAATAAAGCATTGAAGTAATATTTTAGTATATTTTTCGATTATTTAATGAATTATATCCAATTAGACTCCATAGTAACCTTTCAACAGTAAGCAGATTACTACATACTGGAAATATTAATGATGTATCAATATGTGCTAGGTAAAAATGACCATAGAAGAAGACAAAGCATTAAATACTGATATCAGTTCAGGAAAATCTCAAAAAAAAACATCAAGAAAAATGGCAATGAACTTTGATGGTATCTTAAAATCAATAAAAACCTTCAAATAAAAATTGCCAGTGGTGTAGTCAGATGCATTTGTGTCGAATGTGTATGACAATACAAATTTACTATCACATGGAACCATATAATATTTTCATCTACTTGTAAGTAATACACTGGTGGGTTTAGATCTGTGTAAAGTGTTTGACGGTATAGAAATTTTGCGATGTTTCAACTGTAATGGGTTCAACCACTCAAAAAATGTATGTAAAAAATGAATTATCTTGCCCTAAATGTAACCTAAATCATTCTTTGGAATCTTGTAATGCTGTTAATCTTAAGTGTATTAATTGTGTCAAGTTGAGAGAAACCAAGAATGCTGACATCTGTGTAGATCACGCCGCTTGGGATCACGAAAACTGCCAATCCTATAAGAACGCAATTTTAAAACTAAAAACTGATCTAGGATATCAATAGCAACTAGACTACCCATCAACATCTCTTCCGCCTACACCGGATATGTGCACGCCACACTCAGTCATAAGTAATCACGGTTATCCCCCTTTAGCAATAGTCTGTCAATTTACTATCAGAATACTCGCGGCCTAAAAACCAAACTTAATACTCTCTATGACGCTCTTCTTGCCAGTACTTATGATATACTCGCTTTCACTGAAACCTGGCTGGACTCACATATCCAGGATCAGGAAATAGCTTATGATAATTATGTTTTATTCAGATCAGACCGTGATAAGGTAGCGACGTGTCGTAGCGACGGTGGCGGTGTAATGTTGGCTGTCAGCTCAGCACTTACGGTAGTTAATTTAAATCTAAAACACAGTACTTTCCACGATTTAACATATGTAGATATAGTAGGCGTAAAAATAATAGTAAATCATTATCATTTCTATGTTTTCACATTGTATATTCCCCCAAAAATGTCATCTGACTACTACAATTCTGTTGTTGATGCTTTCTGCAGTCTTAATTTTATACATAACTCACATATTTTAATTTTAGGCGATTTCAACTTACCAACTTACGCTTCTCAACACCTTACTGCTTCGCCCGCTTCTCAGATTATTTTAAACTTTCAAAACTTCTTGGACTTAAAACAATTTAATACCATAAAAAATATTAACAATAGACTACTGGACCTTGTCCTGTCGAACAGGGATTGTACAGTAGTAAAACACCCTGATATTCTTCTTGGAGAGGACTTGCATCACCCTGCACTAAGCATTTTTTATAGGATTAGCAATAGTTGCGAAAATCATGAAAAGAAATTTCTATCCTATACGTACAATTTTAGGAAAGCTAACTTTCAGATGCTCTATGAGATGCTATCTGAGGCTGATTGGAACATATTAAATAATATTTCTGATGTTCACTCGGCATGTGAGCAATTTTATGGTATAATAGAACCCATATTAGCCACCTGTGTTCCCAAAAAAAACGTATTCCCAAACGTAGTTATCCTCCTTGGTACAATAACGAGATCATAATGAATATAAAAGAAAAGCACAAAGCATGGAGGCAATACAAATTTGTTCCCAGTGAAGAAAATCGTCAAAACTTTTGCATATTGAGACGTAGAATAAAATCTGATATAGAGAACGCTCACACAAACTACAGTATAGGCTTGCAATTAAATGTTGCACGGAATCCCTCTGACTTCTGGCGCTATGTCAACTTCAAAAGAAAGGGTTCTAATCTGCCTAAAAAATGTTAAATATAATGATGAAATCATATCCGATCCTCAACTGATTAGCAATTCATTTGCTGATTTTTTTCAACAGTCATACTCTACTCCAGATCAGTGTAAACCTGCTGACAATCATAATTCATTACATAACACTTGTCTAAATATTCGTCAGGTCACTGAAGAGGAAGTATTATTGTCACTTAAAAAATTAAAGCCAAAACTAACTAGTGGCCCAGACAACAATCCGTCATTTGTCGTACGTGATTGTGCTTCAATATTCGCCAAACCTCTTTCAATACTTTTCAATCTATCCCTCCGAACATCAACATTCCCTCAATACTGGAAGCAGTCCAAAACATACTCTCTTAAAAAAGGAGATCGAACTCTTATAACTAATTATCCCTATTGTAATTTTAAACAACTTTTAAGTCTGAAATGTCATTATATGATAATATATTTCACAGTAAAAACCAACTCTAATTACAACATAGCTTTTATAAAGGTCGATCTACAACAACTAATCTTTTCTGTTTGACGGAATATTTATATGAAGCAATTGATGATGGTAGTCAAGTCGACATAATCTATACAGACTTCTCTAAAGCCTTCGATAAGCTAGATCATAATTTACTCCTGCAAAAATTACACATTTTTGGATTTTCAAATCAGCTTGTTGAGTACTTCTCATCCTACCTCGAGAACATATCACAATATGTACAATACTGTGGACACAAATCCGTCGAGGTACTACCAACGTCAGGTGTCCCGCAGGGGTCGAATTTAGGACCACTTTAATTTAATATTTTCATTAATGACATTGTATCTGATATTACCGTAAATTGTCTACTGTATGCTGATGACCTAAAACTGTTCTGTAGAGTTTCGAGCTCTGAGGAGTGCGAGATGTTGCAGGAAAACTTGAACGTAATTTATAATTGGTCTATAGGAAACAAATTACCCCTTAATCCTTCAAAATGTAACGTTTTATCTATAACAACAAAAACAAATATTATACCATACCAATATACGCTAGAACACAATATACTTTCTAGACCGGAGACTTTCACTGACTTAGGTGTAATATTTGATAAAAACTAACATTTACGAATCATATTAATCATGTAATTAATAGATCGTACAAATCTTTGGGTTTTCTCATCAGAAACACTCTTCATTTCAACAATGCTACTAGCCTCAAGCTGCTCTATAATTCTATCGTTAGATCAACCTTAGAGTATGCCTCAATAGTATGGTCGCCGCACTATAAAGTATATATAGACAACTTAGAGAATATACAGCGAAGATTTCTGAAATACTCCACTTATAAAATTGAAGGGTCATATCCGTCTATTGGTTATCCCCAGTCGGAACTTCTGTCAAGGTTCTCACTGAGATCGTTAGAAGATCGACGCAAAGTCTCTTACTTGGTTTTTCTTTACAAATTGATACACAATGTGATAAACAGCTCCCATATTCTTAATATGCTCCCGTTTCATGCCCACCGAGTAGCTTCGCGTCAAACACAATTATTTATTTTAGCAAATCCAAGAACAAACTAAAAAAATTCTCTCCATTACAAGTCATGTGTAACATATACAATAACATACATGATCGCGTCGACATATTCAACTGCAACGTTGCCTCAATAAAATCATGCATGTACAACCCCTGATTCGGAACTTCTTCCGGAAGAATTTCAAGACATACAATGTTTTGTATTATTTACTCGTATAATATGTGTAATTAACTATTTATACTATACTTATACTTACTACTTTTGTAGATTCTTTTTTTGTTGTTTTGTTTTCTTTTATCCATATTATCTTTATATTCCCTTTTGTCTTCTGTATGATGTTTAAGTACCTTAGCTAAGTCCCTATTGTATTTCTTTTTTTTTTTTTTTGTTGTAACCTAGTATTCCTATTCTGTAATTGGGTCTGAGGACCTGTTGGATAGTGTACCAAATAAATAAATAAATAAATAAATACATTATCATTTTTAACCTCGTAAAACTTCGCCATTAGTCATCAGAATTTTAAAAAATTTATTTCAATGTAAGGGGTTTGAAAACACCCTCAAAATGTAGAGCGGTTGAAATTTTCGATTAGATAGGCATCGCGACGCCGCTACTGAGGTGATGACGATGCGCTATTCACAAAATAGCACTATTTTCGATGCGAATTCGTCGTGTTTTTATCACATGCGAATATCTCACTCCGTTCCGGAGATATTGAAGGGGTTGACTATATGGACACAGTGTATAATAATTATGGATAAGGAGGCAATAGACCTTGTTTTATCTAATTTATTACGCAGTTTTCTTCAATTTGTGGTAGCCCTTTGTAGACACAAATAAAGCATCCCATAGCGCCACAACATATTCTGATAGGGACTGAATGAACATTTACCCAAAACTTTCGTATAATGCGCTCTATATATAACATTAAACTGCAGTAAGATAGTTGAGCTGCTGAAATATGTTACCAACTAACTTCTTAACATAGTCTAACTTTATCTATTTAGAGAGACCAAGTTTTATTGAAATGTGGCAAGCGCGCTAGTCTATCCGATCTCTATCCAAAGTTTACTTGGGTTAATATACATTGGAATAAGAGATATCAGATCTTTAATAATAAAGTGGCAATTTGGCAAACAAAACGGTCTTTAATTTATCTTAATTTACTAACAAAAATATAATGAAAGTATACATTTATTTACTATAATAGGTTTTTCCATTACCATAAAAAATACAAATTATCTAAATACTAGATGGGGAGAAGGTCTTGATCTTCGTGAATACACTAATATTAATGAACAGAAAACGGCCTGTTTAGATCATGTCTGGGGTTTCTCTTATTATATAATATTGTATAATTAATTAATTAATTAACCGCCAAACAAGTTTTTTTTCCAATAGCTGTGGAAAAAAGCACGTTATTTTATTACAATGTAAGTAAATTATTAATAAAAACTTAAATAATAAAAAAAATATTTATTTTTGCGAAAAATAGACTAATAATTCTTAACCCGAGTTAACTCGTGACTCACAAAAAATAACAGCATAAAATGGTGGCATATATTATTATAAACAGCAACGAAGGTTCGTGGGTCAAGAGATAGGGAGGTCAATTAGAAAAGTTTACTGTATTACCTACCTTTTAAAGTGATTTTAATTCCAAGTCGAACCTCCGGTCTTTTTGAGATGCAAAGTGGTCAATTACTTTTTCATTAAAGTCTTTTATCTTCTTTATTAATGCTCTTTCTATGGTAAGCATAGCTAAAGAAGATAACCTTTCCTGGCCCATGGTATTTCTAAAAAATGTCTTTATTCTTTTTTAAGGTGAAAAACAACGTTCACTTTCGACGGTAGTCATAGGGAGAATACACAAGATTTTTAACAGTTTGACACTTTCAGAAAAAGTATTGCACAAATTATTGTTAATAAAAAGCTGTAACAAAGCAACTGCACCCTCACTATTGGAAAAATCTTCTCGGCTATATAATACTTCTAATTCAGTTTTAAGTTTCAAATGATTTATGACTGGATACTCCGTTTTAACTAATTTAAACATATCTTGAGGAAAGCTTTTTTCATAATCTTTAAATCGATCTGCGTGAAATAACTGAGACACTGCTAAATGATTACTGAAGCCAAACCTGTTTTTGATCTCAGATGTAATTATATCACAAACTTCTAATGAAATTCTCCTTTTTGATTCTTCCGTTTTACATCTCTGGGCAGACTGCATGGATGTCTCCTCCAAATAGTTATTCAAAATTTTATTTTTGATGTCTTCAATTTTACTATTAAAAACGCCAATACACTTATTTACTGTTATGACATCGAAATTACATTTTTGTAATTGATTGAACAATATATCACAATGAGGCATAACTAAATGAAAAAATTTAACCAGTAAAGAAAATGTTCATTTTGTAAGTAGTTTTTTAAACCAATAGCTTGGTTTAGAGTGTTGTTTTCTGATTCATTATCAATGATTTTTTCTAAACAATCTAATAATTCTGTTCGACAGGTATATATAACCCAACTTACGTCCATCTTTCAGTTTTAATATATTTTGTACAAACAATCTAATAATTCTGTTCGATAGGTATATATAACCCAACTTATGTCCATCTTTCAGTTTTAATATATTTTGTACAACACTCATATTTAATAGTAAACACCAAAAACACTGTTTTACTTAATTTCACGACAAGTAGAGATTTACTAATAAAATGTTCACAAATAAAAACATTAAAAACAACGTGACAGAATTTACCGATCAACGCATACCTAGTCAGCATTAAGACTGCTGACTGGCGACTGCTCTATTAAACTTCATACGTTACCGTGTCAGGGTCGTCAGGGACATTGTCCCCGCCAGTGTTTTCTGTCTCTTTTGCTTTCTGACGATTCGCGTATAAGTCTATTTCACTTTAATTCGTTGTAAAATAGGTCCGTAGCTAGCTTTGAGGACACGTTGTGGATTGACCCAAGATTTTTAAATTCTATAAATGAATAATGTAATGATCTAGATATTTGAATAGTATTGTGCATAGAATGAACTAGAAACTTTAATATATTTTTTAAGAATATTAAATATATATATATATATATATATATATATATATATATATATATATATATATATATATATATATATATATATATATATATATATATATATATATATATATATATATATATATATATATATATATATATATATATATATATATATATATATTTATATATATATATATATATATATATATATATAATTATATATATATATATATATATATATATAATTAACTCTCATATATATATATATATATATATATATATATATATATATATATATATATATATATATATATATATATATATATATTATATATTTTTAAACTTCAGAAAATGAATAGCTCTATTTTTTTATTTGTATGTGGGAGGTCATTGACCAAATGACCCTATAGAACAACCGCCAGTGATAAACAGATGTTTATACTATACTATGCTTAGTATGGTAAACTCTAAAACAGGGAATTACGCAAAGAGGTACGTTGCAATTTAGACACTAGTAGCTGCTTTTTCTAACATTTTTACCGCATGCATCATGAACTCTACTACACATTGCACACTAGCGGGCAAAGTTAGTCTTCTTCAGTTGCGAGTTGCGGGTATATTCCGAAAAAATTTCTTTCAGTTAGGTTAAGTAAAGTTACGTTAGGTGTCTTTCAGTTAGGTGTATTGTCCAGCCGGCGAAAGAAGGCCCGCACAGCAAGGGAGAGTATCGCCGATAAGTTGTAAATAATTGTTGGTTTCTATACTCCTCTATTAGGTAGCTGAAGGGTTGCTTTATCGCTCCTCTCAATTTTTGTCGACATAATTTGGCATTAAATTAATATGTATACAAATATCTCGAAGTAACTGATACAATTGAGTTGCTAATTTGCGTCTGGGGTTCGAACTTCATATATTTTGTTTACGTCCACACTGAACACCAAATGTCTTTGATGTACCGCTCTTGGAGCGAACGAAAACAAAGGTGAACCGAACGTTCGGTTCTGATTTGTTGCGTCATATACATTGCCTAAATTCGCCTTCTGTATTCAGCATAAGTTCGGTATTCGGTGTTCGTTCGCTCAATGCATCCGCACCTTAACATTCGCATTTGTTTAGGTTTGCTCGTGAACACAGTGGATTGATTTTATTATAAAATGTATACAGGTGAAAATATTTCTGTGTATTTACTTCATTACTATCCGTATTCATTGTAGTCTTTGGTGTGAATTTATCAATTAGAAATAAAATACTTTTAAATGCAAACCATTTCGAGTTATACGATTCATCTGCTCCGGCTCCTGATTTTACTTGGTGCTGACGTTATTTTCTAAGAGAAGCCAACAATTCCATTTTTCCCGAAATTCCGCTACATTAGTAAAATTCATTTCTTTCCCTATTTCCCTCCAAGCATAATTTTTCTATTTTCTAACTTGTAATTATTATCTTTCGGATCCCATAAACACGGTCTTTGTTGATATAAATGAATTAAATGTAGTTTGTTTTCATTTGTCCACTCCTTACCATTTCGCCACTTCTCGCCTATAACTGCGAATGCCAACGAATGGATAATTTCACTGTTCACAGCGACCACGATTTCCCAGCGAAGGCGAGCATTCACCCTCGCTCGCGTTCTATGAACTGCTTACACATGCGATTTCGGCCATTCGCTAATGTACATTGGCCTTCGTTCGGTATCTGTAAACGCATCTTAACGCTAAATGTTCAAAAGGCTGTTTCTCGGAAACTCTTGAGAGGTGCGCCCTGCTATTTGGACAAATAATTGTTTATATTTACGACTGCAAGCTCACGAAGTTTTGTTCGAATCGGAGATTTGACAGTCTGACGCTCACCTTATAAGTGCAATTCCAGATTTATATTGGGCACCTAATGAAAGCACCCCATAAGTTTCAGTGCGGTATTAAAAGAAATAAATATATGTAAAATTAGCGAATAAATGTACATTTTTTAAATGATAAATAATAAAACAATTACTCCCAGAATTAACGGTTGCAAAATGAATAATATTAGTTATTTATATGTGGAAGGATTTTCGAATTATAATTCAATGAAAGACCATCGGACATCTTTTCGAAGTTTTAAATTGAACTTGAAACATTAATACATTTATTTCAATTATTCATTAGACCGGAAAATTATTACATATAAAGTCGAGTATGTTGATACTAGTTAACATCATAATAATAAAACTGCTATTTATTTGAATTAAACAGGCATGAAGATCATCATTATTTATGTTCTACTTGAACTGACGTGTAACTAGACAGAAATCTGATCCAGATTAGGACATAAAAATAAATCATTTTGATGAATAAGACACTCGCTATTTAGAAAACAAAAAGCTGGCAGGATGTTAAGCCTGTTCTTTTAATTATTCCTGCACTGAAAAAAGGGTCAGGCGATATATCACAGATATGGTTTATTTCAGCCGCAATAGGAGAGGGGCGTATTTATGACGCACTTCTTTCTGCCACTAAATTTAATCAGTCATGCAGTTTTTCCTTCCTTCTCACAAAAATATTACCGCAGCAGCGTAGAAAACAGACAATTATAAAGTAGCAAAAAAATTTAGCCCGAGCTAATTGTAATTAGCTATCACGGAATTACTCATTTACAAAAAATTATAAGAGAATTTAAAGCATTCTTATAGAGGAACCAAAATTGAAGCCCTCCACAGGTAGAGTTCGACTAAACATGGACTGACCATGGATCTATAATAAAAGGGGATCAAGTATTATCGTTTCGTTTCACTGCTACTTAATAGTGACATTCTAACAACCTGTTCTTCAAGCAAATAGAACAACTTTTTTTATGATTTATTATTCGAATAAATATTTTTTATACCGTGTAATTTGGATTTCCGAATCTGAATTTTTAGAATAGTGGCAACGTCGTATATAGGTCCAACAGAAGTTGGTGGAAGATTGTTTACAATATCATTTTGCGTTATTTGTAATTATTGTTATAATTCACTTATTAAATACATTTGTGAGTTGTACATATGGTGAGACAGTGTTAAGTATTCAAAAGACTGGATTATAAAAGCCCAGACATATCTTTTAACAGGTAAATAGAAAACCATCGTTTTGCATTAGCATACGCGTACGCTTAGGTAGTTACCTCGTATGTGTATTATTTCAAATTCATTACCTTTCATTCATTTATTTTTTTTTATATAACACTCCACAGAACTTAAAATTAAGAAAAATTAAAGAACTACTCATATGGCAATTTCATGGTAACTGGTGATAAGTGTTGTGATTGACCACGTCAAGAATTATCCAAATACAGTGGATTACATTGTCCAGATGAAAGCCCCAACTAGGTGATTTACCTTAGAGTGATTCCCAGATATTTCACCTCCATCGCAAATGGAATAGTTTCACCGTTCAAGATACGCGGTCTTAAATCCTCCAGCTTTCTTTTCCCGTTTAATGGTACTATTACTGTTTTTTAAGGGGTCACAGACATCTTCTCCCTGTCACACCAGTTGCTTACTGCATTTAGTGTCTTTTGAAGGGTATTAGATACGATTCTTTCTAACTAATATGACTCGATCGTCTGCATATGCTAGAACCTTAACCTCCCACAGTGTGAGAATAGCCAGCAAGTCGTTCACAAGGATGGACCACAGAAGGGGGGAAAGAATCCCCACCTTGTGGGCATCTTCTTGTGGCTCTTCTAAGGCTAACTGCTTCTCCCTATAGAGACGTTGTTAATATTTTGTTTGATAGCATAGCATCGCCCAATGCATTGTTAAATGCTCCCTCAATGTAAAGAAAAGCTCCCACCGCAGTTTCTTCATTTGAAGGAATTGGGTAATCTTTCCGACTAGGTTATTGTGTGTTAGTTTTGTTGATTTTCCTTCTTGAAAGGCATACTGGTGGGTATTGAGGAAGTGACGGCTCAGGATGTTACACCAGATATACCTGTCCAGTACCTTCTCCAAGCCTTTCAACAGAAAATATGTTAGGCTAATTGGTCTAAGCGACTTAGGGCTTGGTTCTACCAATTTTTGGGATATACACTACCTTAACCGCCGACCAACTGGATGGGATATAGTTCCTTGCCAGACTATTTCTGAATAATATAAAAACGAAAGAGAGCAAGATTTCCCATCCTTTTTGTAATAGAGTTGGAAAAACTCCGTCCTCTCCTGGCGAGTTGAATAGTTAGAATGATTTGTGGCCCAATAAATTGCCGGTACCGTGATCACTTTTTTAGCTGTCAGCCAGTCATTTTTATAAGGTGGTTTTAGTCGTCCATTTGACGGTGGCAGCTGTTGGTCATCCATATTCAAGCACCCTGGGAAGTGGTTCTGTGCTAGAAGAACATTTTCTTTCCAAAGTTCGTATATGAGCTGTCCGGTCGCCTTAACGTGCCAAATTCTCACGTTGGCTCTTTGGAAAGAACCTTGTGGATTATAGTGCTGTGAGGTAGGTCAGTTAACATTGGTATCGGAAATCAAATATCTACGAATTGTCGTTGATTGTAATTTAAATTTTAAATGCCACGTAGACTATACCGGGTGGCCCAGGGACTAGGGAACCCCCAAATTTTTCTACAATTTTTGAGATAGAGATTTGAAATTTGTAGGGATGAATCAAGACAAACATTGTAATTTTATGATCCACCCACGACAAAAAAGTCACTTCCGGTTTAACCGGAAGTGACTCCAACTTTCTTATTTTAAATAGCACCCTGTATATTTAGGTGATTTTTCTGATGAATATTTAATTTCCCCTTTATAAAGCTTTTTTCAGATTTAAAATCGGTTCATAAATAACCCAGACAATTACATTTGTTTGTTTCTTTTAAGAAGGCCATGAATCTAATAAACGAAATACATTATAAATAAAATAATTGTCAACACTCGTTGTAAGGGTGTCTACCATCATTACTATTATGTAATTGTTTATTTCTCATATCGTTTATTTCTTTATTTACGTTTGTTTATTTTTTTCGATATGTTTATTTTTTACATTTCGTACTACCATAACTTGCTTATTTTGAATAGCATCCTCTGTGTTTTATGTGGTTTTTTTCTTCTCATCAAATTATTCTCTCCGATGATGTATGTATTTGTTATAATAATAACGTTATTAATGCACAAAATGTCGAACATAAAATATTCCTGATACTGTCTTCACTCATTTCTATGAGTAGGCTGTGTACTCGTATACCTAGGTACGTGAAAATGTAATTTTTAAGTGATCCAATTGTTTACACTTATCAAATTATAGCTATTGTAATATAATAATAATAGTAATAACAAAAAGCATAAATTTATTTAATAATTAAACATGTACATCTACCCTACCCGACAAAATGAACTATTCATTGCAAATAAAGAAACTAGGAAGTAAGTTTTGGAAGACCAGAGTTGTAAACTAGAAAGTAATGAAGAAATAGTGAGTACTATACATTGAACTAAAGTACAGAAACTTATAAAAACTGAACTAAATTAAATGTTAAATAACATTTTCTGTAAATTTCACCTAATTATTTGCAAAATACGTTTTACTTTAGAGAATTTACCTATTGCTCGAGAAAGAATGTTATTTTTCCAACAGAATGGAGCTCCGCCCCATAATACACTTGAGGTTAGAAGATATTTAAATAATCGTTTTGGAGATCACTGGATAGGTACTCATGATCCAACTAGATGGTGCGAGATCACCGGACTTGAGTCCATTAGACTATTATTTGTGGGGATATTTAAAAAATAATGTATATTCTCAGCAGCCGACTACTAGAGAGGATCTCGAGGATAGAGTGAGACAGGCAATTAATAACATAAATCCCCAAAACTTACGAAATGTAATGAGAGAACGTTCAGAATGAATTCGTGCTTGTATTCAAGCAAACCGAGGCCATTTTGAACAAAATTTATAAGGTTTTAGTTATTTAACATTTAATTAAGTTCAGTTTTTATAAGTTTCTGTACTTTAGTTCAATGTATAGTACTCACTATTTCTTCATTATTTTCTAGTTTATAACTCTGGTCTTCCAAAATTTACTTCCTAGTTTCTTTATTTGCAATGAATAGTTCATTTTGTCGGGTAGGGTAGATGTACATGTTTAATTATTAAATAAATTTATGCTTTTTGTTATTACTATTATTATTATACTACAATAGGTATAATTTGATAAGTGTAAACAATTGGATCATTTAAAAATTACATTTTCACGTACCTAGGTATACGAGTACACAGCCTACCCATAGAAAAGAGTGAAAACAGTATCAGGAATATTTTATGTTCGACATTTTGTGCATTAATAACGTTATTATTATAACAAATACATACATCATCGGAGAGAATAATTTGATGAGAAGAAAAAACACCACATAAAACACACAGGATGCTATTCAAAATAAGCAAGTTATGGTAGTACGAAATGTAAAAAATAAACAAATCGAAAAAAAAATAAACAAACGTAAATAAAGAAATAAACGATATGAGAAATAATTACAATTACATAATAGTAATGATGGTAGACACCCTTACAACGAGTGTTGACAATTATTTTATTTATAATGTTTTTCGTTTATTAGATTCATGGCCTTCTTAAAAGAAACAAACAAATGTAATTGTCTGGGTTATTTATGAGCCGATTTTAAATCTGAAAAAAGCTTTATAAAGGGAAATTAAATATTCATCAGAAAAATCACCTAAATATACAGGGTGCTATTTAAAATAAGAAAGTTGGAGTCACTTCCGGTTAAACCGGAAGTGACTTTTTTGTCGCGGGTGGATCAAAAAATTATAATTTTTGTCTTGATTCATCCCTACAAATTTCAAATCTATCTCAAAAATTGTAGAAAAATTTGGGGGGGTTCCCTAGTCCCTGGGCCACCCGGTATATGTAAAAAAAATCAAAAAAGATCGGGGTACTTAAGCGAGTTAGTTGATATCTATCCGTAAATACAAGAAACAGTTTATAACTATCATTTTACCACATTTTAATTATTGTAGCACAATATTATACTGACGCTCTCCTATTCTTTTTCTTTAGATATGAATCTCAGCGTAGTAAATATGGATTATCCACCTTTCTTTAACTAAAAACAATTTGGGGTCATTTTCAAAATTGAAAATAAAATATAATGACCTTTGTTATTTCTTTCGGCCGTGACCCCAAAAAATTTTTTTTCTTCAATAAATAATCCAAAATTACAATTATACATTATGTCAGCCATTTTTTATACTCCTAAATTAAATCACAAACTCCTTACCAGGTGCTCATTATGTTATTTCAATAAAGTATTTTATTACCATAATTACCACATATAAAAAAAAAAAAAATAAAAAATATATTCTTTAAAAGTTAAAATAAAAAAAAAAAAAACAACATAATAATATAATCCAAAACCAATAAACACAAAATATGGAAACTTTTAAAGAATTAAAATAAAAACCTTCATTCATTGTGTTTTAAAAAAATAATATCCATTTATAATATATTATTTTTACGTCTTTACAAAAATGGTATTATAATGGTACAAATTTTAGCAATAGTTTGTGGAGAGGGTTTTTTCCACTGCGAAAGTATTTAAGTTTTCTGAGAAATGAAATTAGGGTTTTTGGAATTTACTCTTTCAAATCCCCCCCATACAATATTAAATATTTAAATTAAATACAATATTAATTTATATATTTGGAGGGCAAAAATTCTATAAATCTATTTTTTAAAAAAATTTATTAATAAATTTTTAAAATTATAAAATTTAGTTTGTTTAAATATTTTTATTAAAAATGTAGGTGTAAATATTGAAAAAGATCCCCCCGTGGTTATTCTGGAAAAATTTAAATTTTTATAAATTATATAATATAATAAAAAATATAAATATCTAAAATAATTTTATAAAATATGGCTAACCAAACGGATTTGGGTTATAGAAATTACAGATCAGAACTATGAGAGTTATCTTAAAGTGCAGTAGATATACTAGAAACGAGGATATGTTAAATGCGTTAAACTGGCTGAACATAAGGGAGTATATCAGATATAATGTCCTAATATTCATACATAAAATCAACAAAGAAATTGTCCGATTATTTAAAAAACGTCCTGACAAAACTACGTACAGTACACGAATATAACACCCACGGGAAAGAAAATTATGTAGTTAAACGAGGTAATAAGGCAACCACACAATCTTCCTGTAAAGGAGTAGTTGAACGGTTATACCGTTTGAATGTTGTTACGCAGTACAAATCTAATCACTTTTAAGAGACTACTAAAAAAAATATGATGAGGGATATCCATTGAATAAAAAATGGAGATTGGTTAATTAAAATCGAAACTAAGTGACTTTAATTCTAATTTTAGTAAAAAAATTTTATAATAATTATTGCATTGTATTTTAAGTTATAAAAATTGTAATGTATTATTCTATTCAATTCTAATATATGCAATCTAATCTAAATAATGTAATGTACATATGTAATGTATTGTTTTGTATAGCCTAGGGCTAAATAAACGGATTACTACTACTATACTCTCACAGAATTTCCGCCAAGATTCCCTTTTTTGCTTTCCTTATTTTCTTCTTATAGACCGTTGGAACAGATCTATATTGGTCCCATTTGCCCAAAGCTTTAACTCGATTGAAGAGGCGTCGAACTTCTTTTCTCATTTTGTCCAAGTTTTTGTTCCACCAAGACGCGCCCCTATTGTTCTTTTTAGTTCTCAGTGGACAGTTTTCGTGATCATCTGAAACAATGGCGTTTCGGATCTGTTCCGCCATAATTTCAGTTTCGTCACGATTCCTGGTTATGGTGAGAGTAGATTGAAGGTGAAACTGGAGGGAATGTTTGTACCCTTCTCAGTCTGTACATTTCGGATCTCGATATGCCACCAAAAGTCTTGGACCAACTTCTATATTAAATAGAATATGCTTATGATCTGAACACAAGAGTTCAGAAGATAGCTTCCAGCCGGTTATCTTGTTGCTCAAGTAGTTTGAGCTGATTGTGGTATCCTCGTTTCTACACGAGTATTACATCGTGTGACAAAGATTTATCGACTTTTGTTTGGTTTTTCAATTTATCGGTATTTGCTTGAAACTCGTAACTTTGGACTTGATTTTCAAGACGATTTATCATGTTTTTCTCCAATCTGATTTCAATAAGAGCGCAATATTTCAAGGTTCAATAAAACATGATTTTCTGTAGCAAAGTATTGAAATATTTATTGAATATATAATGTAGGCATTTGGGAGTTATGTATGGAACAACACAACTGGTAAATGGCCGCCACGGCTTTGCTAGCACATGCGTACTTTTTTGGCGAAATTTTGAATAACGGTGTTGCATACATGTGGTGGTATTTCGTTGATATAGCGTCTAATTTCGGCATTCAATGCTTCGGTGGTCGCGGGCTTGTTGGCATAAACCTGTGACTTTAGATAATCCCACAGCCAAAAGTCCAAAGGTGTTAAATCGCTAGAGCGTGGCGGCCAATTCTGGTCACCAAACCGAGAGATAACACGTCCAAGAAAAAACTCGTGCAAGACCATCAATCTTTCACGGGCGGTATGGCAAGTAGTACTATCCTGCTGAAACCACATGTTCGAGAGCAATATCTTCCAATTGAAGCACAAAAAACTGGGTTATTATAGCACGATAACATTCGCCATTCACCGTTACTGCATTACTTGTCTCGTCTTCGAGGAAAAATGGCCCAATGTTCCTCCGGACCACAATGCACACTAAACAGTGACACGTTTTGGATGCATTGTTTTCTCATGAATCATTCGTGGATTTTCTGAGCCTCAAATGTGGCAGTTTTGCTTATTAACAAAGCCATCGAGGTGAAAATGGGCCTCATCATGAAAATTATTCTGTCCGCAAAATTGGCATTCACTTCTTGTTGTTCAAGGATCCAGTTGGTGAACTCTCTTCGCTGTGCATGGTCTGTTGGCAAAAGTTCTCGAGTCAATTGGACTTTGTAGGCATGCAGATGCAAATCGACGTCCTTGGACTCTCGGCCACGCTCTCGCGAACTGCCGTGATGTTTTGTTCTGAACGGCCTGCTCTACGAGCTCGTGTCGTGTGTTTCACATCACTAACCGAATCAGTACTTTCAAATTTTTCGATTATTCTTTTCACAGTAGATGAATGAGGAACATTATTTCGACCGAAAATTTGACGCACTTTATGAATCGAGGCAATCAAACTTTTTGCACCATTTTGATAATAATGTTTAACAATCAAGACGTGTTGTTCTATCGTGTAATGATCCATGTTTACTAACTCCCATCTGTCTCCTATCGACCTGGCATGTCATAATCTTGTGACATCATGACAGCCAAACTAACGCGCAATTCAAATCTTGCGCTCTTACTGAAACACCTTTTATAAAGCCGTTCAAATTCTAAAATAATCCGTGCTTAATTCGAAAAAGGCCAAATTTTGATTTATCGTGTTTTGCTCCTCAACTATGATACACCCGTTAATTGATTGCATATTTATTTACATATATATCAGAAACAGATTAATAAATACTTTTTACTTGCTTTAAAGGTTCCTATTTTATCAGAAAATATCTAACTAAATGTTCCAGTTGAACGACTGAGGCGCTTCAGACATTACTTTTACTAATTCCCAAGATAGAAACCCAAAGGGCGGGGTACGAAGAGCGAGGAGCATAGAAACATGAAAGTTCACGGCATTTATGGTATCTGGATTTAATATGGACTGACCACCCCACTTCTCTAAAGCCCAGCCCAAACATTCAGTAATATCCGCATTTAACTCGGTCTAAGTAAAATACGAATTTTCAAAATACATTTTAATAGTCATGTTTCCAATTTAAATAAAACGTGCTTTATCAGGCCAGATCACAGGCAACAATACACAACGGATGAAGTCGCGATTATGTCAAAAATTATATATATAATTTTTGTTTCACTGGTACAGCTACGCCATGAGCTTGATTTGTACTTGACAAGTAGGAAATCTTTTTATACAAAAGAATTAGTTTACATGACAAGCTCCGGAAACAGAAAGAAGGGACAAATTTTGTTTACACATTAAAACACAGTGTTTCAAAAAACAAGGATTCCGCCCAGGATTCTTTGGTGGAAATTTTTTGGAATTTTCTTTTACTTCTTATATCTTTGCGCTGAACTGTAATTGCTTTAATTTAAAGCATAAATTCCACATATATTTTTCTTTGATTTGAGTATTTTTTCTGTGTAAGTTGAGTTAAGTGAACTTCTATCTTATATGTATGTTCTATAGGTATTATCTGTAGTTGATTTTATAATACTATTGTCTGGAACGCCCATATACATAATTCAAATTCCTTTATTAAACATAATATATATAAATTATCTACATTAATATGAGGGTAGCACCTAAGCCAGAAGAGGCTTGTTTTATGCTAATATCTTTCAATTAGAATATTTAGTATTAACATATTTTTATTATTAAACATAGGTAGTTATTTACAAAGAAATACATGAAATTAATAAATAGTTGGAGGAGAATCAGGAGGATGTACAAATATAATTAGGTACTATTTTGAGTCGCAAATTTAACTAAATGGTTCGGAAGATGTCGCAATAAAATTTGATACGGTATGACGAATTTCATTTTGTTAAAATACTTTTTATGTTTAAAGGTAATTTATTATAGAACAATGGTCCTTGATAATGAATAAAGTTCTGTTGAGATGTTTTATTATATTTATTAATTAGCAAATTAGAATTTGAGACTGATCTTGTGTTGTGAAATTGACTGGGAAAATTATATTTTCCCTTATTTTTATTTATGAAAAGAATACTTTCAAGTATATATATATATACATGTTTTTCAAATTCAGACAACAACATTCCTTAAACAATTTGTCACTAGGGTATAGATAGCTTTTTTTCATAATTATTTTTAAGATAGGTATATTTTTGTAATACTTTTAGTGGATTTAGTGCATTTTCATATGCACCACCCCATGCTATTATGCCATATCTAATTATGGACTCCACTAATGTATTATAAATATATTAACACAATACATTACCGTGACCCACAATATTTCAGATTTCAGAATTTAATATTTACATATATAATAAAATAATAGAATTACATTGTTTAACTTTTTTGATGGCCTATTTACTTCTCTATTATTTAAATAATGTAGCACCAGTTAAAATATTACTCTAATATCTATTAACGAAAACACCCATTTTTACGGATATTAAGGTTGACCCTATACGGTTTCCGAACATGCACCTGCCATTATAGTAACTGGGAAACAAGTATTCTTCCCCATGGCCTCATCAAGCCATCCCTTATGTTGCCTTCACACGCTAGGATGCCCGTGAACTCGTTAAACCTTGGTAACCGGCCGTACAGGTGTCTAATGAGGTAGAATTTTATAAGTTTTCATTGTTGGGCCCTTTTTTGCCTTAATTATAATGTAGTTTTGTATAGTATACCACTTTAATGAGTAAAAATATAAAATGATAGCCGAAGCTGGCCAAGACATGCAAGTATAATCAGCAGTAAGTACCAAATAATTACTGTACTTTTTCTTGCTGTTACTATAAACCAGGAAAAATTATCTATTTGTGGCTTTTAAAGTACCAAATTTTGAAAAAATTTGAATTAATTTAAAAAATAAAGATTGATTTCTGGCACACTCTCAGTGTCATTACACTATAGTCTGTTGCTTATTGAAAGACTTATAAAAGCTCCTTAATAAACCAAAATGTAGTAAGGTTGTGATGGTCAAAAAATATACAGAGTGTCCTCGGATTGACTGCAATAAAGGTGTGAATGACAAAAAAATGTTCTAGTTGAAATTTGATGTTTGAGTATGCAGGCTTGCTTTATTAGAAAGTAATTTATAATACATTTTTATTTTTGAAAAATCAAGTAGGCCTCGGCAAAAACTTATTTACTATGTAGGTGTCTTTTCCTAATTCAAGATATGACAAATTATCAACTTTGATTTTTATCCTTTTCTGTGAAGACAAAACACCTTTTTTGGAAAAACTTTATTTCATAAAGTTATTCAGAATTCGGTTCGTTAAGGCGGCCGGATGGCTCATATACGGACTCTGGAAAGGAAACCTTACAGCTCCTAGCACAAAACCACTTCCCAGGGTGCTTGAATGCGGATGACCAACAGCCGTCACCATCAGAAGGCCGATTAAAACGACCTGATAAAAATGATTGGCTGACGGCTAAAAAGGTGATCACAATACCGGCAATTGAGTGGGCCATCGGATCATTCCAACCATTCAAATCGCCAGGAGAGGATGGAGTTTTTCCAGCTCTACTACAAAATGGACTGGAAATATTGCTCCCACTCCTCATTAAACTATTCAGAGCTAGTCTGGTATGGAACTATATCCCATCCAGTTGGTCGGCGGTTAAGGTAGTATATATACCAAAAATGGGTAGGAAAGAACCAAGCCCTAAATCGCTTAGACCAATTAGCCTGACATCTTTTCTGTTGAAAGGCCTGGAGAAGGTGCTGGACGGATATATCAGGGGGAACATCCTGAATCATCACCCCCTCAATATCCATCAGTACGCCTATCAGACAGGAAAATCAACAGAACTAGCACTCAATAACCTAGTCGAGAAGATCACCCAATCCCTTCAAATGAAGGAAATTGCGGTGGGAGCCTTTCTCGACATTGAGGGAGGATTTAATAATGCACTGCCCGACTCCTTATATGCAGCAGTGGCTGCCAGAGGAATTGAGCCTACTATAGGCGACTGGATTCGTGCTATGCTATCAAACAGAACCATAACAACGTCTCTACAGGGAGAAACAGTTAGGTTTAGAGCCACGAGAGGGTGCCCGCCGGGTGGGGTTCTCTCCCCCCTTTTGTGGTCACTTCTTGTGGACGACCTACTGGCTATTCTCACACTGTGGGAGGTTGAGGTTCTAGCATATGCAGATGATCTAGTCATACTAGTCAGAGGAAACTCTGAAGGAGTAATATCAAATACCCTTCAAGAGACTCTGGATGCAGTGAGCGACAGGGAACAGATGTCTGTAAACCCTCAAAAAACAGTAATAGTGCCATTCACCCGGAAAAGGAAGCTGGAGGACTTAAGACCTCCCACTTTAATGGGTGAAACTATTCCATTTGCGGAGGAGGTGAAATATCTAGGAATCACTCTGGATAAATCACTTAATTGGAACTCCCATCTGGAAAAGGTAATTCACAAAGCAAAGCTGTCCCTATGGACATGCCGTCGTATTTGTGGCAAATCCTGGGGCATGGGTCCCCAACAAATTTACTGGATCTATATCACGGTCATCAGACCAATGATAACATACGGATCCATTGTTTGGTGGCCGAAAGGATTACAACGGACGGCCAAATCCAAACTTTCTGGACTGCAGAGATTAGCATGCATGACCGTAACGGGAGCAATTAGCACCACACCGTCAGCTGCAATGGAAATTCTCCTGGATTTACCCCCTCTTCATATATATCTGGAGAGAGAGGCCAGGTGGGCAACCTACAGACTGCAACAAGCGGCCATTAATATGCCGCAGACTAGTATCATGGAGCGGAACAGGTTGTTGGATGACATAGAGAATCACAGCATCCTGGGAATGCCCTCGGATACTATGCCTACTATGACCAACTACGAGCTGACCTTCAACATCCTTTCTCCAGAAAGAGATGAGTGGGATCGGAATAAAGCCGACCTACTGAAAGCAGACAGTTGTTGGTTTACAGACGGCTCCAAAACTCCCGAGGGAACAAGAACCGGAGTACACAGCTACAGACCAAGGGTGAGGATAGTCTCAAACCTAGGTACTCATGCAACTGTTTTTCAGGCTGAGGTTCATGACATTGAACTGTGTGTACGAAGGCTGGAATATATGCATCTTACACGCAGATCAATAAAAATTTTCTCAGATAGCCAAGCAGCTATAAAAGCTCTTGGCTCCTACCGGTGTAACTCCAAAACGGTATGGAACTGTCAGAAAGCTCTAAATCATTTGAGCAAGAACAACAAAGTGACTCTGGTCTGGATACCCGGCCACTCTGGTATGGAAGGTAACGAAATAGCGGACTCCTTAGCCAGAGAAGGAGCGGGATCACGAATCATCGGACCAGAACCAATACTTGGCATATCTTCAAGTACGGCCAAGATGGCTATCTCAACCTGGTCTGAAAGGCAAACTCTCCAGTAGAGTTAAACAGGATAAACCTGAAAACTCTAACAGGCCTATATACCGGGCACTGCCGACTAAACTATCATCTGCATAAACTCGGCCTAGCGGAAAACGCCGAGTGCCGTCTATGCCTGGAGGATGATGAGAAGGCAGACCACATCTTATGCACCTGTCCCGCTGTGGAGAGGATCCGATTCTCAATATTTGGCAAAGGGCAACTGCTGCCAGAGGATCTGGACACATTCTCACCCAATAAAGTTATCAGTTTCATTAAGAGACTGAACTTATTGGGTGAAATATAACTAGGCGTGAGCCACAATAGGCCTGCTGATGGCCGCAGTGGAGGGTCTACTGAGACCTACTCACAACAAACCTAACCTAACCTATTCAGAATTAAAAATTATATCCATGTGCCAAGTTTTTGATTCAGTCAAATTAATTTTACTGTCTTCTTACGAATGCCGCATTTAATTAGGGCAAATGATTTTGATAGTCATAAGTAGATATTAATCTTTTGAGATCAATTTGATTTAAATTAGATAAAAACTAAAAAAGTTATAACGGTGTGTTACATACAGTCTTAAATGAGACACACCGTATCTAGAACGATTTATATTTAAATTTGATAATAAATCTAACTTACTCGTATCATCATAGATACCTACTATCTTAGTGTTGACAGCGTAATACATTTTAACAAGATTTAATTTTACTTCGCCTAGATCACATTATCTAACAACCCTTTAAGAATTCGTAAACAAACCGTAACTGTGTTTTATAGACCATCAATAAGACCATGTTATTATCATATGCATGCAGTAAAATAAAATGTTATTATGCTATAAAATACCAAGACGATCTTTCTGTTTAAGCGTGACGTTATGATTTTTGCATTTTATACGCCAATTTTAGCATTTAGATTTGATTTTGAGGGAAATCTTTTTTAAATATCCAATCGTTTCCATTTAATTTTGTATTATGCCTCTTTTATATCTAAAGCTAAATAAATATGGAATTATATTTTGGGATGGAGCAACCTGATATAGATAAATTGTTTATATTTCAAAAACAAGCTCTACGTATTATATATGAGATTCCATTTAGAGAACATGTGGAGGAAAATTTAAAAGAAATAAATTTTCAACGATTCTGGCAAAATATATTTTTGAATGTCTAATTTTTAATTTTAAATACAAAGGAAAATATAGAGAACATCAAGGAGATCATAGATATAGCACAATATATTGCAATAATTATAATTGTCCAATACATAGGTTAAGTATGTATGAAAAGGGTCCTTGCTATGCTAGTATGAGATTTTTCAATCTTCTACCCAATAAAATAAAACTAAAATCATATTGAAAATATAAAACATTTTGAAAGGGAAATGTTCAACTGTTAGTAAATATTGAGTCTTATAATGTTAATGAAATAATTTCTTTTAGTTCTCACTTCTAATAAATTAAATTGTATCTAAATAATATGAGTTTTGTTCATATATAAATTGTATAAAATTGTTTTGTTTCTGACATACTTCAACCATGTTATTATATCTATACTTGTAATATGTAGCAGTTTGAGTAAATATATTATTACTGTTATTATTATTATAAATAATAATAATAATAATAACAATAAAATCGTCTCAAGGCATGAATTAGAGCTGCTGAACAGGAAAATCTGTTTCGGCAACACGTCGAGAAACCCCAGCATGGTATCTTCTATAAGAACATAGAAACATTGAGTTTTCGACCAGGCTGACATTCGTCTTTCTAAGGTCAGCCCAGCTTAAGTTGGAGACGGAGGGAATCATTATGGCCTGCCAAGATGGTGTTATCAACACCTTGGTCTATCGTAGCCGCGTGTGACGTGTAGCGGTTCCTGACATCAACTGCAGGACCTGCCGTCAGGCGTCGGAATCGCTCATGCACATACTGTCTGTCGAGCGAAAGAAGAACTGGCAAAAGAATACGAGGAGTGCATTAGTACTGCTCATTTAGATTAGAGACGGCATTTATATGAACTTGTTAAATTTGAAAAAATCATAGAAAAAAATAATATAAAGTGTACACTGTACACGCTATTAATGAGAAACATTGAGTCCACGTGTACAAAAGTTTGGTTCGGTACCGCAATAGGGTCACTACACCTTCTCGTTATTTATTTATACTCTAGAACATACGATATTTCAGTGTATCCTTTTACTTTTTTTATTCCATAACATAAAATTGAACTCCCGTTAAAAATGGTCGATATGGTGACGTCACGGTTTAAAATATACGCAGTAGAGCTTAGTCTCCAATTTATGTTGCAGGATTGTGTTGTAAACTTCATATTTTTCAAATTTATTATTGTTAATAACTGATGTTTTGTGGTTGTTATTGACTCTCAAATGTTAAATATATCTATTGGGGTCATTTTATTATTGTTAATTTTGCTCCCCAAAATAAATCACTTAAATCAAGTAAATAATAATACTTTAGAGCATTTCTCGGAATGCTTGTTATTATAAAACTAATCTAGCATTTTTCACACTTCTAAATTCGAGACTAAAATAGTCAATAAGACCTCTTGAATCATAACAAGTCACTTCTGACAAATTTGCCCATCTATCTTTAATAAAGTTAGGCTCTATGAGAAACAGAAAACGATAAAAACTATTTATTAATGATAGACATAAAATAATCCGTCAATGGCTGCCAAACGTTGTAATTTCTATTCTCACTTTCTCTTTGATATCTATTTCAGATAGATACCAAGGTCAAAATATAAAATATCTACTTTCAGCCTTCTTCTGGATATAAATTTATGTTTTACAAATAAATAACATATCATAATTATTTTAATACATATTTAACGTTATTCTTATATATTTTTACAATAATATAAAACAATTATTTGAATGTTGTTCCTCAGTAATTGCATAAATATGTTCATATTATAATTTTTTTGGGATTTTAGATTTTTTAATGATAATTTTTTAAACACTAAAATTTGAAAATATGTTTGGACAGTATCTAAAGATCATCCGATAGATAATAGATTATAAGTCCTGCATTATATAAGAACTGCGAAAGTTAAAGTTATGGTATTTTATATTTATTAAATATGGAATATCAGAAATGTTTATATCAGCCGACTATCTTCCCCCTTTCGTCGCGTTGGTTCTTTCGCTTGCAGTACAGTACTATCTGCATGCCCTGTATACGCGATTTCGGCCTACATCCATCGACATAACGGGGCGTTACGAGTGCTACACTACCATCTAAGGCACTCGTACGGGGTAGAACAGATACCAGTGCTGCCTTATGCCCCCGAAGATATTGATTCCGTTGTCGAGAAAAAACCTGACTTTATTAAAGAAAAATGCAATACATATATTTTTAATATTACACAGAGAGGCGGACGTTTAGCTTTAGAGCTACTCTATTACTTAACCTGCAAGAAAAATATTTAACACATACATAAATTTTGTTACGCCACTGGACTGTGTAGACCGATTAGATGAGATAGGTAACACGTAACAATATATTCATTACAAACAAAATAAATATATATATATATATATATATATATATATATATATATATATATATATATATATATATATATATATATATATATATATATATATATATATATATATATATATATATATATATATATATATATATATATATATATATATATATATATATATATATATATATATATATATATATATATATATATATATATATATATATATATATATATATATATATATATATATATATATATATATAAATATATATATATATATATATATATATATATATATATATATATATATATATATATATATATATATATATAATATATATATATATATATATATATATATATATATATATATATATATATGATTCAAGAAAATAATTTAATTTAACCTAATCCTAAAATGAATTTACTGATAATGAATATACACATACATATGTATATATAAACATGTATTAAATACTCACGCACATTAAAAAATCTATAATAAAAAAACAAAGTTTACATTAGCAGCTGTTCCTCTAATAGACTGGATTTTATTGCCTTCTTAAAAGGACTTTTGTAACAATATCCTTATTTGCCCTCGTTTGTTCGGATGTGATCTTGAACTGAACCTGACCAGAGTATTAACCGGAACGCCCTAAGTGGCAGAGAGAGTGAGAAGAAGGGAATTGACAGTTGTGATAGAAAGTTTTGTGTGCTAGAAGTTTATTTATTTTTACCTTTTACCAGAGATTATTTAAGTTATTATTATGTTCTTAACCGAATTAACACTAACCCATCTGAAGTTTCTATTTGTATGTTAATAAAACCTTTCTTTTAAAATTATAACGTGCATTTCGTTATAAATTGGCGCCCTAACGTGTGACCAACTACAAAAACAAAGACGTTGGCCAACATAAAGAACCTGTGGAATGAGTTTTGTGATATATGAAAGAAACTAAAAACTTTCAGTGTTGTGTTTTCTGGACATAATAATTGGGACTTCTGTGACTCTACAGCTGCCATAATTCGATGACAGAACAAATTCAAATCTACAAACAAAAACTGGTGCAGTTGAGGACGAGTGAGGTAAAATTATCCACAAAACTGTAAGTAACTGCATGTTTATTTACTTCGAATTTCGGTCGTATTGTGCTAGATTCCAGTACTGACAAAAGTAAGAACATTTTTTGGGAAATACGTGCTTCTAATAGTGCAAAATACTTGTTGGACAGTATTTTTCTCGTTCCCATCGAACATTTAGTGAATTGTTCGCGTATTCCGACATTATTTTGCTAAATAAGTACAGACTTTGTATCAGAAACTGTTTAAAGTGTTTAATTTCGTTTTGAGACTGTTTACTAAACAAAAGCTACAAGTTACGTAGGGTCAAGTGGGACAATTTCACAATAAATCTTCACAGAACTTTTGTTATTCGCAATTTTGTAATAAGCTACATTATTTGTGCATATTGGTGTTTTACTGTAAGATGCCAAAAGGAGAAATCCCAAGATTAGCGAAATGAGTGACCCAAAAGCAACTGCCCCGGTAACGTTAACCAATGAACAATTCCAAGAACTTTTCAGTGCGATACGTACAAATAGTGAGAACTTAACTCGTGATGTTCAGTCGTCATCGCCTGCTCCTGAAAAGCAAGGCAATTTCGCAAAATGTACAGCCCATTTCGATGCTAGCTCTGACTCGTCTGTTGAAGCATTTGTCGGCGCCGTATCAACGTACAAATCTTGCGCAAATGTTTCCGATGAAAATGCTCTAAGGGGGTTGCCTATGCTGCTCACAGGATTAGCCGCTAAATGGTATCAAGGTGTTAAAAACACAATCGATAGTTGGGATTCCGCACTTACATTACTGAAAGATGTTTACGGACCGAAGAAACCAGCGTTTAAAATATTTCGAAAATTATTTGCTGAGGAACAAAAAGATACAAAAGCGGAACTTTTTATTTGTAATGCGCGCGCTCTGTTAGCAAAACTACCATATACTCTTGAAGAAAATGTATATCTTGATATGGTGTATGGCCTGCTGAATAAATCTGTTAGGGAACGAATTCCTCGTGATGACGCCACGACTTTTAATGAACTTTTTACGCGGATACGATCTGTTGAAGCTTCTTTTGGTGATCTTGTGGATAGATCCGATGCTGACCAATACTCAAAAGAAATTAAATTTCGGAAAGAAAGGCCAAAATGTACCTTCTGTCGTCGCTTTGGACATCTTGTGGAAGATTGCCGTACCAAACGTAGACAAACTAGTAAAACTGAAGGAAACAAATTGGAAACCGTCTCTACACCTACACCAGTGACTAAGACCACTCCAACTTATTCATGTTACGGTTGTGGTACACCAGGGGTCGTTCGTTCTAAGAAATGCAATGAACCAAAATCATCGCCTGCAGACATTAAATCAAACTTCAGTCAACCATCTACCTCTCAGTCGTCATTTTTCGGTATAACTATCCCACAGTTTTCTCAAATTTCTCACAGACCTATCCTACCTATTAAAATTTTCGAGGAATATGGACTTGCCTACGCTGATACAGGTGCCACTCGATCCATAGCTGGTCAGAAATTATATTCATTGGTAAAGGGTAATGTACCGATCTGTTACGAAACACTTTCAATCAGCCTAGCTGATGACACTCACTCTATTCAGAACGTACCCCTGCTTCTCCATTAATGTGGTTCTTAAACACAAAGTTATTCATACATCTTTTCAGGCACTGCCGAATGCTACATTTACACTTCTGGGAGCTGATTTTCTATGTCAAGCCCGAGTTGTCTTAGACTTATCAAATCAAAAGTGGTATTTTAGTGATTTTCCCGAAGTTACTTACCAATATCCTAACGAGGTCTCTACTTGCGCTATTGAGGCCGAGTCTCTTAACTTAGTTGCGTTGAGAGGAAGTGAAGGGACTATGCTAGATGTCGAGGAGCAAAATCAGATAAATTCTCTTCTCACTGACAATTCAGATATTTTTGAACCTAGAACCCAACCTGCCAATTCTGTAGAACATCACATCCATGTGAATGAAAATCAAATTCCTATTTCTGTACCCCCATTCCCGTTAACCAAAACAAAAAGGGATATTTTGCGAGAGGAAATTGACAAAATGATGGCCTTAGATATTATCGAAGACTGCGAGAGTCCTTGGTCCGCACCAGTTGTTCTAGTACCCAAGAAGGATGGGAACTATAGAGTATGCGTAGATTATCGCGAGCTAAATAGTGTGACTGTCAGTGATAAATATCCTATGCCTCGCATTGATGATTTACTGCATTCCGCCAAACAAACCCGAATGATGAGTAGTATCCGAATGATGAGTAGTATTGATTTGCAATCGGGATACTGGCAAATCAAAGTGAATGATGCAGACAGAGACAAGACAGCTTTTGTTACGCCTTTTGGCCTGTACAGATTTAAGAGAATGCCGTTCGGTCTGAAGAATGGACCTCCTACCTTCCAGAGGATGATTGATCGTTTTAAAACTGGTATAGGGGTAACTATTTTGGCATATCTCGACGATTTCCTGGTACCGTCAAGAGTCTTTCGAAAAACACATAGATAACCTCAGAACTGTTTTCCAACGCTTACGCGAGTACAATCTGCAAGCAAATCGTACTAAGTGTGTCTTTGCAGCCTCAGAAATACGATATCTCGGACACATATTGACGCAAGAGGCATCATGACAGATCCGAGTAAGGTTTCTGCGATTTCAAATTTACCAAGTCCTGTGAACTTAAAGCAATTACGAACTTTTATACAAACATGTTCTTGGTACCGGAAGTTTATTGAGAAATTTTCCAACATTGCTAAACCGCTTACCGATCTCACAAAAAAGAACACAGTCTGGAAATGGGATGAACCCCAAGAAACCGCATTTCACAAGTTGAAAATGGCACTTACTACTGCTCCTATTTTGAGACAAGCAGACGAAAACTTACCATACGTATTACGAACGGATACAAGCAATTACGCGCTTGGAGCTTGCTTACTCCAGGGGGGAGCCCCCCGGACGAGAGATCCATTGAATACGCCAGTCGATTGCTGACATCTGCAGAGAAAAATTATAATACAACTGAGCGCGAGGCTTTAGCTTTAGTATGGGCGTTGAATCGTTTTAAGGGATACGTAGACTCTTCTAAAGTAATAGTTGGTACAGACCATCAACCTCTGCGCTGGCTCATGAATCTCAAATCTCCATCTGGTCGCCTAGCCCGATGGGCGCTGCAGTTACAATCATACGATTTACAGATAACATATACTCCTGGAAAGTGCAACGTAGTAGCCGATACTTTATCACGTCCACCGCTTCCCGACGGACAAGAAACAGTGTGCCAAGTTACCGTGGAATTGCCACGACATACACCTGCTGAAGTTTGTGAGAGTCAGTTAAGTGATCCTGATGTACAAAGATCATACATGACATGGATGCGGCCACAGATGAAACTAATGTCCGACGTTGGATAGAACGAGATTATCTACTCGAGAACGGAGTTCTTTATCGTTATGTCCCTGAGAATGACACGGAGGAAGCACAGCTCGTAGTTCCTGAACAGAAACGCAAATCAGTGTTACAGGAATATCATGATTCACCAACTTCATGCCATGATGGGATAGAAAGGACACTAAACAGAATACAGGATCATTTTTATTGGCCCGGTATGAAACGATACATAACTGAATATGTGAAAACTTGCATAGAATGTCAACGGCTTAAACCCACTAATTTGAAACCAGCTGGACTTTTTGGAAACACCTGTTCAAGCTACTCGATTCGAAATTATATCGGTAGACTTCTTTGGACCACTACCTGAAACCGACAGAGGAAACCGCTGGATAATAATAATTGAAGACACCGCTTCTAAGTGGATCGAGTTGTCGCGCTTTCCGAAGCCACTGCCGTCGCTACAGCGGGGATCTTAATTGAGGAAATCTGCTTGCGCTATGGAATTCCAAGGTCTATTGTGAGCGATAACGGCGCACAATTTATCAGCGACGTTGTGCAACATATTTGTGCGTGTTTTCGAATTGAACAAAATTTTACTGCATTTTACCATCCATCATCCAATCTGGCGGAACGAAAAAACCGAGATCTTAAACCACGACTTGCTATTCTTGCACAAGAAGACCACACAACATGGGACCAATTCTTACCTGGAATCAGATTCGCCTTAAATACAGCAGTATGCTAAAATACTGGCCAAACTCCTGCTTTTCTGACATTTGGCCGAAACCTTCGCTCTGCTTATGAAGTAGCTCACGACTTACGCGCTATCACCCAACAAGAAAACTTTGTACCTGCTATAACTCCTTACTTGCGCACCCTAAGCAATTACCTATCTGATGCTAGAGATATAAACGAATACCAGCAGGACCGTCAAAAAGAGTACGCAGATCGTCATCGCAGGACCATCCCATTTTTCAAACCCAACGACCTGGTTTTGTTGAGAACTCACGTGCTGAGTAAGGCAAGCCAAGGTATAACTTCCAAGTTCATACCAAAACGAGATGGACCGTACGTCATATTAAAAAGAATTTCAACTAACTCTTATGAATTAGCAAACCCAGCCGACCCGCATGTCTCCATTGGAAAGTATCATATAGCAGATTTGGAAGCCTACAAGCAAACAGAATCGGGTGAACTACCGGTTCCGACACGACCAAAGCGCAAACGTGGCCGACCAAAGCGCTACCAATAACTGTTTCTCGTGCGATGACACTTACGACAAACAGAGGGGAGTGTAACAATATCCTTATTTGCCCTCGGTTATTCGGATGTGATCTTGAACTGAACCTGACCAGAGTATTAACCGGAACGCCCTAAGTGGCAGTGAGTGAGAAGAAGGGAATTGACAGTTGTGATAGTTAGAAAGTTTTGTGTGCTAGAAGTTTATTTATTTTTACCTTTTACCAGAGATTATTTAAGTTATTATTATGTTCTTCACCGAATTAACACTAACCCATCTGAAGTTTCTTATTTGTACGTTAATAAAACCTTTCTTTTAAAATTATAACGTGCATTTCGTTATACTTTTCAATTTTAGGTTTTCATTTAAGTTGTTATAGAATTTGGTAGCATTGTAGGTGAAGCACCTTTGAAACAGTTCGGAGGAATGATGCGGCATTCTGAATCTGTTAATAAATCTAAGATCTCGGTTGTCAAAATTTGCTCCAATTTATCCTTGAGATAGGGAGGGTAACCAGTAAACAAAAGTTTGTAGATAAACGTGAAAATGGATATTTATAACTATAATTTATTACTCATTTTAAATTATTTATTTTACTTGAAACATGATCATATTTTCTCAAACCATAGACAAACCTACAACAATTATTCTGGATTTTTTTTGTTCGTACCAGTCATATTGTAACGGAGAAAATGAATCTATTTCATACTTCACACGCTGTATCTAATTGTTTGCCCAATTTAGTCAGCACTCATGAGATAACTTACTTTAGTAGAGAAATAGGAATCGCTGCAAGATGACAGACAGCATTTTTACAGATACGTATTTCGATAGAAAATACTTTTGCAGAACGATAAATCCGCAAAAAAACCTTCCAGCAGACAATAATGCACAGACATATGATAATGGACTTGCCCCGTATTTTGTAAAAAGTACTTTTGTAGAACGTTAAAACAGCTGTTGTCGGCCTAATCCTGCTACCAGAGCCAATCACCGACGTCAGGAGACGAGCTACCCCCAACCTGGAAATTTTACCGAACCTCTTCTCTGTTGAAGAGGGACTTTTTACTTGCCTAACATTTAATGGACAAGGAACCAACTGCTTTACATCCCTTCTGAAGGATGTTATATCACCCACACAACCCGCGCGCAAGATTGCATAGCTTCTGCGTATACGATGATATACAAACCTCTACAAGACGGGGCGAGGTCGACGAGTTTTACATGAGTTACCATCAAATTACTGACTGCAACTACCGTTGCCCAACTTTCGTATCGAATACGAGTACTGTTAAGGCAGATCTACGCTCGCCACATAAAAACAGCTGTTAACATGCAGTAAATTCGATGATTAAAGATCGCGAGTAAATCGTATCGTACATAGGAATACAATACGGTGAAAAATAGATGTTTTTGCAGAAGCGCAACTTTTTCACTGCAGCACTCGATTTCGCTTTACAGGTCGTCAGAACGGCTGCGATAACCATTTGCGGCAATATATAAGAAGTAGGTCCTTGGTTACTTACATTAAATGGCCACCGTAACCCGGCGCGCCACTGAAATTGGCACATTCAACCGTCTTTAATGATTAGAATTGCTCAACGGTGGCGGCTTTGAATAGTCTCACATGTACGTTCCCGAAAATAACTCATTTAGGGTACTGCAGATGATAAACAAATAAATAAACTACATATTACTTACAGGTATAAAACTACTTACCTTTTACATGTCACATACCGGGGATAATGGCTGAAATTGAACATCAACGAACATTGTAACAAAGTTTCTATGTATAAAGCGAAAATCATCTTTCAACGTTTAACAAAATCCCGCGGGGGGGGAGAAAAAAAAAAAAAATTTTTCCCCCCCCCAGGGGGGGGAAAAAAAAAAAAAGGGGGGGGGGGGGGGGGGGGGGGGGGGGGGGGGGGGGGGAAAAATATATTTATAAAAAAAAAAATTAGGGGGGGGGGAAAAAAAAAAGGGGAAAAAAAGGGGGGGGGGGGGGGGGGGGGCCCCCCCGGAAAAAAAAAAAAAAGGGGGAAAAGGGGGGAAAAAAAAAAAACACCCCAAAAAAAAAAAACCAAAAAAAAGCGCCGCAAAAATCAAAAATTTTTTCCCCTCATTTTGGGGGAAAAAAAATTTCAAAAAAAAAATTTTTTCCCCCCCAAAAAAAGGGAGGAAGGGGTTCCCCCCCCGGGGAACCCCCCCCCCAAAGGGGGGGGAAAAAAAAACCCCCCCGGAGGAAAAAAAAAAAAAAAAATTTTCCCGCGGGGGGGGTTAAAAAAATTTTTGGGGGGGGAAAACACCCCCCCGGAAGTTTTTCCCGACTAGGCCCCTTAATATTTGCAAACTTGAAATTTTCCAAATCAGTTGCAGGATGTTCCTCATTGAGATCAATTAATAAAATATAAGTTCCTGCATTTGTTTTTAAAATGTCATTACACCTCTTACTCATTCGTATACGGAGGGCATCTTTTAGAATTTTTAATTCAATTTGTACATTATGAATGAGATTAAAACTTCTAATGATAATGAAGAATTTTCTAATCGTAGAATACTGCCTAATGAGTCACATGTACGCCACTTCTACCTAAGGATTGTTGAAATGTTTCTGAGCCTCAGAGATGGCTTTTGATTCACTCGATTTTAACTGCAGAATAAAAATCTTTATTCACTGAAAACATTATCCAACTGACATGCTGCTAGCAATATTCCCCAACGTGTTAAAATAGGTTGCGGAGAAAGTACGATGTCAGGACAAACTGAATAGAAACTGTCAACACGTTTGGCTTTCACGAATATTAATTAGTTTTGCATTTGCACTTAATGCATCAACTTCGAGATAAGTTCGTCGAATTATTTCAGCTACCAAATGAAGCGTATAAACAATACAGGTTACGTGAGTAAAGTTTGAATATATTTTTTTTGCAATTCTCCAGTTTTAACCATATATCGTGATGCATCAGTGGCTAAAGCGCCCCTTTTACTAGGCGATACTGAAGCAACTGGGTCGAGCAATTCATCGCTTTCGACAAAATTTCTCAAAAATCTTTTAACCAGTGGGCAAACGCAATCATATTGCAAGTGATTATCGGATCGCCTGAGCAATGTTTTGATTGAAACGGTCCATTCACTAGGCGATTTTGAAGCAACCCGAATGTACACTGTGATTGCTCTAAAATTGCTGGAAAATTCTTTGATTGTCAACCGATCTTTTCTCGTCTTCCATCAGTTCAAGGTAGACCGTCGTGACGCGTGGACTATATCCCGTATGACTTTTTGAAACTGTGATAATATTCATCTGTTTGTGGATTAATATGTTTAAAGGCGATAAATATTGATGGATAACGAACAAATGACAGCGTCGGCAGCAATAATAGTAATGTTATGCCAGAGTGGGCAACGTCCAGCAAGAAATGAGGAGATATTTTGGAGTCAAAGATGGCTGCATCAAAGAAAACAGTTTTCTCATACGGCACTAATCAATGAATTAAGGGAGAAAAATATTAATGGTTTTAAAAAATATGTCGGATGAAAATGTTCGGTATCTACTTAATTTAATAAGACCTGAAATTGAAAAGCAGGACACAAAAATGAGAGAAGCTATAAATCCAGAAGAAAGACTAATAGCATGGAAAAGAACGTTATGCGTCGATAACTTCTCTCAGAAAACACGGCTTGAGAAATTCTTTTCCGCACTAATGTTTTTATTTTCTTTCTGCCTCTCTTTCCTCAGCATCAGCCATTGTATACACAAAAATCATTTTAAAAAGAACCAAGACACTAGACAATTTACCAAACTACTGATAACGTGCACTCCTGAGGAACTTCCGGAACGTACAATGGAAAAACACGTGTGATCCAGTGTATGGTGATAAAACAAAGTGATATGCGCATGTGCGCATCTAACAAGTCACGGGATCTGGAACCGTCCATTTACTGAGCGACCACTGTGCACTGTATTGTCTGTATTTCAGATTGCCGGTGATTGCGATCGGATTCACGGTACAGACCATCAGTCAAAATATTGCTCAGACGATTCGAATATCGCTTGCAATATGATTGCGTTTGCCACTGACTAGAAGATATTTGGGAAATTTTATCGAAAGCGATGAGATTGCTCGATCTGG
Organism: Rhamnusium bicolor; assembly: GCA_029963845.1. Classification (NCBI taxonomy): domain Eukaryota; kingdom Metazoa; phylum Arthropoda; class Insecta; order Coleoptera; family Cerambycidae; genus Rhamnusium; species Rhamnusium bicolor. The sequence continues at coordinate 261,476 of JANEYF010003058.1, read as the reverse complement.
TTACTTCAGTGTCGCCTAGTATCCGTGTCCCTCTTAATAGGGATTAAGTGGTCGTCAGTAAATAGACGATCACATAGTACAATTCGATTGCTTCAGTATCGAATAGTGAATGGGCGGCTTAACATCAATACTTGTGAACTACCAACACCCACCATATCAAGCGTTTTTGTAAATAGTTCTTGTAAAGTTACAGTTTGTAATATTTTACTAGCAATTGAATATGGTACGTGGGTCACATGCAGGGAATAACATGCTTACCAAAAAATTCATCTATGCGTTTTTGTAATAGTTCTTATAAAGTTACGTTTGTAATATTTTACTAGCAATTAAAATGGTCGTGGGTCCACCAGGGAATAAAACGCGTATCAAGTAATTCGTCATATCACTTCCTTTTTCATCCGTTGTCTCGTCTACTGTTATCCATATTTTTTGACTCTGTAATACACTTTTAATTTTGTTTGTTATTAAGCTGTTCACATAGATCAATTTGTGACTCGCTTTTTGTCTTGTCGATAAATCCCAATTTGGTATATACTTTTTCCAAAACACTCGGAACTGTTCTTTATTCAATACATTTATCTATATACTTACACATACCAGTATAAATGTAAAGATCTTTGCAAATCTGACATCATTATGTTTAAGACATACACGCGATACATACACAACCAGGTCGCCTGTTCAACTGATCAACAGTGTTTAGGATATACAACGTAAATATCTTGTCGAAGGATATCTGCGCCTATGACTGCTACCGCATAAAATATTTATTTTCTCGTATACTTATACCTATTTATTACGTTTACTCAATAAATAAATTATTATTAGTGACAACAAAAGTTAAATGTGTTTCTGACACATACTTATCAAGGGTATTTAATTCAAATGAATATTCTGTGAAACTGAATTAGTACTATAATCAAAGAAGTGTATTTCATTTTTCAAAATAATAATTGTAAATTATTCTACAAGGTGTTTCCGATGTAGATGCACAAAAGTCGCAACAACAAAAGTTGTCATACTTTTGAATAAATTAATTAGACACTATAGTACGGAACTATCTGTATACGCTTTGAATTTGCTTTCAAATAGTATTAATTCATTTTATTAGAAACCACATATTCGACCAAAAACTTATTTTAATAAACTAGTATTTAATAATCTTAAATCTCTAAAGATATAAAATCATATTTCATTTAAGCGGCGCGGCTGTAAAAATATCCAGATCAATTAAGCTGCTCATAAATCTATCATCACCAGTACTCAAATATCTAGGGATGACATTTAAAAACAGAGTTCTAATAAAATCTTACTAGACTAATAATTACAAAATCAATACCAATTACACTATAATTAGGCATACGATTAGACAGATAAATGTAAATATACCAAATTATTCGTAAATATTTATATTTAACTATTTACATTATGATAGTTTCAAGGATTGTTTATGTCTACTGAATGTTAAAAGAATTACATACACATATAGAATATTTCTCGGAATATTTGTTGTCCTCGAAGTGAAACGATACGGTTACGGTTGCGGGAAGGGACCTATCTGGTATTGGTACGAAGCGAGCGTTATCAAATGTTCTAGTTTTTATTCCACTTAATAATGGACGCGATATTTCGTCAATCAGGTTGTACAGTAAGATTATTTTTAACTATTCGGTACCTTGATTTTTTATGTGAGAGCGCCACCAAGGTTATAAGACCACGCACTAATAGAAAGTGGTTCAACGTCCACTTCCGGCAAAACAATGACCAATTATCGTGTATGTGTTCCCAATGTGAATCATTGCATCCACGTGTGCAATACCTCGTTAAGTTTTACAGAAGTTGCGCCAGGACAATAAAAATTGAGTCGACATCCCTTTGGCAAATTGCGATTTACCTTAGTTTAAAAAATGTTAAATATGTTATAAATCATTTTTCGTCCTATGAAACTCGAGGTGAATCATTACTTAGTCTTGAAAAATCTTTGTGAATCTTATAGACCCTTCAACATTTTTTATTCTTTAACTCGTATAAAACAAAAAAGTAATACGTTCATTAAAGGAATGTCCAAAGGAAAATGAAACAAGCCATTTTGCAAAGCCAGTGTGCAAAGCTCTAGAGTGATCATTTTTAGAGCAGGTTCAGTTAAAAAAACCGTTTCGAGGGACCTACACTCTAAAAAATTTGTCATCGGGAGCGATTGTGGCCTTGTGACAAGTCCTGTCTCTGATGCCGTCTCCAGAGTCTAGAAACCACAGACTGAGACACATTCAGCACTTCGCTTACATATCGCTGTGAGCATCCCTCTTGCAAAAACGTAACTGCTCGTGTCACATTTTTTAAAGAAATTGAATTCTTTATATATTTGTTTTTTATTTGTCTTAATGTAAAATACCTTACTGTTAATAAAATATTTTAATCATGAAGTTTCAATAATCATTTCCGCAAAGAAAGAAAGAAATAATAAATAATATAATCTCAGTAAACACCAAAATATGCATCTTTACTGGGCTTTTATTCAGCTAGCATCTCCAATAAAGACGCAGTAAACAACCAGAGTTTGTTGTTTAGATATTTTATATATTGTTATACAAAGTTATTTTGTTTAACTAATTTGGAAGAAGAAAAGTGTAATATTCCTAATAATAAATTGTTATTTTAAACTATTGATACTTTAGTAAATAGGATAGTTCCAATTTAATGTTTTCCCTTTTCCTTCTTTTATATAATATTTATAAAGGACTATGAGTTATTTATAAAACTGAAATCAGTGCTTGGTTACAGGACAAGGTGATCCTTATAAGTACAACGAGAAAATTCAGGAAATGATCCCTTAACCTGTATATTTTGAGATATTGTCTATAGTTATTTATTTGTGGCATCCTACAATGGTTTTTCTCACCTCCTTTGACTATTAAGTCACTGTCCTATTTTGAGATGATATGTTAAATGAAGTTTTGCCCAAAACTGCTTCGTTTTGGAGATAGTGTGTTGATTAAAAAAAACTCCTGAAGATCTCTGAAATGTCTGAAGATTTTTTTATCAAACTTGTTGTGCATAATGAGTACTTTTAGAGACTTCTTTGTTGTAAACATTTAGAGCATTTTTTTTTAATCAGCTCACTGTATCTACGAAATAAATTTATTGATAAAACATCATTTGAGCTTTTTGTCTAAATATAGGTTTGGGAATCATTTCCTGAATATTCTCGATGCATGTACTTAAAGATTACCCTGTGTATATTAGCTATAACGTGAAAATCTCCGTTTCATCGGAAATCATAATTAATGAACTGCAACATGCCAGAAATATTATAAATTATAACATTTTCGAACTGTTTGGTCGGCATTTTTAAACCACCTTGTATAAACGTAATTTTGTATTTTCATCTTTGCTCAAAAATATATGCAAAATTTCATTAAAATCGCTTTGACCTTTCCAGATATCAAGTGGGGAGTAAATAATCTTCAAATAACAAATATACGTATTTTAAAAACCATGCCAAAACATTTATGTTGTAACCTGTAAAGATTTGTTAAAGAAAATGGTTAAATTTGGTGATAATTTATAATTGACAACATAAAATTTAAAGAGAGTAGTTTTATTTTGATCATACACAAAACATGGAACGCCCAGAAAATAAATGTACGCAAATTTATTCAATTACTATTCCTCAGTTATTTTCATTATAGTGTTCTTTTAATTATTCAAACTTATGTTAAATTATATAATAAACATAAGTATCTAGAATTAACATAATTCATAAACTTTAAAGTTCTAAACGAAAGCTATTTCAAATTTGGCATACAGATGACGTATTACCGCTATTAATTCTATTGGTCAAAAGTTAAGAGATAACCTACTCCTTTACGGACCTCGACCTTAAATAAATTCTGGTTAGCACGAAGGAAAGCAATTCACAAAAAATTCGCTCGCTACTAAACTGGTACGGCACTGTCGACAATTAGCATGGATTTCCTTTGATGTTTGGTCGTTTTACTGACACGCATCGGAACATATGAACACGAACGAGTTCATTCGCTCCCGCTTTGTTCTCCTTTTAAATTACTCGAGCTAAAGCGAACAAATTCGTTCGTTCGCTTCTGTTCGCTCTAATTTAAACGGATCTTAAGAAATTCGTGCCTACGGGTGAGTGACAAGAGACATCATGAACTAAATTTACAAAATACCTAACGCAGGTAAAACGTACAAGGTCTGAATAATAATTAGGTATTTCCTCTGGTTTTTTTTTTAATTGACGAAAACAAAGTTAGTTCGCATTTCGCAGGTTATTCCAAGACTTTTCGTAAATACCTATTACTTTTTTTCTGCCCAAAAAAAAAAAATTAATATCGATTTTCCTACAACCTAAAACGCAGATATTTTTGCATTACGTTAAAAACGATGGGATACTTTTAAACATTTTACGAGCAAACTAACCCTTTGCAGGGTCTTTTCATAAATGTAAATAGGTACCCACATACCGTGTCCGTATTTTTATTCGCTCAATAAAAAATATGGAAACCGATTCTCCTACAACGCAGATATTATTTTTACATTATTTCTCTAAAAAACGAAGACATACATAAAAGCATACCACCAGCATATGTAGGTATACTAAAGAACTCACTAAATTTTATTAACCTTATTTATCACATTTTTGCCAAAACCATCTACCACAAGAAAGACCAGTTGTTCATTTACATTTGCGACCCACGACCCACATGCAGTAACCGTGCATTGTTAAAAATCAGAACAATACAACAATAGATTGCTATAGTGTGAAAGACACTATTGATCCGTTGGACAATTTACCAAAGTTCAAACATTTTTTTCAGATGTCAATATATAGATTATGGACAGTACCAATTCTACAATCATTATCATTATAATTGTTGGAAATAAAAGCAGAAAGGTACCTAGTAGATATACTGGGTGGTATTTAAATGTTTCCAAAAAAATTATTTAAATGGAAACGTCAAACGCAGATTATTTGTTTTTATGCAATATCAGCTTTGATAACATAAATTGAGTTCACTCACCCGTTATAGTATGACATGGCGAATCGATAATAGATAACACACGTAGATAACACTGATAAGAGAGTCACAACAAACTGTCACTTAAAAGTTTACATATACACTAAAACTGCACAGACTCCATATTTGTTTAGACTTAACAAAGATGCTGTAGCTGGACCAGAATGTGTCATAAAATGAATTACCCCAACAACCAGTCGACGATGCTGCCAACTAAAATCTAAACTGGCTAAATTGACGGACGGTCAAGCAGAAGGATAAATTTAACATTTTTAATAATAAATTTGTTTCTGTAGTCTGTTTAGAATAGGCAACCCAATATACTCTCATGCTGTATGTACTATCGTTGACTAACAAAGTTATATGTTTATTTTCCTTTAAATATATTTTGACTGGCGCATGGTCGCTATTAATTAAATTTTTTTGTTTTTCCCTATCATACTTGGTTAAAGAGTTATTGAGGATCAATAATTTCTTAACCCAGCAAAATATGAACAAAAGTAAGCAAAATGATTAAAAATTTCAATTCATTTCCAGAAAAAGACATAAAAAAATTGAGAACGAAACTGACCATGGCAGGGAAAAAATATCGACCAGTATACCAATCTTGGAATCTCTTAATAAGTAATGCATCTTATGCAGTATGTACGCCTTTGGAAGTGATACTTCATTTCTAATAAGTTATATATAGTAAAACAAAGAAAAAGGCTCAACAACTTGTAATATAGAAACGGTGCATTCTAAGAAAAAAGTTTATATACTAAACTCCCATTATTTTGATGAGCCTATCGATCCCTGAAGTTATCATGATACTTCAAATTGACATATGTATCAGCGGCGGCTGGTGAAATTCTGGCTGTCATATCTTATAGTTTCGAGCATATTTTATGAATTTTAAAATCTCAACATTCACCTGTTTCTGAAAAAAAAAAGTGTTGTAAATATCTTACAAATCGTTTAAAAAGTAACCTGATGAGACACACAATATTTCCTATTTTTTTTCACAACTTTTTTTTGCAAACCTTTTCAATTTAGTCTTGATAGTTGTGCCCTAAAGTATCGCTCCAATACGAAGATATGACAACCTAAATTTCACCAGCCGCCACTGATATGTAATATAATTACACTTATGACTAGAGATCGGAAGGCAGAGATAAATTCCAGACAACTGTTAGGTAGCTATATTATATTATAAACACCTAATGAAACATTCCCAAACAGATAGCCCATTGGCGCATGTGCTTGTATGCTCTACGTTTTTAACATCAATCTCCTAAAGATTTTTTTCATTCACAGGGCTTGAGACTTTTGCACATAATATTAGGCTACCAAAGTCAACAGAGGATGTGGGGGTGTTTTTTCATTTCTTTGTTCAATATCTGCATCCCTTCACGAGTTATAAAAACTTTTTGATTTTGTCAATGTGCCATATATTATAACGTCTATTCTACTTTCTAAAAATTTTTTCAAACTTATTTTTTTAATTTTGGTCTGGTCGGGGTGGCAGATGTCACATCTGATATGACGTTTTAATTGGCAATGACAGACTTTTCTAAGGAAGGTAAAAATGTGGAGTCTCTGAAAAAGCTCACATACTTTAAGTATGCACCATTTACATCTGTTGACAAATGGATTTTTAATGAGAGGCGCTGGTGATTAACTCCGGAACACTTACAACAAATATTAGTAATATACTAATATATACTCTTATGATCGCTAATTAAAATTACATGAGTATGTTAGTGTTACATTCACCAATACTTTCAGCCCTCTTCGTATTAACTTTGGATGTTACCGAACTAGCCAAAATAACCGCAAGGTAAGATAATTGTGGCATATATGCATGAACATATTTACATGGTGACACATCACCTAGAGACAATTCTGGAATTGACGTCATTTATCGTTACTTCCTGATCTCTACTTATGACACTTCGTGAGATTAAAGCTACTACCTGATGCTCTGTGTATACAATAAGAATGTGTTCTTAGTCTAATGAAATAATTAATCAGTAAAAGAATAAACCACAGTCAGGATTAGTGTAAGAAATGTTGAAATTAGCGATCCAGGGCCAAACTTCTCATGCGGAAAACTGAAAAAAGTCCTGGTTGGTAGGCCCTTGTAAAATCAACATCCAGACCATAGGGTACCACAACAAAGCAAAAACATAGTTTAATACAAATAATTATAACCACACGAACATGGAGAAAATAGAGTGGCAAATCAACATAATTTTTTTTGTCGGTTCACAGTAGGTTCAACAGATACACTATTTATAGTAATCTACACTTGTGTAAACAAAACTCTCCTAGTTGGAACCGAGTGTGAGCAGGGTGTGCGCCTGCACTGTATTCTAAATCTGTCCACGACATGCCTCACTTCACATACACTTTCCTGTGAGCTAGTGTGTGTTTGGCTGTGGGAGATAAATGAGTTCTTTTTAAAATAAAGCAAATAGAAAAATAGAGTCAATCCACTCTGCCATAAATGAGGATAATTTCCTTTTGGCTTCAAACTTAGCCGAGAGAGTAAAGTGAGTGTTTTAGTCCCAGCATTACTGTTCCCCTAACACAGCGAGTGAAAGATTCATGCAAGGAATTAAAACACACTTTACTCCCGAGTGCATACAAAATTTTTTGCACAAACCAAAAACATTTAATGTTAAAAAAATACTAAATAGTAATTGGCTACAAAGCTCTTGTATTTTATTCTGAATTTATCTAGGCATCCTTGTATTTATTTGTCCGTTTGACATTATTTTTCACTTATTTCTGTTTGACGTACATCACTAAATATTACCAACTGTGAAAATTACGCTACTAATATGAATTTTAAATGTTACATTTTATGTACTGTTCATTGGTCTCCATGGTGACTTTAAATTCCAAGGGAATAAACACCCGTTTTACTCCCTGTATCGATGCAATAAAATACCTTTTTATTCCCATTCGTTCAATAATGCATTTACAACAGGAATATAATTATTATTGAATTATAATAATACACAGTGCTACATGCGATACATTTTTTTTGGGCCACCAGCATGTGATACTACATAGACTGCAGACAGTTTCAAGAAGTAATGGACAGCATGACATCAATGCAATGTGTCACAAAAATTTTAAACATAAATCATCTCTAAATATGAAACTTCTCAGATACCATCAAAAAAAAAATGCTATACTGGTAATTACCATGTTAACTGGAACCTATAAAACACTTTTTACTTTTCCAATAAATCCTCTGTGCACTCCATTCGAAAATAATCATGCACGTATGTTGTCAATTTTCAGATACTTCAGGTTCTTGAATCTATTTAAAATAAAAAAAACGGGGTAAGAGAACATAAGAGTTAGGGTTTTACACTTTATTTCGATAGATGCTCTGATATAACACAGTGAACAGTAATAAATTTATTATAGTTAAACATGCAACTATTATAAAAAAATAACAGGACACATTAATATAAAATATACAATGTCTACTAAAAGTATTTTGTGTATTGTGATGACATAAAAAATAAATTAAAAAAAATCGTTTGAAAACAAAATAAATTAAAAAATAGAAACTTAAAAATTTCTTATAACTTAGTCCATAAAAATATTGACATTTATATAGAATATCTAAAATACACATATTGTTTTTTTTTTAATACCAAAAAAAAATCTATTTAGTAACTCGATATAAATCCATCACTTCCATAACAAATTTTAATTATAATTTGGAAACTTTAAAAAACATTATTTCTTTTTACAATATACTAAAATTCAAAGCGCTTTTTTCCATCTACATAAGTTACTAGATAGTTTTTTTTACAGCACAAATTTTTTACCAAATCACAATTTAAGTTCCCATATTACTATATGAGCATCATTACTGTTAGTATCTTTTCCAGTAAACGCATGTTTAGTTTTGTCAGCAGCGCAGCATGGCTGTCGATAATTAACATAACCTCTACCACCCATTAATGTTATAACAGTCCTTCTTGCATTATCAAATGCATTGTTTTTATTTTTATTTAAAGTCTTTGTGTTTGTTTGTTTATTTACATTAACAGGTTTATCTGCAACAGGGGTTTCCTTTTCAGTAATGGTGACATTGTTTTCACACACACCATTCAACTGCCTTGAGGCATTTGAATTGTTCCGTGAAACACTTCTTCCAAAATTGTTAAGCCTAAGTGCCATGCTTTCTTCGGATCCAGAGGACGTACACAGGCTCGACGATCGTGAATCCACAGACCAATTTGACAGATCTAAAGAACGTGGTCTGGACACTTTCATTTTCAGTCTTCTATCCAACGTACTGACTTTGTTGGGTATGGCGGCTAATTCGGGATCACTCCGTCTGAGGGACTCGTAGACTGGATCAGTTAAGATGTTCTCCTCTCTTTCATAATCTTTTACATACATTAGGTCACTATACAGGCCATAGACGTTGTTGGTGTCGCCTGAGCTTTGTGACGAAGTGCTTGAAGTAGAGAAGATCGAACCGCCATTGCCGAGACCTGCAAATGAATAACAATAAAATTTACAACAAACTCGAATTTAAAACATATGTTCAAAATTTGGTTTTGTAGTGGCCACTAAATTGTACTGGTCGTATCATCAACCTATAGATAACACACGTAGATATTTTTTTCGTGCAATACCCATTAAATCATTTACACCGAACTAGTGACAATCTCATCATTTGCATATTTTGTAAAAATGACCTTATCAGATACTTCTCAACCTAGAATAGAGAGTCACAAAGTGACATTTACTAATTCCAAACAATAACTGGTCACTCAAATAGCTATAAATAAATTTTATTTCCACTGAATTTCTTCGCACCCCCAAAAATAATGTTGTGTTTGAAAGGCTGGAAAAATAGACATACTACATACTAAAAAAAAAAATTAATCACCTCTTGGCAAGGTTTTTGACATTCGGGCTAGATCGTTTTCCTTTGACCGCCTTCGCCTCAACACAACTGGACTACTTGCTAAATACTTCAACTTGGCGGTTACACTTTGCATTGAACTATCAGACAGCTGCTTCTCCATCTTAGGTTTATTTTCTTCAGACTTTTCGATAAAGCTAGTATCTAGACTTTCAGATTCTTGTTTAATCTCTTCTTTGTTCTCCTTGATGGAAGTTTTTATTATGTTGTTACTGTAATTCTTTGGTTGAAGTGCCAGAAGGAATGAGATTGGTCCAAAATGAGCGTGGTATGATATATTTACCCGCCCACTAATGATGGGAACACCTTCTAATCTAGGCAAAGGTATTGTGAGGGCCCTACCAACGTTGGTGCCTACCCATAACAAACCTTTACAAGCCAAGAGAGCGGTTACATACACAAGTGGTCGATTGTTGTTGACAGAGTCTCGTGGACCTGAAAAAAGAAAAACGGTTCAAGATATTCAATAATTATAGAATAATTTTCAGAATGCAGAAATTTTGAAAGGATATTAAAACTTATAAAAATTATCCAAAATAAATCCATACTTAGAGTAACAAAAATTACTAAAATATGTGTTATCCCACTTCTGAAATTTCATTGCCAACTTCTGTTAATTAAGAATGACTGAGTCTTACCTGTAGTACCGTTAACTCTCATGACGATGGAGGCTATATTGATATCTTGAAGATGCTTAAAAGTCTCAGTATGGTATAAGCAAATAGTACTAGAATTTTTCTGAGAAATCCACAGCCCTATACCGCTATGTGCCATCAGATTCACATTACCAATATTTTCATGCTGTATCGTAAAGTTCTTCTGTATCTCTCCTGTTATACCATTCAGCACCCAAACTTTTTTACCACAAGCAGCATATATACAAAGATTTATGGGTAAAAGGTAAGATATTGGGTCACTTCCTAAACCTAATATTTGAGGGTCTTGCAACAACCAAGCACCATCTATGGGGTTTTTTCTATATACACATAAAGTCCCATTAGCCAGGGCTACAAAAACATTATCACAGTGGTATTTAATATGCATTATAACATCAGAGACAGTCGTGTTCGCAATTTCCTCTTGTTTCTCAGGTTCGTCGGCAGCATATAATAGTAATTTGTGTCTATCCGTGCCTATCCAGACTGTGTCTGTAGCCAGATTTGGACAAGGGGGGTTTGAACCTAAAAAATGAAGCAACACTTTTAAAAATGCTAATACCGTAAGGATTTACTGCTTTTTTTATATAATTTCTAAATAAATGAAAATATATAGTGTTACAATGAGAAATATAAAGTTTCACAAACCTTTTACAAATTCCATTGCAGTGACTTGGGTTTCCACTAAGGAAAATGAGATTAAGTCCTTAAGAACGCCAGCTTGTTGAGGATGTTGAGCCAGTACAGAAATGTGACTACTGGCACCATCAGATGTGCAGACCCACAGGTAGTTTTGTGTTCGATGTCTTCTCCTTGCTGTTTTAGGTAAAGTTACAGTATAGTAGCATCCACAGCGTACCTTGAGAAGAGAATAAACAATTAGAAATATCCTACAGATATGGTAGGAAAAAATTCAATGTTTACCTCGGTTTGATGCTGTGATGAATACACTGGCTGTGACTTGACAAAAAGTGGCATTTTAGTAGAAGGCCTCTGTTCCTGTTCAGGTACCTCCCAAGCCGGCGAGTTATTTGGATCTAAGGCCAATTGAGCTAGCCTTAATTCAGTAATCCATTCTTTCTTTATCGAAGGATTATCAGTTTGGAAGGTGTAAGTTTCTTCTTTGCCTTTAGTTTTAACGACTAGTTGTAAACAACAGGAATCAACCCACGCCATCTCTTCATCCTTTTGTTGTATTGAACTTTGGATTTGGTGAAGTATTTTCCTAGTGTTTTCTATTGTTATATCTTTGTAGGTTCCTTTCAGCTGGCCAGTAAGATCATTTATTCGACTCATGACCTCATAGTCATGCATCAAATTGCTCATTTCTGTACATAAATTATTGGCATCTTGGGGTTGGGTGCCCTCGAATGATCCATTTGATTTAATGCTGCCTCCTTTTGGATTGCTGGAGGTCAAGATTCGGCTTAGAGTTGGTGAAGCACTAGTATCTTGGATTTCTATTTCGGACACAGGGTGGGTCCACTTTAAACTTAGCCTCTCACTAGCTCCAAAGTCATCAGAGGACTTTGAGGCCACCGATACACATACCACTAAATCATTTAGTAGTAGCAGTCTTCGACTTTTTGCTTTTGTTAGTAGACCATTTTGACTATACTCCTGTAAAAATAGTGGTAGTAGTGTGGCTATTTGTAAAAATAAAACAAACGAATCACTAACCCCCAGTATCATCAACATTTCAAAGAAACCTTTCACTTAAAGGCAGTTTTGGTGACAGGAAAATATATTACAAAATATAAACATCGGAAAGCAATCCTATAGTTTAAATAAAAATTAGGATTATTGGCTATCATATTTATATCTCGATTTGTTTTGCTGAAAGTGCTGGTAATACATATTCTTGTCATTAAAACTCCCTTTAAGTTAAAGGTACCTTTAAAATGTTAATACCGGGGATTAGGGATTTACCTTGGATACAAATAAAGCAACATGTGGTTAAAACTTCAATTGTCAAAGTTGATAGTTTTATTCATATTTTTATTCCTGTCATCACTCACATATCCGTGAAGTTTCTAGCTTTCCTGAGTTATTCATTTGTTTAATTTTCGTAAATAGCATGTAATAATTGAACCAAGAAATTTGTACTTTAAAACCTGTTTTATTTTACTTACTGACATGCAGTGGTGGTTGGTGCAATTAGGTTATACAATATCTCAGTATTGGAGCATGGAACCCAAGCAATATTTTAGGACATGACTATCAGTACTGATTGAAGTTTTGCAGAAAAAAAATTTAAAAAAAATTGAGAAAAGAAGTTACAGAAATGCCCAACCTCCCCAGATTCCTTCTAGACCATTAGTAAAATCTTTGCAATTTTTTTTTTTCGTAATCAGAAAGAAAATTTATCACCCCGTTTTTTTTGGTTTTTGAAAATTTTGTTTTTTTGTAAAGTTATGACACTTTTAAGTTCTCCATCGAGTAAATTTCAAAATGTCGCAACTTTATTAAAATTTTCAAAAACCAAAAAAAACTGGGCGATAAATTTTCCTTCTGATTACGAAAAAAAAATAGTTTGCAAAGATTTTATTAATGGTCTAGAAGGAATCTGGGGAGGTTGCGCATTTTTCTAACTTTTTTCTCCATTTTTTTTCTGCAAAAACTCCTTCAATTAGTACTGATGCCTTATTCAAATAATGTTTGGGTTCCATACTCCAACACTGAGATATGGTACAACCTAAATCCACCAGCTGCCACTGCTGACATGTAATGTAATGTAATCTCTAAGATAAAAATAAAAAAAATAAAATATGAAGAAATGAAATATGCTCCTGAGACAAGAGCATCCATATAATTTTATACTGAAGCCTATTTTCAACTTGAATAAGAAGTTTCTGTAATCTCATATTATCTCTCCCCCCTCCCCCTCCACTACTCCTCTCCCCACCTCCACTCTATGTTCGCGTAAAAATAACTACTTACCAATTGTGTTACATTGTCTTCCCTTAATAAATATCTGTTACTATCAGACAAAGGCCTGGCTGCGAACTTCCCACTGATGTTACGCAGCATTTCTTTAAATGCCTGGTACTGCTCTGCCTCTCTTTTCCTCTCATTTAGCATTTCTGCTAAGGATTCTAGTTGAGTGAGAGCCAACTGCAGAGACATCCTATCATGATGTCCATGTGGTGTGTGTTTCAAGAGATCCTGGAAGAAATTTGTAATATTTTAAAACACTTGAATGAATTTCAAATTTTTCTATATACTTTGAAAGTGTCTATAAAATAATTAACTTAATATATCAAGTGTTCCAAAGCTTTAAGGCAAGACGAGAGAGAAAATGTAGATATTGTATCTTACCTGTAGGAATAAAATGAACTGTGGGAACCTTTGAACTGGTTTCACCATAAGTCCAAAAAATGATAACCGATCATGTGAACTGATCTGTTTCACCTAAAAAAAAAACAGTATTAATTTGTATGCAATGAAAATTTATTTAGCATAATTAGAAAAACTATATCTTTATTTAAATGGTTTAGGAAAAATTAAAATAAATTTGATATAAAACAAAATATAGGTACAGAAAATTGATTATTAAAAATAATGTTTTTGTCAGTATTTTGACACAAAAAACATAGGCCTTTAGATAGGCTTGAGAATGCACCCCTATCTGCCCTCTAGGCAATGGCGGATTTATGCCATTTCTGGCAAAAAATATTTGAAAGTCCCGAAAACTAAGAACTCTATATCAAAATTCAGAACATTCCGCGTTATTATTACTATATACAGTCATGTTTTTGTTGTTAAATGCGTTCCTATTAGTCATTGTTGTTTTCTATTTTTCATTGAGATTAGATGTACATATTATTTTTATTTATACGTTTTGAGAAAAAGGTAGTAGCCCCAGAAATAATGAAAATTTGTTTTGTACATTAGACAATTTGTATTATTATTATTATTTTAATATTGCTTTACATAATAGAATTTTGATTATTACTATTTTTTTCAAATGGTTCTCTGAGCTCCTCACTTCTGAATATTCTAAATCTGCCTCTGCACAGGTTATTCTGATAAAAAAATTCAATATTTATTTTTTACCATCAGTAAACAAAACAATAACAAATACAGTGTAAAAGTTCTCAAATAAATAAATTACTCATCTTAAACTTTTCTTACCTTGAAGAAATCTGCCAAGGCAGATTTTCTTTTTGCTTCCATTTTCGCTAAATCCATAGCAACGGAAAAATTGTTGATAAAACCACTATATATGTCCAATACAATGGCTTTTGAAAACGATGCAACAAAAACATCTCCTATCCTTTCGTCCCTATCCCAATTCCTTACAGATTCAGCTAAAGCTATCCGGAATAAAGTATGGCACTGTAGTATTTCTGGAAGTCTATGGAATAAGGTTGAGATTTTTGAACCACTTAAAACTGGCGGACTGCTTTCTTCTAATGGCTTTTTGTAATCCTAAGAAGCATAGCTTTAAAACGACATCATTAATTAAATTCAAAAAAAACTTACATTTACGAGCCTTTGAAGAGTTGCTATATAAGAATTTTCACTATGTACAATTGCAGCTACAATCATCCTCCTTTTAACCTGTTGAGGGGTTAAGTTTGGGGGAGGAGGAGGTAGACTTGGTGGTAATTGTCGCCTCTGTGAGGAGGTACAGCTTGGAAAGTGGAAACCAGTTTCTTCCTCCACCTACATCAACGTAAATATTAATTTATTAACCTTTGAATACGTAAGTCTTAGCAACTGCAGATTAAATATTCATATAACATTTACAGAATATTTATATTTAACATCTGTTATATTATCAAATACATATACATAATTTCATTAACAGCAGGGTTATATAGGGTGGGTCAATAGTGCATCCGACTGACTTCGTATGTCGAGTTGTATGATAGCTAGAAATTTGATTTAAAGACGTAAATAAACTAGACAAAAAAGTCTATAACTGGAAATTATTTTCGAATATACAAGGATGAGCCAAGACAGATCTGCAGGGTCAACTAACGTTTTTTTTTAAATGGAATGACATGTATATCAGAACATTTTTTGAATCCTCTTTGTGGCCTCCTTCCACTCCTTACTTTTTTGATTCTCTCCCAACCACTTGAATGTAATGATTTTTTTTTGTTGAAATTATGCCATTTACATGTGTATATTAAAAAAATCACTAGTCACAATTATTGATTTTAAGAAAAAATATTTTAGTACCAGTTATGAGACATCTGTGTGGCTGAGTGTCATACTCAGCCATTTTCAGTTCCTAAAAGTATACAGAGTGGCCAATAATATTTTTTAAATTTACTATTTGATCTGAATTTTTCATATTTTTGGACGTGATGTAGAGTTGAAAAACGAACATTTTTTGTACATCCCTATGGCCATTTGTAACCATTTTCGATTTATTGAACAATAACTGCAAAATTCAGCAATAAAAATTAAAAATATATTTATTTTTTTGTAATTCAACAAAAGAAAAAATGTTCCACATGTTGCCCATTTTGATTGACACATTTCTATCAGTATTTGGAACGGGGTTTCTACTGTTCATAAAATTGGAGTGATACTTCTAAAAGTATTTATTATCCTTTCCTTAAAATTTTGGATTGTTGTTGGTGTGATGTTTTTATAGGCATCATGTAATACGTTTATTATAATACCTTCTCTTGAATTATTTGAAAAAAAAACCCTCATTTTTAATTTTTATTGCTGAATTTTGCAGTTATTGTTCAATAAAATGAAAATGGTCACAAATAG
Source organism: Rhamnusium bicolor (assembly GCA_029963845.1). Lineage (NCBI taxonomy): Eukaryota > Metazoa > Arthropoda > Insecta > Coleoptera > Cerambycidae > Rhamnusium > Rhamnusium bicolor. Next base: position 245,103 of record JANEYF010003058.1, on the reverse strand, counting down.
CCATAGGAATGTACGTACACAAAATGTTTCAATTCTACATCACATCGTCCAAAAATATTCCATTTGAAAAAAATTTAGAAAATTCAGTTCAAAAAGTTGTAAATTTAAAAATCCTTTTTGGCCACCCTGTATACTTTTAGGATGTGAAAATGGCTGAGTGACAGATGTCTCATAACTGGTACTAACATATTTTTTATTAAAATCGATAGTAGTGATTGTAGTGATATTTTTAATATACCAGTGTAAATGGTATAATTTTAACAAAAAAAATCATTATATCCAAGTGGCTGAGAGAAAGTCATAATAATACGGGAGTGAATGAAGGCCACAAAGAGGTTTCAAAAAATGTTCTGATATACATGGCATTTCACTTAAAACAATTTCCGGTTATAAACTTTTTCGTCTAGTTTACTTATGTTTTTAAATCAAGTTCCGACTTCGATTCTATGATAGCTAGACTATCATAGAATCGAAGTCGAACGCACTATTGCCCCACCCTCTGTATATGTTATAACGGCATATTTATTTGTTTTATATATATATATATATATATATATATATATATATATATATATATATATATATATATATATTTTTTTTTTTTTTTTAAAGAATATACCTTGAATATGCCTGCTGCTTTGAACAAACTTATAAACGCGCGAAGTCGACATCAAAAGAATATTTAAATTTTTTTCGTTTAGTAATAATACTAATAATAATAATACATTTATTCATCCCATTAATTACATAACAATTAAAAAAAATAAAATAAATAATATATTTACAAAATGGGGTGAAAAGGAATGTATTCAATGAACTGCCAAAGCAGCCAAAGATCTTAGTAATATTAATAATTATTTTGTTATACTGACCTCAGGCAATTGGGGCATTTTATTGTTCTGTGGATTTCTCTGGACATCCGCATTTTCAATATCGTACTGATGGTTGCTCCCTCTCCTAATAGAAAACCATCTGGATAATCTCCCATGGTTTTGTGGGGACGTGTCCCCAGGTAGTGTGCTGTCTAGTGACAGTCTGTTATTTGCACCAATACCCCCGCTTCCCCGCCACTTATCACACAGAGTTCGAGCTTTATTTAGCGTGTTTCGTAGCTGACCATTACTTCTGAAACAAAGAAAGCACTGTATTTAGTATGCAAAGACTCAATAATAATAATTATTAGGAAATAATCGCTACCAAGATAGCATTAGGTATCCTTACTGACATTTACAAATCATAAAATCCTAAAATACATTCTCATTTAAGAAATGTGTTACTCAATATTATAAAATTTAACAAACACAAGGAAATGATGCCCATATACACCAAAAAGTAACACAACGCAGCTACGGATGTGTTTTCGAAAGTTTTGCTCCTCGTCAGCACAACGTGATTTAAGGAATGGGATATTGAATGGAGTATGAGGAACAACTAAGCAAAAGTTCAAAGTACAACAAACAGTACCTACTCTATTCGCATTTTTGTGGTCAATGGGCCTATGGCATAGATGAGCAGTTTGATTTTTGAACCCCCATGAACTCTATCTTTGTTAAATAAACACATAAATGTGAATATAAACCCAACTAGCACAAAAGTGACGGGGACTGGCATTGGAACTTTAATATAGAAGGCATTACATAACTGTCATTAAATTTGCGACTTTAGTGTAAAATTCACCTTGTGGTATGCCCGTGTAGTAACAATTACGTAAATTCTACTGAATTCTGGTCTGCATAGTTATTACATTTTCAAGTAACTGCTGTTGATGCTGCATCTACTCTAACGGTATACATTCAGACCTGCTTTTCACATAATAGTTACTTATATGCACTCTTTTTGGATATAAAAGGAGACTCGATCAATCTGCAAATATTAGAAAAAAAATGAACGAAAATTTCCTTGTACCAAGACAAATCGCTAGAACTATCATTAAGCTTTACACTGAGCGAATAATATATTTAAGAAATAATAAAAATGAAATATATTGAATAACACTGGTCTGCCTCAGGGCTCTGTGTTGAGTCCACTGTTATTTAATTTATATACCGCTGACCTCCACGTATCTCATAACTTTATCTATACATTGTGCAATATGCAGATGATTTTTGTCTCTATGTAGAAAATAAAAATTATAACAAAGCATTAGAACTGTTAGCGTCTGGTGTCATTAACATAAGTCGATGGTTTTTTCTAATGGTTTCGATCTTTCTTAAGAAAAATTGATTTTCTGTGTTTTCTCTCGTCATAATATCCCAAATATCTCCGATATCCAACTTGAGAAATTCATTTTTCCTTTCAAGTCTCAAGTAAAGTATCTAGGAGTCATCAATTAACATGGAAACCTTTTATTGATTCAATCACTACAAAATGTAACAAAGGTATACATGTTTTAAAAATGGTTACAAAAACGTGGTGCGGTGCAGATGTCAAATCTGCTCTGCTTTTCTACAAGTCCTATATAAGGTCCATAATTGATTATGGATGTGTTATGTATGGGTCTGCAAGTGCATCTACATTGAAGTGTTTAGATAACGTGCAGCATAAGGGTCTTAGAATTTGCCTTGGTGCAATGAAGTCTACGCCAATTGATTTGCTATATGTAGAAGCCCTAGAACCCCCTCTTACGATGAGAAGAGAAATGTTAAGTGGAAAATTTATTTTAAAGCAATATTTCTTCTTTACACCCTTATTATCCAAGATACTATACTTGAATTCTGCTGATTTGACCAATAAATATTGGGTTAAGAAAACCTCGCCCCCTCTTTATTGAGCTTACAGAGAGAATATTGAGATGCTACAAATTACCGATTACATATCAGAGATTTACTACTTCAGTTTATTTTCTGATATAACCATTATTGTGCCTGAGTACTGCAAAAGCACTATCATATTTTACAATGACTGTTAAATCAATTTGAAAAGTCAGAGCTTATCTATACAGATGCCTCGAAATCGGTATCAGGTACTGGTGAAGGCTTTATTGTCCCATCCCAAAAAATCGAATCTAAATTTAAGTTAGACCCATATTGCTCTGTTTTTACCTCAGAAGCTATATCAATCTATCAATTTTTAAGGTATGTTAAGAATTCCACTTCTAATACTTCAATCATTTTAACTAATTCGCTCTCTGTTCTCAATGGAATTAAAAATGCCTACTTCTTTGCTACAAAACCAACCCTTATTTCTACAAAATGAAAAATTTAATTTCAAATTAAATCCGCTGGAAGGGATGTTAACTTCATTTGGGTGAAGGCACATATTGGTTTGCAGTATAATGAACAGGTTGATCTTTTGGCTAAGGAGAGTTCCCACCCCCTGGATGAAGCATTATGTTTAAATGACAGACAGATAAAGGTGAAATCTAATTTGAGAAGTAAATGGTCCTATTTATGGAAACAGTTCTGTTTCACAAACCCTACCAGGTACACCTTAATTCATCCTGATATCCCTAACAACTTTTGGCATAATGATTCCCCTTATCGAAGAAAATATATTACAACATTGGTACGTTTAAAATTTGGTCATGCCTGCATGTAATTGTCAACACTGTAACGTCTTAGGAGACCTTGATCACGTATTCTTTGGCTATACCAAATACAAAGATGCCTCCAACTAAGCTTATTAAAAATATTCTAAGTTGTAATGTTTATGCTCCCTTCAATTTATTACATCCGTTGTCAGTTGGATCAAAGAAGATATATGATTGTATTGTGAATTTTTTAAAAGAAACGCAAATTAAAGTGTAGGTTAAATTTTGTAAGCACTGTGTCTTCCTTTATGTTAGTTCTCCCTGTCAACCGAGGTCTCCCCTGTATTGTCAAAGTTATAACAATGTCCTGTACGATCCCTGGACGAGAAATGTGTGTCGTTGTGTATCCCTATCGTTTTCCTTCGCATTAGTTTTCATTTTTCGAATTTAGATTTAGTTACTTCTTTTAGCGGCTGGCTGCATGGTCTACGACCCAAAGTAAAAAAAAATAAAAGTAATTGCTGCAGTTTGTGCAACGTCGCGGATACTACTGTGCATTACTTTAAAGTATTTTCAACTTTAAAGTGAGAATTAGTAGTAATGCCGACTGCTCAGCGTTACCAAAGAACTACTTCAAAGTAATGAAAACTGAAAATGTTCAATTTAAAGTTCCTGTAACGTTGTCAAGACATTTTCTGGAGCTTTAAAGTTGTGTGACTTATTAGCAACATTTTCAACACTTATTTGGAATTAATCAAACATGGCGCCAAAAAGCAGTAAAACAACAATAAAGATTTTCCGGCATTCATCGACCTTTTATAGAAAAGTTATGTTATAGTTGAGTGAATTTAACAATTTAACGAGAGTGAGAGAGAAAGAGAGAGAGAGAGAGAAATTAGTTTGCTCTTGTACCACTAAAGCGCTGTTCCAGAAGTTAGTAATTTCTACTACTTAGTTACGTTCCGTTTACGTAATAACCTAGCTGTCAGCACGTAACAGGGAAGGTTCCGGAATAATTGCTACGTAATAAGTATTTTGGTGAATCCTTGGTAGACGGATCATTCCCGTTACGTAGTGGTCGTTAGTTGTGGAAACCTTTAAAGTTCCACTGATGGTAGGTATTACGTAGACTACTAAATGTGCTGCTTGGAAACCGTCCCTTCAGGATGTCTGGATTTCAGGCAAAATCGACTAGTTTCGTCCAATTAATGAAGGACTACGATATGTGATTTCAGGTTTATAGCTTAAGGTGAAATAAAGTAGGCACTTATTAACTTCTTAAATAAACTAAAACTGATTATTGCAATAAAATATGCTTTGATTAAAAAATATTACATATTTCATTTAAACAATTCTTAACCCGATTCTTAATTAATAACCTAAATTTAATTTATTTTATCAATTTCATTTAAAAAGAAACATTAAAGATATCGCACTTTTACAGAAAATAAAAAAAAATCTGAAAATAAGCAAAAACATTTTGTGGCCCCATATTTCGGATTCTAGTAGCAAGTCTTATGTCTTCTCGCACATAATAACAAATCAAAGTTTACTTCAAACTTATTTGCAACATAAAAACTGTCGGCTTCTTTATCTTTAATCCCTTTACCACCGTTAAAGATGCCGACGTTTTTTATGTTGCAAATGAGTTTGAAATGAACTTTAATTAAATAGCTAAAGACTAGAGATGAGCACCCGCAGAAGGAAGGTCAGAAGGGGCCATGTCACCCCCTGGCAGATCAAGATCAAAATTAAATTAAATTGTTAAATTAGAAAAATTTCATTCAAAAGGAAAACGAAAAAATTTAGAAATTTTTGTATACACATTTAAATTTTTGTGCGCATGGTAGTGTATGTTCTTTTATCTTTCGTCATATACGGGAATGTCAAATGTAATTGTGTAAAAAACAACTTAAAACTAAAAATGAATAACAATAGATATCTAATGGGTCCAGAGTCAGTCCTCAGAACTAGGTGCCGAGCAAGTCCGCAGGAATAGTAAGTTTTTATTTCAAATAATTCAGTAGGTAAATCAGACCTATTGTTTATTGTTACTGAAACATTATTAATAGATATGTATTATAAAAAATGTACGCTTCTGGAAAAAAAGCGAAACAGCAATTTTGTGTTAAAAATTAGAAATAAAGAAACATCTACTTTTTTAATATATTTCAAGTTCTGGGAAACTCAAGATCTTGAGTATCGAAAAAAAAATTCGGGCGTCCCGCTTGGGCTATATTTCTGTGGACGTTCATGATACCAAATTCAAAAGTACCCTATTTATATACAATTCACATGGAGTAGCAAAAACTTTTTGAACAATTTAATCGCATATGTAATAATTAGCATTTTTATCACTTTTAATTAAAAGCAGCTATTCGAACTTTAAATTTTAAATTAGAATTCAATTTAGAGGAGGATTTAAAGCATACGTTTGATTCCACACAAATATGTATGTGTATGTGGAATACATTTGTCAAAGAGAATATCATTAGCATTTTATTTCCTGAATCTACATGTAATAGTAAAATTTACGCGCTCCTTAACTGTATCTGTAGCATGTATTGTATAAACAGGTACTGTAGGTAGTTCACTATGTGTACACCTCTGCCAAGTCGCCATGTAACGAGCTGTGATCATCTAGACCCACAGTGTTCGATGAAAGTTCGCATTCAGCAACATGTCACTCTGATCGTACCGTTAGAACCACAGAACAGGCTAGAACTACTGACTCGTACTGACTTGAGTTCCTGCTGCGAATCATCCACAACAATGTGGCACAATTTGTTGCATTCACCGACAGGCGGTTGGAACGGGGTGATGGAACTGAGCGCGTTCGCAAGAGGTTCGCAAATCTGGAGCGCACTACAAAAAATTGATTACAGTATCTGTTACATTTAGTGCTAGCAACTGAAACCGGTTTTCCGGATAACTGATTAATAGATTTTGGATTATTCGCGGATTTGTGCAAAATCGAAAACTGGTTTCTCGGTTAATCGGTTAATCGAATAACCGGTTATCGGATAACAGGTTATTCGGATAACCGGTTATTCAAATAACCGACTATTCGGATAATCATTTAATATGCTTTACTTTTCTTTCAAATGTTGTTAAAATCTGAAACTACAGGCGGAGAGATGGCCAACGACGCCTGTTGAGTTCAGAATTTACATAAAACATGATATATTTTGTATTTTGTCATAGTTTGCGAATATTAACTAAACACATTAATACACAACTACAATACTATCTACTGTGAAAAGAATAATCGAAAAATTCGAAAGTACTGGTTCTGTTAGTGATGTGAAACACATGACACGAGCTCGTTGAGGCCGTTCAGAACAAAACATCACGGCAGTTCGCGAGAGCGTGGCCGAGAGTCCAGGGACGTCGATTCGTCATCGTGCACAAGAATTGGACGTTACAATAGCTATTCTTCAGCGTATCCTCACTAAAGTTTTGCATCTCCATGCCTACAAAGTCCAATTGACTCAACAACTTCTGCCAACAGACCATGCACAGCGAAGAGAGGTCACCAATTGGATCCTTGAACAAGAAGTGAATGCCGATTTTGCGCACAAAATCATTTTCAGTGATGAGGCCCATTTTCACCTCGATGGCTTCGTTAATAAGCAAAACTACCACATTTGGGGTTCAGAAAATCCACGAATGATTCATGAGAAAGCAATACATCCAATATGTGTCACTATTTGGTGTGCATTGTGGTCTGGAGGAATCATTGGGCCATTGTTCTTCGAAGACGAGTCAAGTGATGCAGTAACGGTTAATGGCGAATGTTATCATGCTATGATAACCCAGTTTTTTGTGCCTCAATTGGAAGATATTGCCTCTCGACGACATGTGGTTGCAGCAGGACGGTGCCACTTGCCATACCGCCTGTGAAACATTGACGGTCTTGCACGAGTCCTGGTCCTGGTCGTGTCATCTCTCGGTTTGGTGACCAAAATAGGCCGCCACGCTCTTGCGATTTAACACCTTTGGACTCTTGACTGTGGAGTTATTTGAGGTCACAGGTTCATGCCAACAAGCCCGCGACCACCGAAGCATTGATGGCGGAAATTAGACGCTATATCAACGAAATACCACCACATGTATGCAACACCGTTATTCAAAATTTCGCTAAAAGAGTACGCATGTGCCAGCAAAGCCATGGCAGCCATAATCCAGATGTGTTGTTCCATACATAACTCCCAAATGTCTACATTATAACTCAATATGTTTTATTGAACCTTGAAATATTGCGCTTTTATTGAAACACCCAAGCAGGAAAAATATTCTTGGCACTCTTTTCTTTGCAGTTTTTATTTCCAACATCAATGTCTCGTCTCGTATTATGCAATATTTATATAGAATTAGATTCGGGAGGTAGCGGATTGCTCTGAATCCGTTCTCAAATTTAGAGACAAATTTCCTTTATTTCACACGACAGTCTCCTGTTTATATATGTTTTCATAGAATAATCCTTTTGGCGAGAGGCAGAGGTTTACTTAATAATTTTTTTTAATAATTTATAGGACAGTGGCTTAATACCCTAAGAAGGTGAGAAGAAACATTATAGTATGACACAAATAAATAATTATAGACAATATATTTTTACTCTTGTGATCGCTAGTTAAATCTTTCCAATACTTTCAGCCTTCTTTGTATTAATTTTGGAAGTTACCCACTTCGCCAAAATAACTAGTGCATAATAGTTTTATAAAATTATTGTATCGAGTTTTTTTATACCTACTGATCTACTGAAATGAAAATAGTAAATTTATTTGTCTTCTAAAATCTAAATTATAAACTAAATCATGTTTTCTTATTAATCGGTTTTTCAAGTATTTGATTAACCAGTTTTCGGTAAACCCATTAACCGGTTTTTTAGATATCCGATTAGTCAGTTATTCGGATAAACGATGTCCTAGTAACCGATTATTCGAATATCTAGTTACCCGAATAACCTGTTTTGATCTATATTTGGATACCCGGTTTTATCTGAAACCGGTTTTTGAGGAAACCGATTAATAGGTTTCACTTTTTCCGGGTTACGTCAGCACTAGTTACAGTACATGATACAGACAGAGTTACGGAGCGCATATGAGTACCCGGCTTAAAACTTTTTTTTAGATTTTGCTAAAGAAATTAGCGGTGAAATTACTTTTTGATAACCTCAACTTTTAATTTACCGAAAATACTAATAACATACAGAGGCATAAAAAATGCTGTCAAAAATAAGTTTTCATCCCACCAATTTGATCTATGGACAGGGCATTAGAACTGCAATAGGCTCAAGTAGCATTATTTTTTTATTGCAAGTTCTGAAAGATTGCACTGTGTTTAGCAAGTGTGCAAAAATTTTTATTCATCAGACATCATCTTCACATGTAAAAAGAATGTTAGCAAGTTGAACAACACTCCAATGTCGAACATGACGTCATCAGGTCCCATGTACCTTTCAGTTGTTAGCCTGTGGCGAATGATAGAAAACGGGCATACAACTGAGCCGTTTTCAAAGTTTGATATAGTGTTTACCGGCTAACTGTTTTTCGTATTCTTGATTACTATTTTGTTAGTGGTAATACGTACTGTAATATAGACAATAAAAGATAAAACTACACTGTAATAACGCCAGATAAAATATTTATTTATTTTTAAATTAGTTGGGGTAAGGTAGGCAACAATGAGCAAACCTAGTTTTAATTACTCGCCATTTCGTGTATCTAGACACATCCTCTCAGACTATTTAAATTAGGTTTTCGTTGTAAATGTATTTATTTTCTAAGAACTTAAACATAAACATGTACAATAAATAAATATAATCAAGAACAATACGAACAAAAACCATTGACGAGAATGAAAAGATTCATTATAGTTGTGGCAAAAAGCTATGCGTAGAGTTGATCTTTTAGGTAACAATACGACTAAACATTGTTGTGAGGATCATTTTAATCCAAGTTCAATCGGGCTCTTAGTATCGGTTTATCTCCTTATTTTGAGTGCTGACGCCCTTCAGTCGTATGGATATTTCCTTCAAAGAGGCATACTGGGCAACTTCCGATATATTTTTCATATAAACTTAATAAAAGTTCACATTCGTACCATAACATTTCACTTAAAATCCGGAATGAAAGACTAAAAACACGAAAACTACAACACATACATCAATTTGACGCTGATGTTATCTGTCAATAAATAAACTGAACGAACTTATATAGACGATTCTGGAAAGAAATATTTCCTTTTAATTGCCGCGTACGTTTATAGCACTCAAAATGTATTTCGAAACTAATAATCAAGAAACATCTGGTTCATTGAATTTGAATTCATTAGCGCATTGAGCATTCTTAAAGGACACGCAGATAACGAAAGTTAACCATAAATTTTGTGAAACGTTTGGACCCCGTCCAAATATTTTAAAAGGCTAGTATAGATTTCTGTGGCATGTAGGATAATTAATAATTAATGGGTCACTTAATTTTAATTAAGCTATTATTACACTGCAATTAATCGACTATTCAATTATAAGTGAGTTGAGGTCGACATAATTTATATTGTTATATGTAAGAGTACGAAGTGTACAAAATCAACAATTAAATGATAAGAATAATAACACCGAATATGTAGAGAAATCTCTGGGTCAGTGGTAGTTGTTGCAATTAAAGACCATACCGCTTTGCACATGCAAATACATGCCCTTCAAATTAACTCTGTGGTGCGTGACACGTTTTATGCATTACTTTTTGATGAGTTTTACACCCGCTAGTGTGCAGAGTGCCATTTGTGGGTGATTTCGCACCCTTGGGGAACAAACTGGGGAAGAAACAATACCAAGGCGGAAGCGACCGAAGCAGCCAGGAACGGATGAGATCTACCAAATCATCCACAATTTCAATTGCTGAAGATGTTAACGGCGTAGGCTTCCCCCTCCCCCCTATAACGCTTGATTCCAACATAGCGAAATTCAGGGATAAAGGGCATAATCCTGCTCGCTCCATGTCATGAAAAACATCAAAGGTAGATTTATAGTGCAACACAAGATATAAGAAACAAAATATCGAGCAATAAATTTAAATTACTTGTTGACATCGAAGGCCATGGGTTATTTATTTTTTTCTTTTGTCGGTATGCCGTTATCGACAAAGCAGACAGATAAATAACCCGGGAGACGAGTGTTAAGAGGACTTAGACGAGATCATTGGAGGACTTTTCATCTACAACCAGTACAAAATTTGCTTTCTGGAGATGCTGAAAAACGTATAAACTTTTGTTAAATTCTGCAGAAGTCAGTCCTCAATTATTGCATAAGGTTTTATGGACAGACGATTCTAATTTCACAAGAGCTGGAGTTGTAAATTACCATAACCTTCATGTGTGGAGACAAATCAATCGTCGATGTATCAGGAAATCTAGATTCCAGCAAGAGTTTAGTGTAAATATATGGAGGTGTTTTAATTAATAACCTTTGTGGACCGTCCTCGTTTAAATTCGAATTTATTTCACGAAATCCTTCAAAACCATCTTGACGATTTACTTGAGGATATTCCTTTAAACTGACTCGTAGATAAAACTGGATCCAGTTAGATGGTGCACCTTCTCATTATGAATGGCAAGTACGGCTGTAGTTGGATGAAAATTGTCCACGTTGTTGGATTGGACGTCTAGGCAGGAATCCTGACTGTATGGTTTGTGGTATTTAATACTCCCTGGACGCAGCCTCGCGTCCTGAATTAGGCTTGGAAAAAAGTATTAATGAGTTTTAACAAATTCTGTTGTTGCTCATTAATACTTCTTTCCAAGCCTAATTTAGGGCGTGAGGCTGCGTACGGGGAGTATTAACCACCACAACCATACAGTCAGGTTCTTCCAGTATAAGCCACCTTTATTCTACTTCTCTGCCAGTGGCCCCTTCGAGCCCCAAGAAGCCATTGGTCACGAGCGTACATTGATTCTATTTAAACTATCTAATATCATAACAAATAATAATAATACACCTAATGGACTTCTTTTCCTAGTAAAAGCTGCTGGCAACGGATGCAACGTTTGCATTAGTTGCATATTCTTTGCTTTGATTACTATGAAATAAATTTGACCTAGTTTATAAATAATATAAAAAAAATATGTTTACGTGATTGAACACTCTGACGTCTCACAACAGGAGTCCTATCCCTTAATTTTTCTTCACCGTAACGGCTGGAGCTCAATCATCTCAGGTTGCGGATTTGGGGGTTCCTGTTGCTGCTGTCTGCGTTTATGTTGCAGCAGGAAACGGGCGAATCCCAACAAAAGTATTAGTATGACTATGATAATCTTGTAGCACTAGAGGTGTTACTTCTAGCTGGTCTTGATGTGAGGGGTTCTTTACGTAGCATTGTGTGATGCTGACGTCCACAGAATAGCACCGCCATTGACTTCGGCATTTGTCTTTGTAATCATGGCTCAGAAGTTGAGACAGAGGCGTCTGTCTCTTGCAGTTTGAATATTTTCATTGATAGTTAAATTTCGGAACTTAGGACAGGTATAGATGAGGTGTTGTTACTTGCAATAGCTACAGGAGTTGGTAATACTAGTAGTGTATTGGCCAGTATGCCAGTTGCTGGACGATATCTTATTGGTTATGGCAGTGGATTCCAGAAGCTGGATTCTTATCTTCAGAAAGTCCATCATCTCATTGAAATCTTGGACTTTTTGTGGAGTCTTGAAGGATTGCTAATACAAACGATTGATTTCTGCGTCCCATTTTCGGGTGACGATGCGAAAGAAAAAATGTATGTTTAAGTAAATAATAGTTGATTGACAATGAAGTTACTTTGTGAAAATCCACTTTGATTTAAAAACAATTATAAACACTTTTTATTACGTGTTTAATTTTCACTTTATTTGTTATTCGAACATTTTCAAGTATACAAAATATACAAGATTTTACTTTCATTTAAATATAAACTGAATTGAATAGAAGGATGGGTCACTTTATGGTTGATAATATATTTCATAATTTGTACAGATGTTATGTTTTTAAATGTGCGGGTTTGTCAAAATAGTAAATTATATTATGATGATTTTCGTTAACAGCATTAGGTTATCTGAACAAGTTTAATAACGGAGAATTATTTAAATCTATTTGGTCGTTTAATATGTTGTACGAATACAAATTACAACAGTGCTGTGCACTGTCACAAATTTTGTCAAATATCTCAAAAATAAAGCAAAATATCAAAAAAGTATGAGAATAAAAATCACTTGTAAAAGGACGGTCAATTTAGTCTCTAAGGCCAAATTTAACCGGTGGCGTAACAGAGAAATTTCAGGTGGATTTTAGGGTGCACGTCCGCTTTATAAAGTATCACCCCATGTGAGGAATGTTACAATTGTACCACTAAATAATTCCTATGACCAACCAAGAAAGCACACCAAATATGAAGATGGTGACCCTTTCCGTGTCCGTGATATTCTTAAAAAAAACTTTTGAAAATAGTACAGTTTGGCGACATCGACCTCGGAGAGGATGCGTTTTTGGACTATACTTTATCAGAGAAACCCTAATTATTTTGGGGTGTTCTATCAGTTCCTGAAGTTATCAAGATAAAACTTGAATCACCAAGTATGTGTTTGTTTATATGTCATATTGGATTTATCAACGTTTAACAACTTATCTTATTAATTATTATTTGTTTATTAATTTTCTTGAATACCTTTTTAAAATTAATAAACATGGAATGTTTGCAACTTACAACTATTATAATTTCATAATTATTTTAATTTAATCGGCTTTATGTGAGATTATTCCACTATATGACAAAAACAATGAGAAATCTACAATTTGTATAATTACAAATAGAAATTTAAAGAAAATGGCAACGCTACTGCCTCGCTGCCAGTATAGTATAACTAACCATACAATATTTGATGTTGTCTAGCAGTTGTCTATCACTATACAGGGTGTTTCAAGATTAACTGGATAAACTTAAAATATGGATTCAGGACTACAAAATAAAAAAAGTTTTTTATGGGTTATGTTGGGAACACAGAACTAAATAAGGAGAATGCTTACTAATGCATAATTATTTGCGAAAGTTGTTGCCGCCATTTGTATGGAGTAGAGCGTGAAATTTAAAAATAATGTGGCAATGATCACGGAAAGCAGTTTTGAGACATATGATTTGCGCTCGTAAAAGTGAATCGTATACTCATTTTAATCAATTATAACATGAGAATAGCAGTTTTATAAGCTAATGCGCATTTATTATTTTGATAAAAGCTAAGAAATAGGAAATATGCCTATTTCATTTAATAAATCACTTTTCCAATAAATCTTAGCCATCGCTGAATTTCACTTTATCCGCACAGAAATATTTATGAAATTCGCACAGAAAAAAAATATGAAAATCATTGCCTACAAAGATGTTTGTTAAATAAGAACATTACTTTTTCTAGCGATGAATAAATAATAATCATAAAATGCAACATTGTCTCTCTTGCTTTATTTTGTGGTATTTTATGCATAAGAATGCAATATTATGACAAACATCTTTGTAAATTTATTACAACACTTTTTAAAACATCGCCTTTAAAAAACTTAGAAAATAGTTCATTTGCGTTTGTTTAAATTTTCTTGCATAAGACATATTTTTTTGTTTTAAAACATTTTAACGAATTTTTTAAAATTTTATTTAGGTGAAGATAGAGCACCAAATTACTCGTTTTTTTAAACCTGAAAATATATTTGTCCTGCATATCACAGAAAATCAAATAATATTTCGATACCCACTTTCTTTAGGGTTATAGGCAATACTGGGAATTTTCGGATTTTTAAATTATTTTCCTAGGATGTTTCCGGGTACACTGCTTAGAGCTTTTTAAGAAAATCAGATATTGGTATATTCATATTACTCTTAGAGGGATTTTTCATCAAATTCAAGATCTCGATATTTAAAAAAGCTCTAGTAAATTTTTCAAGGAAGTTTCTATACATATTCCAAGTTTAAATTAAACACCACAGGTAATACAACCCCCTGCATCCCTGAAGGTACCTTAAGGTACCTTCAGGTACCCAAAATAAAAACTAATAATTTATTTAAAAGATCAAAATTCTACGAAAATTAAACGGTTATGATATAGCGATTCAAATGCACATGTTACCTTTTTTTGACCAATTGTGAAAATATATATTTAAAAAACATTCGCAATTGAGTTATTTTAATGTTTTATCCACTACGTGATTTATAATTGTACAGGGTTATTCAACGAAAAGGCCCACCCTTATATTTTGTTTATTTTTTGAGTTAGAAAAAAATGTTTTAAATAAAAGTTGTAGTGAATCAAATGAACTCTTTTAGAATCCCTGCAAAGAATATACAGGTGGTCCCATAAAATCGGGACAAACCAAAGTTATATTTTTTTTAAATGGAACACTAGGTATATTTTTGTACATTTTTGAAATCTATGTTTTTTGTGATTAAAAATAATAGATATGTTGTATATTATCTTTTACTGTTTTTTATTTATTGCAAATTTTATACTATCACCATCTGCATGGTTATCAGGTTTTTCATGAATGAAAAACAATTAATTTGATAAGTATGCCTTACAAAATAATTTAATACATTAAAAAAGCAAATTGCGTGGTTTTGTGTCATATTATCTGTGAAAACGTTTACTTTATCAGAGCGATACGATATGTTCACTATTTATAAAAAATAACAAGAACTCTTCAACGGATAGCATTTTATTTGGTATAGTATGTATAACAGTAGTTATAATAATAATTATTACGCAGTTGGTAGTTAAATTATTCTGTAAGGTACGAGTATTAAATTAAGCTTTTTTCATCCATGGCTAACGTGATAACCTGGCAGATGCTGGTAGTATAAAATTTGCAATAAATAAAAAGCGGTAAAAGATAAAATACAACATATCTATATATCTGAAATCACAAAAGAATACAAATTTCAAAAATGTAAAAAAATATATGGTATTCCATTTTAAAAAAAATTAAGTTTGGTCTGTCCCGCTTTTATGGGATTACTTGTATATTCTTTGCCACGGATTCTAAAAGAGTTTATTTGGTTCACTACAGCTTTTACTTGAAAATAGTTTTCTAGCTCGAAAAATAAACAAAATATAGAGGTAGGCCAATTGTCCTTTCCATAATAAATCGTTGTTTGAAATATTTAATAATTTTTTTGACATAATAGCTTAAATAAAAATAATTTAAATCAATTAATAAAATTTTGTATTAATGATTTTAATGTATATGTTTTCATTATATATATATTTTGATTTAGTAAAATAAAAATAAAACACTATTCTTTTGTGATCATATATCTAGTTTGTCATATTATAATAAAAAAATGTGAGCGAATTTTACCCAACAAAAAAATAAAATCTAAAAGGTCTTCTGAGAATTCTAAATTATAGGTATGTTAACTTTTCCGTCAATAGGGTAATTGTGATTATTTTTTGTACCTACTTCGTAATCTTATAATATCCACAAATCACTTGTAAAAATTAGCTGAAAAACATTTAACACAATGATGGCAGAACGAGAAAGTAGTAATTTACTTAGTAGGGAAATTATTGTACCTATCAGAGGTATCTTATGTCATTATAGTTAGATTATATCAAGCATGAGCATGACGAAAACAACAAATACGCATCAATATTACTTACGATTTTCTGTAGTAGACTCCTTTGGTAACGTATAATCGTAAGGATTAAAATGTTCCTTACAAACACATGAATGTTTCCAAGGAGTAAATTCCCTGCAAATCGCTGCCAACCACTGTTTTAGGCGAGTTTTATATCTCGGAAGCATATGTCCGCCTTTTGTTTCCGAACAAAATGGAATTACACTGAGGCATAATTAACAAGTTTTTTTATTTACTGGTGTGCGAAATAATTATAATAAAACCCTATAAACTTTTTCCGCACCTAACAAATTTTGACATAACCTTACTCGCCAGTAGCGCCAACTGGTGAGTCTAAAAACGTTAGCCTTCATTGCGATCTATGTACGTAGTTGGGGATTCTGTCTTACAGGAATGTCTGATTGTTTATTTATTTAAACTGCAACATATTTTAGGTGCTTTTAATTTATAACAGACCTTGTATGATCGTACAAAACCTACATTTAATTTAGTGCTTTGTTTTGCTAGTTTTAGGTGAATCATATACGTTTAATTAAAGAAAATTTATTTTAGACTTTTTCAGTAATTATGTACTAATCTTCTACATTTAAAATATGATAATACAGCTTATATTTGTAACATGATGGGACCCACATTTAATATGCAGTTTTTTTTATTTTTTCACTGTTTCAACTAATTACACGAGTACATAAATGTCCCGTATTTTACAAGGAATGAGAGGAGGTTATTAATTAACTCCTAAAAGAATTGTGTACCATTGCATTTCACAATATTAATTCTCATTTTATTAATAGTACGAGTTGTATGTAAACTTGTAACTGGAATAACTAACCTGATCTGCGGTATCTAATCATGAAAATGTAACAAAGGATCCAACTATGATGAATGACTTTTATTGGGAAAGATAAAGCGATGCATAAGTGAAAATCTCGGTGAAAACTCTAAAAACTTTGTCTACAGATTAAACATTACCTTTTCATTTTTTTTTTAAATACAAATTGATTTGGTATTAAAATATAAAATCTATAGGTGATCGCCAAGAACTGGTAACATTTTCAGAAATAATAAGTTAAAATTAGTGTCAGCTAGTTTATTTGGTTTCTGGTCCTGAAAAAAGTTTAAATTTGTTGGTCATATTGCATTCACACTAATGTGAATGTGAGTGAATTGTATTTAGTACTAAACTAAATACAATTCACTCTCTAACTCGATTTAACTTTTCAAAGTAGCTATATTTAAATTTAATGATGCACTTAAAATAAAAATAAAAACAAAATATGACATGGGTTACATGTGATTCATTTTTATTATACTAATATGGTCGACTCCGCATTTGAAAACCGGCCAAGATTCCAGATAGAAAGTATATAAATACAGTGTAGGTGTCTTAGTTTTAATTGAACAAGGTTGATATTTTCCGATGATCATTAGTAATACCAAGGTTTTTATGAATTTGAATAATTATTAAATTAATTTTACGGACTAGAGTAGGAAATTAACATAAACACTAGGAAATGACATTATAATGTTTATTGTAGAAATTAATAAGATGTTCTTTAATGTATGCATTAACGGATTTTTTTATCAACAACTAAGTTTGAAAACTCCTACTATATGATCTAAAAATACATTATACTGAGCGATCAGGAACAATTCAATCGCTTCCACTCTGTTATTCAAGCCACGTGTCTGTGATAATAACTGCTGAAATTAATTGTGATATATTTAACATAACACTACTCCTTCGGGGTTTTAAATTTAAATTACTCAAAAAATATTTCAGCATCTACCGATATACTAGATGTCCCTGAAATGTATGATTTGTTTCGCATTGCAGATGATGGAAATGTTTGATATTCTCTAGTTACCTATTGATATTACATAGTTTTTGTCAAACATTTGACCCCTAGCCTACATGTACAGCACTGGTTCAATCAGAACGATAGTTTCCCTTTAAAAACAATCTACCGGCAATAACTAGAAAGCTCGAGAAGGATTTTAATTTATTTGCCAAAAATCTTTTACTAGTGGGCGGACAATCATAATTAAAGAATTCAATCACTTCTCATTGTATGATGATGATTAGTGATACCGGCAGTAGTAGCTCTAACCTTGAAAGAATTCCAGGCCATGGGCGGCGTCTAATCGTGTATATTATAGGTATTAAAAAATAATTATATTAAAAAAATCATAAGTATGTCTAATGATGTGAGCTTGGCGGAGAAAAGCCAGACGATTCTCTTCAGGAAAGGACGCAAGGAAACCCCCACAGAACACGTTTCCATGTTCGGCGAGTACACCCAATGGCATGATTCCATCAACTACCTTGGTGTAATCATGGACAAAGGCCTGGCATGGAGACAGAACACCGAAGCTATCGTGGTAAAAGCCAAGCGGACGAGAGCTCTCATCTACCCAATGGTAGGGAACCAGAGCAGGCTCAATCTGAGGAATAAGCTTCTGCTAGTCGAAGTACTCATCAGACCACAGCTGACCTACGTCTCCGTAGCATGGGGATACCAAGCGAAGACCTATCTGAAGATCCAAACCGTGGAAAACGTGGCCATCAAGACAGCGGTGGGCGCACCATGGTACGTTAGAAACGCTGACATCTTCAGGGACCAGTCACCGAAATCATCCGAGATAGAGCGAAGAAACTGTACACCTTAGCCGAGGAGCATAGGAACCCGCTGATCAGGGAGGCCACCTCCTATGATCCGGCCGACGCACCGAGGCACAAGAGGCCGAAGGTACAGTTACTGGACAACGGGTAAGTATAACTAATCCTTTCCTTAGAGATGGACCAACCCACTGAAGAGACATGACGCAATCAACCACCTTCCCACAGACCTTGTGGGCACCGGTCAGTGAACCGACCAGTGTCCGTTGTCCCCCTGGCTCCGTGAAGGACAAAATTGCTAAGAAAGCACTTAGGCCTTCACCTCCTAGAGCTACACAGTTCATCCTCACCTTGTCCGATGATCCAGATGACAATGTGTCGATTGACACTTTGTGTACTGGCAGTCAATCCCAAGTCACAGAATATCCGCACAGTCCCTGACAGACCGATGACTACCCCCGGGGGTGACAAGCTGGCGAAGAAAGAAGACGAAGTCAGAAGAGCGCCAGAAGAGGCCCCAGCCAGCAGGGTTCATCAGCCAGGACCCAGGGAGGTTGGCCGAAATCTTCTGCACCGCTCACATTTGTGAGTAGGGCCGTTCGTAAAGTAAGCTAACCCGCCCTGCACGAGGCCGTTCCAGGTCTACAGCGATGACTAGGGTAAAAAAGGCAATAGTCCTGCCTGGCCCCAGCATCCGAGACCGTCATCAAGCCAAAAAGATATTGGCGATGTGAGCTTGGGTATAAGACACGGTCATGTCATGGTCATAATGAATAAAATGTTCATATTTTTTATCAATAAAGAAAATAGACGTCAATATTGCCTGTAATTTTATATATTAAATCCATATGGTATTTAAGATGAATCATGTCGTGTTCACATTTTTCGTTGTCATCAATAGAAAAAGTTTAATAGCGATTTATAGTTTTTTGTTGGTTACCCTTGCGACGAAGACGTGCTAACGCCTCCTTAAGGAGTAATCCTTAAAATTTAGGCTTCAGAAATTGTTTATTTTAATTTCATTTTTAAAAACATTAAGACATTAATATTGTCATATTTATAACAGATCTTACACAATTTGGAGTTAGTAATATAATAATATTTTGTTATGTTTTATTTCTGTATAATAATCGTCATTTTACATCACTAAATATGTCGATTTCGGAAAAAAAAACTTGTTTAATTATTTAGGTAAATCATTTTTACGTAAAATGCAAATATAGTAGAAAAAGGTCAAAATCATTAAAGTAGGCTGATCTTAAAATATTGTATACGAGTATAACTTACTAATTTGAATATCTTTCCTTACTGACATTTAGCCGTTTTTATAGAAAGTGTAATTGTGTAGTTTACATAACAACAAAATAGTTCTTGCTTATCTACCATGGCCTACGTGATTAAAAATAAAACAAAAGTGCACCAAAATGTCTCTTCAGGTAACCAGGGATGAACCCTTAAATTGAAAAAAAAAATCTAAAATTTGGGGTTCATATCACCTATTGCGAACTCAATCAGAGGACACACTGTATATGTATATTTTTTTGTTCTGATGTTATATTTTTTTACGAGCCTCACTATTTATTTTTATGTTTTGTGTTCATTCTTTGTTGTGATATAGGTTTTTTTTTAATATTCAGTTATTGTTCTGTTTTGTGTAGTAATTATTATTGTTATATCTCTTTTTTATATTCTTATCTGTTTTAAAAACTGACAGTGTTTTTGTTGTGTTTTATTTAGTTTAAATTTTTTTTTAAATTTATGACAATTTTTAGTTATTTTATGTATTTTCAAGGAGTAATAATTATTTCAATCAATAATTACTTTGATATGATACATATACTAGCTGACCCGGTTTTGCCATGTATATTATTATAAAAAATAAAAAAAAAAATTTAGGGGTGGGACCACCCTTAACATTTAGGGGGATGAAAAATAGATGTTGTCCGATTCGCAGACCTAACCGATATGCACACAAAATTTCACGAAAATCGGTCGAGCCATTTCGGAGGAGTTTAATTACAAACACCGTGACACGAGAATTTTATATATTAGATTTATATTGCAAGTGATTGCCTTTCTCTTATTTATTCACCTGCTTCCTATATGCGACGCCTCTGGCAAAACAAGTTAGATCGCGGCAACTCGTAAACTGATCTGTTTACGATCTGTCTGCCAATCAGAACTAGCGAAAGGTTGCCGTTTATTACCCTACCACAATTTTAATATGTTGAGCTTGCGGCTCACTAGTAAACAGTGAAGTAAACACTGATTTTACAATACAAACTGACTGCGGCTACACTGAATAATGTACGGATTTGCCCATTCATAAATACGTTTTCAAGGTAAAAGCTACTACTGCCGTTAACTTTAATGATGATACAAATTTATGAACAATCAAGGAGTGTGTGTGTAGCAACTTTATTTAAACTTTATTACATAGAGGCTAATGAATAATGATTCTGAGATCATTCTTGTTGACGTTGCGTGTACCTACTTGGCACTGACGAAGGCAATAACCGGAAACCGGTCTGCCATTGGAATAGGAAACCAGCCTGCGAATGGTATACGCGATGACCTCAAGAATGATTTACTTTTATTTGGTACAAATTTTTTACTAGTGGGCAATCGCAATTAAAGCTTACACTTATCTTTGTATAATAAAAAATTATAAATTATCAAGAAATGTGTGTAACGGCTTTATGTAATCTTCAATTATATAAAGTGAAAGTATCACGACTTTGGCACCTTATGTTAAGGTATTATTTTGAGTATTTATTACTATTTGTAAATGTAAAATTAATTAATTATTGTTCTAGATATAGCTTATAAATGTATACACATGGATTTTTATGAATGGCTAATGAAACTCACAGAGACTTAATAATAACCAGTTAAAGAATAATGAGGAAGAAGTCACCGGAAGTGGATAGACTTAACGGGAAACAGAAAATGTGTTGACAAGGTCGTGAGAAAGTTTAAATTGCTCCAGTGATCCAGTGACATACAGCAGATGTACTAAATATTTTTATGAATAATTTAATAAAATAATGGACCAATTTGCTGAAAGTGATTCATTAGATTATCTTCTTGCACAACCTCTGAAGTAAAAGTTTTTTTTCTAAAATATTAAGTATACAAAATAACGTACCCTACAGGATTTTAACATTTAGTTAGCATTTTTGTGGTATCGTTCCAAAAAAATAAAATTTTGAGAGAAATTTATTTGAAAATATGTAGCAGGTGGACGGCATTAAACCCTAGACTAGTGCTGACTAATAAATCAGAGTAAATTGTGAATGTTTTAATTTTTTTTTTAACTTTTACGTATGTTCATATCTGACCTAAAATAAAGCTGGAGTGTTAACTTTAATACTGAAAAATACTTCATTCTATACTATATAGTAGTACACAGTGTGAATGTAAAGTGTGGAATAAATTCATTATCGCTTAAATCAAACATATTTAGAAAAAAAACTCAGATTCGTCGATTCTTAATTTCAACTGCGCACCTTATCCTTATTTTTTCGCTTATAACGTCATCACTGTTTCCGTTATGCCGACATCGATATTTTCTGTAACTGGAACACCCTGTATATTTCTTCATTTTTAGATTCTGCTTCATCAGCTGATTCCAAATAAGTATCACACATATGGGATCCAAAATTGACAAGTTGAAGGAAACGACCATTTAAAAAAATCAAGTAAATATACTATAGTTTAAAAAACTAAAAAAACACGCTTTAATAGCAAACCGAACTAAAAAGTAAAAATTAAGAATGAAGTGATTGACAAAAAATTCATTTTATTGTAAAAAGCGTGGGGTGCTTGATATCAATTGTTATAAATATTTTATTGGTAGCTAATAATAAATAGAGCTGTCCGATGTGGCTGGAGTACAGCCACGGTCTTGCGATGGCGTCACACGTGCCGATTTAGAAGTGATTTACGCTGCAGTCTTATTTGAAAGGTTAATGCGTGAGGTTGTACCTATAAATTATACATAATGTCAAACACGCCAAAGGGTAAAAAACGACCGTACGCGGACACAGTGAATAAATTTATTGGTGAATTTCCGGATTTATTCTATGACGGATGTAAAATGATTTGTAAAGTTTGTAATCAAGACTTAATGTGCTGGCACAAAACAGATTGTCGTCGTCATATCAACACCATGCAACATCAAAATTAAAAAAATGGCATGCCTTTGACAACTCAGTTTATGTTCGATTTATTGTTAATGTTAATAGCCTGTAATATTCCGCTACACATACTGGATAAACAACCATTTCGGAAGTTTTGAAATAAATACAATCCCCAGGTGAACTTACCAAGTCGTACATCGTTACGTAGATATATTCCAGCTGTTCGTGAAGACATTGTAAATAGAATTAAATGTGGATTAAAAAATACACGGCTCTGGTTATGTATTGACGAGACGACAGATTGTAAAAAAAATTCTATTTTAAATATTATAGTACGTGTACTGGGCCCTCTTAAACTAACATTTCCACTTTTACTAGCTAGTAAAAGACTAACTGCGTGTACTGGCGAAATAATTACGGGGTGTTGGAGACATTCGAAAAATTTGAACTTTCAAGTCAAGTATTGATGTTTGTGACTGATGGTGCTGCGACATTGCGCATGGTAGGCCGTTCTTTTCAAAGAGACAATTGTAGGTTTTTACATGTTACGTGTAAAGTGCATGCGTTACATCTTGTGGCAGAAACGATTCGAAAATGTTTTCCAGAGGTAGATGCATTAATAGCAAATACAAAAAAAGTTTTTCTCAAATCTCCTAAACGGCTTCGATCATTTCACAGACAGTGTCCTGGTATCCCTGAACCACCAGAGCCGATTCTTACACGTTGAAGAACGTGGTTGAAAGCGGCTTTTTATTATGCTGAATATTTTCAACAAATAAAAGCTGTGATACTACAGTTCAACCCTAACGAGGCTGCAGCTATTAGGGAAAACCAGACAAGCTTTCAAGACGTTTCCCTTGAAACAGATTTAAAAACTATTAATAACAATTATAGAGGACTACATGACGCAAAAGAAAAATTGCAAAATAGTTCGTTGTCGTTAGTGGAATCGCTGCAAATAGTGGACGACGTAAATACACAGCTACAGGCTATAAATGACGCAAAAAATAATCGCGTTAGTGAGAAATTCGATAGTGTATTACAGAAAGATCCTGATTTTAGCAAATTAAGACAAATTTGTGATGATGCATCTACAACTTCGTTAAGTGAGTTCACAGATTGTTTTACTTATGCCTGTATTACATCCGTAGATGTCGAATGGTCATTTTCAAAATGCAAAACATATTTTTTCACCAAAGCGAACATCGCTGACGGAGACAGCTGTAGAAACATACCTGATGCTATTATACTATAGATCTTCCCCACTTTGTGATGACGACAACCAAACTACTTCATAAATCTGCTTAAAAGGGTGAGTTTTATACAAATTTTTATAAAATGTAACATTATTGTTAAAATTTATTTCCATTTACTGTACTTATTCAAGTATTATGATATGATGTAAACATATGAGTCATATGACGGCTCTGTCGGCCAGGTGACCTCGGACAGCTCTATTAATAAAAGTAGAGTTATCATAAAAATATAGTAAAAAGCACCCCACGCTTTTTACAATAAAATTAATTTTTTTGTCAATCACTTCATTCTTATTTTTCACTTTTTAGTTCAGTTTGCTATTAAAGCGTGTTTTTTTATTTTTTTAGTCATGAAACGAAAACAAGTGTAATAGTCTTCAAGAATTTTTGTCGAAATTTTTTAATTAAAATTTTTTTTAAAAATTTATTGATTTGAATTTATTTCGGAATTTGTTTTTTTTTATTTTCTTTTATTTCCTTTTTCAAATTATTGTATTGCTATTGTTGAATTGCTGTATATTTTGACAAAATGAAAGAATTAAATGCTTTAAAAAAACATTCTTATCTAAATTGGTATATTATTTAATGCTAATGCGTCGATACGCATTCAAATTATTGTATTATCATCGGTCCTTATTGTGTGTGAGCAAATTTTCAATTTAATCAGACATCTTGAAGTTGGTGAAAATTACGTTGAAAGATATTCCGTTACATAGATTGATACATACATAGATACATACCGGTGAAGTTAATATAAAGCGTGTTAAAAAGTAAACTAAACACATTTCTACTAATTTTTAAAGTAGGCCAGTTTTGTTTGTTTTTTGTTTTTTCATTATTGTCTTTGAGAGCAAATCACTTAATAATAATTTACCCCAGTAGTGGTTTCTCAATAATTGTTGTCGATTTATTTTAATTTATAACATGAGTGTATTTGTAAAGCAGATAATTGAAATTCTTACGATGATTGGGTATGGTGATAGGATGCGAACATAATAAATATGTAATTTATTTAGTACTAAATATCCAGAACGACCGACTCAATCGATTGTGAGTAAAATTGAAAAAAAAAAAATAAAGAGACTGGTATGGTGGAAGATTTTTCCAAAACAGGTCGCCCAGGTGTCGACGAGGATACAATATTAACCATTTTACTGACTGTTGAAGAAAATCCACATACCAGCGTTCGCTAGGTTAGTCGCGATTGTGATGTTACTAAAACGTCAGTACATACAGTATTAAAATTAGAAAAATGGCATCCCTTTAAAATTCAGCTTGTGCAAGAACTAAGTGATAATGATCCAGATCGGAAAATACAATTTTGTGAAACAATGATGAATATGTGCAATGGTGATACTCTTCTGATAAAAAAATAATATTTTTTCCGATGAATGGCACTTTCAAATTAAATGGTAAAGTGAATTGTCAGAATTGTAGATACTGGGCAAGGGAAAACCCTCGATGAATGCGGAAGCAGCACACACAGTATCCCCAAAACGTAAATGTATTGGCGGGAATTGTAAGAAATAGAATCATTTGACCCTATTTTTTTCGGTGGAACTGTAAAGGGACCGGCATATCTCCAATTTTTAATGGGCTACCTCTTCCCAACATTATTAAATTTATTCCCCAGTAGAATTAATCCTGGAAATGTTGACATAAGCCTGTGGTATCAACAGGATGGTGCACCTCCCTATTATACAGCAGACGTTCGAAAGTATCTTGACAAATATTTATGAACAGGTGGATTGGTAGACGTGGACCCATCGAATGGCCACCAAGGTCACCGGACCTCAATCCATTAGATTTATTTTCTCTGGGGTCATCTAAATAACGTAGTTTATAAAACCAAACCGGAAAACATTGTTGAATTAAAAGAGAGAATTAGAAGAGAAATAAACAACATTTCTAAGAAAACTATAAACAAGGTTCAGCAACAATTTATTCATTGTTTAGGGCACTGTCAACTACAATAAGGAATACGGTTCGAACATTTACTATAAATTGTTTTTATTATTAAACCAACCGTTAGTTCTAGTGACTGTTATATGATCAAACAAAACATGAAAAATTAGTAAATTCTTATATTCAAAATGGCCGTATCTTTCAACTTTTCAACATTAGACCCTAAGTGTGATACATTTTTGAAATCAGCTGTAGATTTGAAATATATCAGGTGTTCTTTTAAAAAAAACATTGATGACGTCGTATCGGAAACATTAATGACGTCATAACCATAATCATAAAGGATAAGGTGCGCAATTGAAATTAAATAAATAGTTTAAAAAAACTAAAAAACACGCTTTTAAAGCACATCAAACTAAAAAGTGAAAAATAATTATTAATATAAACTGAAAACAATAATGAACGAAAAATACTAGTGGGTTGGTGTTTGTGGGGTGTGTGTTTTTGTTGGGTGGTGTTTGGTGTTTGGGGGTGTTTGGGGGTTGGGTCGTTGGCCCGTCGTTTTTTTTTTTTTTTTTTTTTTGTTTTGGTGGTGTGGGTTTTTTGGTTTTTTTTTTTTTTTTTTTTTTTTTTTTTTTTTTTTTTTTATTTTTTTTATTTTTTTTTTTTTAGTGGTTTTTTGGTAGTGGTGTAAGTTATTTTGTTTTTGTTTTGTGTTTTTGTTTTTTGTTTTGTTTTAATATAAATTTAGTTTTGGTGGTTTTTATTTTTTTTTTTTTAAATGAAAATTGAATTTTTTTTTTTTTTGTTTTTTTGTTTTTTTGTTTTTGGTTTGGTGGGTGGGGTGGTGGGGTGTTTTTTTGTTTTTTTTTTTTTTGTTTGTGTTGTTGTTGGGTGGGGGGGGGGGGGGGGGGGTTGGGGGGGGGGTTGGGGGGGGCGGGGGGGGCCCCCGCCCCGCCCCTTTTTTGGTTTTTTTTTTGGGTCTTTTCCGGGGGGGGGGGGGGGGGGGGGGGGGTGGGGGGGGTGGGGGGGGGGGTTTTTTGTTGTGTTGTGTTGGTGTGGGGGGGGGTTGTTTGTTTTGTGGGGGGGGTTTGGGGTTGGTGGTGTGGGGGTGGGGGTTTGGGGGTGGGGGGTTGGGGGTTTGGGGGGGGGGTTTTTTTTGTGGTTTTTTTTTTTGGTGTTTTTTTGCGTTGTTTTTTTTTGGGTTGTTTTTTTTTTGGGGGGTGTTTTTTTTGTTGTGTTTGGTGTTTTTTTTTTGGGGTTTTTGTTTTTGTTGGGTTTTTTTTGTTTGTTTTTTTGGGGGGGGTTTTGGGTGGGGTTGGTTTTTGGTGGTGTTGTTGTTTTGGGTGTTTGGGGGTTGTGTTTTTCCCGGGGGGTTGTGGGGTGGTTGGGTTTTTTTTTTTTTTTTGGTTTTTTCTCTGGGGGGGCCGTGTGTTGGTG
Organism: Rhamnusium bicolor; assembly: GCA_029963845.1. Lineage (NCBI taxonomy): Eukaryota > Metazoa > Arthropoda > Insecta > Coleoptera > Cerambycidae > Rhamnusium > Rhamnusium bicolor. Next base: position 217,621 of record JANEYF010003058.1, on the reverse strand, counting down.
GGGGGGGGGGGTTGGTGTTGGTTTTGTTTTTGGGGTGGGTTTTTTTGGGTGGTGGGGTTTTTTTTGTTTTTGTTTGGGGTGTTGTGTGTGGTGGTTTGGGGTGTGTTGGGGGTGGTGGGGTGGGGGGGGGTGGGGGCTTGTGTTGGGGGGGTGGGTGGGGGGTTTGGGGGGTTGGGTGGGGGGTTGCTTTTGGGCGGGTCGTGTTTTTTTTTTTTGGGGGGGGTGTTTTTTTTGGGGGTGGTGGGGGTGTTGGGGGGGGGGTTGGTTTGGGTTGGGGGTGGGGTTGGGGGGGGGCGGGGGGGGCGTTTCGGTGCGGGGGGGTGTGTGTTTGTGTTTTTTTGTGTTTTTTTGTTTGGTGGGGGCGGGGGGTTTTGTGTTTTTGGGGGTGGGTGTGTTGTTGTTTGTTTTTGGGTGTTGTTGTTTTTTTTTTTTTTGTTTTTTGTTGTGTGTTTTTTTTTTTTGTGGGTTGTTGTTTTTTGGTGTGGGGGGGGGGGGGGGGTTTGGGGCTTGTGTTGGTTTTTTTGGTGTTTTTGTTTGGTTTTTTTTTTTTTTTGTTTGGTGTTTTGTTTTGGTTTTTGGTGGGTTTTTGGGTTGTTTGCTTTTTTCTGGGGTGGTGGGGGTGGTTGTGGGGGGGGGGGGGGCGGGGGGTGTGGGGGGGGGGGGGGGGGCCCCCGGTTTGCGGGGGGTGTTGGGGGGGGTGTGTCGCGCTTCCTTTTTTTTTTTTGTGTCGCGCCTTTTGTGTTGGTTGGGTTTGGTTTTTTTTTTGTTGTTTTTTTTTGGTTTTTTTCTTTTGGTGGGGTGTTTTTTTCTGTTTGTTTTTTTGGTGGTTTTTGTTGTTGGTCTTTTTTTTTGTTTTTTTTTCGCCGGGCCGCCGCGTTGGTTTGGGTTTTTTGTTGGGGTTTTTTTTGGGGGTTTTTTTTTTGGGGTGTTTGGTTTTTTGTTTTTTGGTGGGGGGTTTTTGGGTGGGGGGGCCGGGTGTTTTTGGTCTGGTGGTGGGTGGGTTCTTGTGGTTTGTGTTTTTTTTTTGGTGGGTTTTTTTTTTTTTTTTTTTTTTTTTTGTTTTTTTTTTGGTTTTTTTGGGGGGTGGTTTTTTTTGTGTGGGGTTGGGTTTGTTTTTTGGGTTTTTTTTTTTTTTTTTTGGTTTCCCTGTTTTTTTTTTTGTTTTTTTTTTCCCGCTTGCCTTTTTTTTCGTTTCTTTCGGTTTTTTTTTGTTTTGGTTGTTTTGGGTTTTTTGGGGGGGGTGGTGGTGTTTGGGTGGGTTTTTTTTGGGGTTTTTTTTTTTTTTTTGTTTTTTTTGTTTTTTGTGGTTTGGGGTTTTTTTTGTTGGTTTTTGTTTTTTTGTTTGGTTTTGTTTTTTTGTTTTTTGTTTTTTTTTGTTTTTTTTTTTTTTGTGGGGTGTTTTTTTTGGGGTGGTGTTTTTTTTTTGGGGGTTTTTTTTTTGTTGGGGGTTTTTTTCCGGTTTTGTTTTTTTTTTGTTTTTTTTTTTTTCCCTTTTTTTTTTTTTTTGGGGGTTGGGGGTTTTTTTGGGTTTGTGTTTTTTTTTTGGTTTTTTTTTTTTTTTTTTTTTGGTTGTTTTTTTTTTTTTTTTTTTTTGGTTGGTTTTTTTTTTGGTGTTTGGGTGTTGGTTTGTTTGTTTTTTTTTTTGTTTTTTTTTTTTTTTTTTTTTTTTTTTTTGTTTTGTTGGTGGGGGGTTTTGTTGTGTTGGTTGTTGGTTGTTTTTTTTGTTTTTTTTTTTTGGGGTTTTGTGTTTTTTGTTTTTTTTTTTTTTGTTTTTTTTTTTTGTTTTTGTTGGGGTTGTTTTGTATTATTGTGAAAAAAGCGTGGGTTGCTCGATATACGAAAAATATGGCACAAAGCGCCCCACGCTTTTTCACAATAATACTAGTATTTTTCGTTCATTATTGTTTTCAGTTTATATTAATAATTATTTTTCACTTTTTAGTTTGATGTGCTATGAAAGCGTGTTTTTTAGTTTTTTTAAACTATATTTATATTGCTTATTGATGCTGATATTATAACATATTACGATCCAACAGATACTTCTGGAAAAGAAAATATATTTTTTTTCAGCCATAGACGGGATTTGAAATCACGCTCGAGGAGTCCGTCGTTTCGCGTCGACTAAGACTTGCGCCTTAGCCCGCTCGGCCAACGAACGAACTGAGAATCACGGAATGTACTAACAGTAATAAGCCACTTGCTCTCACGCAGAGGATACGTGAGGAAATTATTTAATTCTGGCGATCCTGATCAGGATAATGATATAAACTTATCAAATTATTGTATTGTTACCGGTTCTTCATAAGTGTACAAAGTTTCAATTAAATCTGTCCGTTTAAAGTGGGTCAAAATCGAATCCAAAGAGTCGGTTACAAACAAACTCACAAACATACAGGTGAAGCTAATATAAAAGCGTGTTAAAAATCGACTTGACCGAGGATCTTTTCTAAATATTTTTGGTTTAACAAAATAATAAATTTATTCCATACTTTACGGACACTGTATAGCATTCATTCGCACTGATCAGTTATTTGCGAACCCTCCTCAGTGGCTACAATTAAAGAACTAGTTGCACAATACGTAATTTATCAAACAAAACCCTTTCTCGGAATTTCAGCACTCGAAACACTAAAGCAACATAATCCGAAACAATAAAACCTATTTGATAATGATCCGCGATCCGCATTATCAGCAGCGTCCCAAAACTATGAACAATGATCTGCATTTCTATCAGCATCCTTAGCCATATTTTTGTTACCACATTAGAAATGTTTGTGCATATGCGCGTTGTTATATAATTTTCAGAAACCTTGGATATTTTTACCATGGCTACCGACTAGCTATCTCCTTAGTAGCATTTATGATATAAAATGTATTGACGATATACTTTTTTGTGCACACTATCATTAATCGAAGAGCTATAACTATTATTGGATGAAAAGTAGTTAGTAGGTAAGAAAAACTAACCTATTACTTGAGGCTGCGCTTCTGTCACTCTCCTCGTCCGATGACAAATCCGGATCGGAACCCGAACACCAGCTGTCCTCTGAACTCCTCTGAGAAATAGTGTGCTGCAAGGTTCTAGTATGGGCAAGCGGGGGTGCAACCCGGTGTTCACATGTTGGCTCTTCCCATGTGCCTGACCGAATGCGAGGTTCATCTGCAAAAGACAGAAAAATTTAATACATTATCAAACTTACATATAATTAACAGATAAAACTAACTGATTATTGAGAAATATAGCTGTATTTTTTTGGGACTGGGATGTTTTTCTTATCAAATGTTTGTTGATATTGTGCAATATTACAGGGTGTTCCAGGATTGACTGGACAAACTTAAAATCTGATTCAGGACCTTAAAATAAGAAAAAGGATTCCTATGGAGGTTCGTCTGGAAACGCCTCGTTGAAGAATTAGGCTAGACTCGCAATAGAAGCATGTGCGTGCGAACTGTGGTTCGCACGAATACGCACGTCTATGTTCGATCAATCCCAGCTGCCGGCGTTAGACAAATGCGCAAACCACAGTGAGTCTAGCCTTACACCCTTCCAAAGTGCATGCTAAAATTAGGTTTTGAATTTTTTTTTCTCAAATTTGGAACAAGATAAAAAAAATGAATTTTGGTACAGATTTTTTTACTAATAGGAATGCGTCTAAAGTATATTTTTTCAATCATCCCTTATAGGTAAAATTGATGAAATCAACAAGCTCTATTTTAGTTTTTTATTCGAACTTTTTAACGGACCCAAATTTTGTCATTGTAGACCAATCAAATTAAGCAAAAATCAGGCCCACTTTCACGATAATTTCCAACCATTCCCGACCAATACCATTCAGTATGTTTTTGAATTCTCATGGTCAATTTTGCCGTACGTTATATGAGCAAGAATTTAATTTATAAACAATTAAAGTTGTGAAAATGATGAAAATCGATGTATCTGAATGTTCAACTTCAAACGCTGCGAAAACGGCAACAGATAGAGAAACATTGCTCAGAACATTTTTTATAGAGCATTCAATTCCCTTCAAAAAAGTCCGCGACGGCATATTTCTACGATGAATAGTTAAGGCATTACAATGAGTTATATGTTTATTATTATAGATTTATTGGGGTCAAAATAAAATAAGAAGGTTTAGTGCCATATGTCCAAAAAAACAACTATGCAGCTACGGAGTTATTGCCCCTCATCAACGTATCGTAGCTAAAGAATTGGATCTAGGATGGGATAGATCAGGAACAAGAACTAAAATAAAGCTGGAAAGTATAGTACACAGTACTCAATTAGTGCATTCATGTTCCCATGTGCCACAATTGGGGCCTCAATGATCACAGTCAACACACAGAGCTCTATGTGTACTGCCCGTTTCCACCTGGCAAATACAAACAAAATAATATAGATTTATTGGGGTCAAAATAAAATAAGAAGGTTTTTTATCCCCAAAAAAAACAACTTAGATCCTAGATCCAATTCTTTAGCTACGCTACGCTGATGAGGGGCAATAACTCCGAAACACGTGTCCGTAGCTGCATAGTTGTTTTTTTTGGGGATATGGCACTAAACCTTCTTATGTTTATTATTTTTCTACTGCGTACTGGTCAGCTGTATACGCAACGCGTATCCACTTTTTTCCACATAAGAAACAATTTTCTTCGAAATTAAATTGCGGCACACTTAAACGACGTGGGTATCGCTCTTTTGGAATTCCAGAGCCAGGCTTCAAATTATCTTTTGAGGAATACGCTTTTCTACACTTATCATGAACAGTAACTTCATTAACATTTTCTATTTGATTCCATTTCTTATCCTCACGTTTCTTGCTGTTTTCTATAAACCATTCGATTTCCTTTTACTTTACTGTTACAGTCTTGCCCATTTGCAGAGTTCCTTCACATATAAAACAATTTTCTTCCAGCGACATTTTTGATCGGTTTATTTTATATTAATCAACAGCACAAACACAATGATAATGTAAAAATTGCTCACAACCAGTACACTGTATAACTGCGTTATAACTGCGACGCCTATTAGCATCAAACTGAACAGCTCATAACTTAATAATAATTTATCTTATAACTTAATAATAATTTTCCAGGTCTTTGAGTATGCATAAAAGTATATAATAATTATATCTAGACCAAAAAAGTGATAAATACATTTGCTAACGTTGTAAAAATAAGAAAATTATGAAAAATTTAGAGCAAGTCTACTTTCAAATGTTCTGCGCAGGCGGCCATTACGCGGTATACGAGTCTGTTGATCGCGCATGCGCGTTACTTGTACAGCTGACTGATATACAGAAAAATAATAAATATTTAACTCATTGTAACGCCTTAACTATTCATCGTAGAGATATGCCGTCGCGGACTTTTTTTGAAGGGAATTTAACGCTCTATAAAAAATGTTCTGAGCAATTTTTCTCTATCTGTTGCCGTTTTCGCAGCGTTTGAAGTTGAACATTCAGAAACATCGATTTTCATCATTTTCACAACTTTAATTGTTTACAAAATTAAATTCTTGCTCATATAACGTACGGCAAAATTGACCATGAGAATTCAAAAACATACTGAATCGAATGATATTGGTCGGGAATGGTTGGAAATTACCGTTTTGAAAAACCCTTAATTTTACTGGTCTATTAGAAAGCTCAATTCATTTAGAAACTCTTTTAGGACCTCTTTTATTTTTCATCGAACTGACAGTTTTTGAATAAACGAATAAAATAATCTCGATCCACACAAATTAGCAACTCAATTTCCCAAACAACCACATGGATCGAGACTATTATAATTTTTTTATTAGAAAATTATCAGTTCTTAAAATTACATAAATTATTTTATTTAAATGTATGCCGAATGTCCAACATATTTTTAAAAAGGTGCTTCTAACAGTACAAAAATTATCGAAGCAACTAATGAAAATACAAAATTTTCTATTATATTTTTAACCGACCAATTCGACTAAAGATATATCATGGAATATCATGGGAATACACTTCAAAAAAGTATATTTAGATGAAATTTTTGAAACAAATTATTCATATATTCAAATAATACTGTAATTTTATACCTACAATTTTACAAATTTGATTAGGGCTTGGGAAATGTGTAATATACATGTATGTACATAGGTAATTCATATAGCAATGTAGGCGTTCAAAATAAAATAATTCATTGCATGAAAATAAATTCAATGTTTTATCATTGAGATGATATGTGGTACTAGCCAAAATAAATTAAGTTTTAATCGTATTCACACATGGACGATCACCATTTACGCGGGTGGTCTATGTTTTAATTATTACTACCAGTTGTTTTATTTTGTTAAATGGGTAACTGTGCACCCAAATAATTAATTGTTTTTTAAGATGGCGCGGCATCCTTTTACTTATCCGATGTTGCTAACAAAGAAAAGACAAATTTTTAAATATTTTGGGACTATTTTAAAAAGCACAACGATGATGAATGGATTTCAAATATTCAGTTCCTTTCCCAAAACGCTTTAGTTGTCGCCAAAGCAAGACGATAAAATGGTTTAAATCTACTGATTCTACAACTGGTACGTTTCTCTTAAACATGAATTCATGCAGAGATCTAAAACTTATTTTTTTCCACTAAATCTCTATATAAATTATAAATCAAATAGTTACATCTAATCGCTGTTCTCCAATCATATATTTATCATATTCATGTTAAAATGTTACAAATAATGTTGACTTTATTTTTATTTCAATAATTTAGCCTGTTTTAAATCAAACTCATACTGTCATATTAGAAACCCCCACAGGGTGAGTTTCTAGAAGATTTAATTGTACCAACTAGTTTAATACACCATAGTTGGTCTAATTAATGTAATAAGGTGATTTAAGATGAATAATTTTTTTAGTGTCTTGTGAACCATAAGCAGACGTTTTTTAATTTTACCTATTTTTTATCAACATTTCAATTTTTCGCCACTTTGATGGCAAATTGCTCAAAAACCGACCGATAGAAATGTTCGTCACTATAGTACAGTACTGTACACATCAAAACAAACATTTTGTGCAAGGTTGGGTCCGGTAACTAAAAATTTTTATTTCCAATTTCCGGTTACCCCGCGCCGACCGGAAATTTTGTCTACCAGCGTAATTAGGGTATGTGGAGTACATATACTGACTACCTATACAGACAAATATCGGTAACTATTCGATTAAAAAAAAATGTTCGCCTCCTCCGTATCCGGCCGCCATACCAAAAATTACAAAAGAGAAAAAGTATGGTACTCATATGATCTCTTTGGTTACCAACTGGCTGACGGTAACCTTTCATCGTCGAATTTGCATGCTATTGCTTAGACTATTAGATATTCTTTTAGGCCAATTTTCAAGTTCCTATTTGTTCTACCCACATAGACCGCATCACAATTTGAGCATTTCAGTTGATATACTCCACATTTATCCCAGATATCAGTTTTATCTTTATTATTAACAAATCTTTTATATTAACAAATAAAGCTTGCTATATTTTTAAAAATTTACCGATGCCAATTACTTTAAAAATTGTTTGTATTAGGATGGGTGATTGGCCTATGTATGTAATACTGTGCGTATGTAATATTATTCGTATTATTACTTGTTAGCACGGATAGGTTAAAGGCATTATTCAAATCAATTTTGTTTTGTTTACGACTTAAGTGATCAGTTATTGATATTTTATAACTGTTATTTATATCTATCTGTTTTATAATATTTAGTTCTTTTCGGTATGATTCTTGTGATAACGATATACAGAATAATCCATTAATTGGACTACCAAATGCTGTCATTTTGTGGAACCAAGGGTGGTAGGATGAATTATGATTGCATACACCTGTATCTATTGGTTTCCTAACCTATATTTCAAAATTATGTATATTATTTTTTAATGTTATGGTAAGGTCTAAAAAATTTAAGGACGCTACTATTCTGCATTTCTAGTGTATTTAATATTTGGATTTAATGAGTTCATATAAGTGAAAAAGGATTGTACAGACTTGTTCATCTCCAGTTTAAAGACCTATTATATCGCCTACGTATCTAAAGTACTATAATACGAGTATGTGTTGTGAAAAAAATTGGTAATTTCTTAACATATTTGTTTTCAAGTTATCCATATACATATCGGCTAAAAGGGGTGATAGGGGTCACCCCATAGCCAAGCCATCTGTTTGTGAATAAATATTTGAATTGAATCTAAAAAAGTTTTGTTGTAGACATAGTTTTAAGATGTTGACAAGTTAACTTCTAAATCAGAACAATCTGAATCTATTAATTTTAATTTATCTAAGTCAGTTAAGTCACTCTCAAATGGGAGACAACCAATAGTTTTAAGATGTTGACAAGTTAACTTCTAAATCAGAACAATCTGAATCTATTAATTTTAATTTATCTAAGTCAGTTAAGTCACTCTCAAATGGGAGACAACCAATTTTTTGTTAAAAAAATATGTGCACTGTATGTTTTAAACTGTACAACCTATTTCTATTTCACACTAGATGAAATATGTCATGTAAAAACACTAAATAAAAGAAACAAAAGGAAAGTATGTAAAAATGAATCATGAATCACGATATTGTGCCGGTGCCTGGTCCGTTCACATCTCAAGAATGTTAAATATTTTTGTTATTATTGTGGTGGTGGTTGCACTGAATGCCGAAGCACGTTTTGATAAATAACGTTTTCGTTGGACTAATTTTAATAGGTAAATACCAATGGAGCTACAACAAATTTTACTTCAATGATTATTCATGGAAATTTATAGTTTAAAATGTTTAGTTGATTCTCTGCTGTATTTATACAAATTGTTTTCTTTTTCTATTAAGATTGATATACAATCAATACCTACTTGAAGGTTAGTTACCTTTCGTGCATGCTTCTGTGAAATCCGGACAATAATAAATTATGGGAAAAACGATAATTTAAGTAAAATATAGAAAGGTATTATACATTCACCTGTTTTTTTGTGTGTAAGTGCGGTAATGCCAAATATCACAATAAAACTGTATACGGCAATTGCTTTTTTTTGTAATGACTTCAATTGGTATAAATTTCTGGTCATTATAAAACATACCTTGCCAATTTCCTTTCATAAATTTTAAGTGTCATACACGCATAAGAGATAGGAAATATTAGATCAATTACACTCGCCGACACAATTTTTGCAACATAGTTCACACTACTGTTTTTATATTGTTAGTACCTCTCTATTAACTGAAAAAATATCCAACAAGTCTTAATACATATCATTTTTGTAACACAATAGACCCTATTATAATACCAGGTAATAAATTTTTGATGGGTTCGCAATTTTAGAAGTTAAAGTAAGGTGCGACAAGTATCCAATTGTGTTTTCGTTCGTCTACATAACTCTGTTACGACAAAACTGTCCAGTCAAACGTGCCGAAGTTGCAAAATCTCTCCTGATGAGGTTTGTTACTTTTATGGAGAATTTCTTATGAAGTCACACTGTCTGAAAACGTGAAAAAAGCGTATTTTCTATATTTTGGAGTTTTAGTTGGAGATCAAGACAAACAATGGGCTCCCCACGTTTGTAGTGTAAGTTGTGACACTCGTGCCGTGAATGGGAGGGAAAAGAAAACGCATGCCTTTTGCGGTTTCAATGGTATGGCGAGAACCCACCAATCACTGCTTGCTATTTTTGTACAACAAGAACTGAGGGATATTCCAAAGAAAAACAAAAATCTAATATCCGAATTTCTAAGACTTGTTCCTCACAATGCATCAGACTAACCAGTGCCTACTGTCTCTTTACATTGGCAAAATATTGTTTTGGGAGGTAATGGAAATTGTAACGACTCTTCAGCCAGCCCAGACCAGTGTGCCGAATCTTTGTATATTCCAGAAAGTATTAGTGACCATCAGTTAATTGCTCAAAATGAATTGATTGATTTGGTACGTGACGTGACTTTCAACACACTAGGCAGGCAGAACTTCTTGGTTCCCGACTTAATGAGTGAAACTTACTGGCTAAAGAAACAAAGATAATGACTTTTAGAAACAAAAATGCAACATTTTCCGCATTTTATAATATGGAAAATTCACGCACATAGGTGCGTGTATTGATATTGATAGTGTAATGCAGGAACTTAATATCGAGCATTCCCCTTCTGAGTGGCCTTTATTCATAGATTCCTTCAAATACAGTTTAAAATCTGTATTACTAGATAATGGAAATTTAAAGTCTATTCAGTAACAATGATAGATACTCCAGAGAAATAAAACTTCCTCTGCGGAATGAGGCTGAACAAGCTGAATTTTTGCAGAGACCTTCGTTTTGATGTTCTCATGAAGCACAAAAAAATCTCATATGCCTACCCTTGTGCGTCTTGAGATATCGAAGGTCAAAGGTCATGAAAATCGGTTTTTCGCGAAAATCTCGCTTCCAGTGCATCTGACGTCGTAAGAATTCATAACAAAACTTACTTAAAATAGTATTCTCTATAAAATTATTCATATACATTTTTTTTCGTACGACCAACCGTTTTCGAGATATAGCATGATAAAGCGGGAGCGCGCATTCGTAATAGGTAATACTGTATTATACTGCAGAGCTATAAATATAAAAGCACTTTTCTTAATCTGTTAGACTGGAAAATTAAATTCCCATTATTAAAGCCGTTAAAAATTTGTTTATTTATAAAAAAAATATATAATAAATAATTAATAACAAAAAATACATTCTTTTCCACACCACGCCTTATGTTTCCTTGCCTTCCCCCTCGTCTTCGTCGGGTTCCACTAGCACCTCGATCAACACATTATCTTCGTCAGACGCTTCCTCTATATCTGTTGGCTCTATGTCTGTTGGCAAAACCTCTTCAGGCTCAAGGTCACTGAAGTCTTCGATGTTTTGCAACTCTGTTGACGGGTTCAGGCATGCCTGTCCGTGACACTGACCGTAAACTTTGGAGCATGGCAGCCCGACTTTTCTACACCAACACTGCGCACCACACCCCTTTTTACAATTACAGAATATTGTATTTAATAGTTCGTCTGGAGCAGGTGGCAGTAGTGTTGTTTTCGGCTGTAATATGTCGTTCTTTAAATCCCAACCCCATTCTTCGGGTTGTAGATTTTTCCCTAGCCAAATCTGTACTTGGTAGTAGACCCGATAAATATGCTGTCGAGCTGCTTCACTGGTAGGTGGAAGGGATGACAATTTAACAGGTCTATTAAGTCGTGTAGCCTTAATGAATTGGGTGTATCTAAATTTGTCAAGGTTCACTTCATCTTTTGGAGCACAATACATGCTAACAGAAAACGCTTTCCGTTCTGAAATACTGTATCTGGCGGGCAGTTTTCTTGCTTGAAATATTTGACTCAAATCGGGATGTTTCTCAAACGGTTGGTCGTACGAAAAAAATGTATATGAACAATTTTGTAGAGAATACTATTTTACGTAAGTTTTGTTATGGGTTCTTACGACGTCAGATACACTGGAAGCGAGATTTTCGCGAAAAACCGATTTTCATGACGTTTGACCTTCGATATCTCAAGACGCACAAGGGTAGGCATATGAGATTTTTTTTGTGCTTCATTGGAACATCAAAACGAAGGTCTCTGCAAAAATTCAGCTTGTTCGGCCTCATTCCGCAGATGGCCTTTATTTTTACCTTATTTCCCTGGAGTAAGAGGATTATGACAGTATGAGCACCATTTTAATTAAAATTAATTACAAAAAAATACAAATTGCAAATATGTGGGGATTTAAAAGTAATAGCCAATTTAGTAGGGCTTCAAGGAGGCTTTACAAAATATTGCTGTATTCTTTGTTTGTGGGATAGTCGTGCAGTAAAAGAATATTATGTAAAATGAATTTGGCAGGACATGAAAGAATTTGAACCAGGAACTAGTAATGTTAAATATGTGCATACAGACTATAAAAATGTTCTTTTGCCACCTCATCATATTAAACTTGGGCTAATAAATTTTTTTATGAAGGCTATGCATAAAGAGGGTGAAGGATATAAATACTTAAGAGAAATTTTTCCTCAATTAAGAGACGCCAAACTTTTTCTATTGGTCCTCAACTTAGAAAATTGCTTGACGATGAAGATTTTAAAGGAACTCTCAACAGACAGAAACTCAGAGCTTGGAACTCATTTGTAAGCATAGTCAGGGAATTTTTTAGGGAACAAGAAGGATAAGAATTACAAGCAACTAGTAAGCGAACGGTCAAACGCTTGGTTGCCAAATGTCTTTAAAAATTAATTGCATTCTCATTTCAATTTTTTTCCTGAAAACTTGGGTGCGGTAAGCGACGAGCAAAACGAAACATTTCATCAAGATATCATTACAGTGGAAATTCGTTTTCAAGGTCGATGGGATCCAGCTATGATGGGTGATTAGTAGGGTTGGCAAATCGGGTCGCAAGTCACAGGCGGTGCCAGGTAGAGAAATACCCAAATATGTAAGAGAGACTTGTTTACTATTTTATCAAAAACTAACATTAGATTTTATTCTATTGTTATGCCTCGCGATGTGTACAACGTAATTTATTCCTCTCTGTTGTATTGTTAATAATTTTATTTGTGGTATTCTATTCTTGATATTAATTTAATAATAAAGTATGTCAGACCTGCTCAAGGGTAAAAAACGGCTATACGCTGACAAAGGGAATAAATGTATCAGCGAATTTCCGGATTTATTCTACCTATGATGCTATAATAATTTATAAGATGTGCGAGACAGACCTGATGTGCTGGGACAAACGTGACTGTAAACGTCACGTAAATTCTGTGCAACATAAAAATAAAAAATGGCATGCATTAGACCAACCGTAAACACTGATAATACTAACTCAACTTTATTTAATAATCTTTTAACTAATTTCATCTAAATATACAATCTCTTAGTAATAAGGTAGATGAATTAACCCTTTTTATTAGGTAAGCAAAAGTTTGATCTAGTTGATGAAAAATGCCTTAAATATATTCATTTACCTATACTCTCTCATCTTTCTATACTCGTGCCAATCACTCTCATGGTGGAACAACGATATATGTAAAAAATAACACATCTTTTAAAGAAGTCGATGTAAAAAAATTTTGTGGTGACATTGATGCTGAATTATGTGCTACAGAGTTGACTGACATGAAATGTGTGGACATTGTAGTGTATAGATCTCCTATGGGAAATTTTGATCATTTTCACGCCAAATTAAATGAATTGTTAGTTTACTGTTTTGATAGATATACCAACATATTACTTGCTGGTGATTTTAACATTAACTTGTTAGGTTCATCGACTAACCTCAATAATTTTATTTGCTTAATATCAACCTTTGGCTTAAATGTTACTATTTCTGAATGTACTAGAGTTACAGGAATCTCAGCAATTTGTGTTGATAACATTATCACAAATTTTGATGATAGTCTATATACATCTTCTGTAATAGATCCTTGTCTTTCTGATCACTTTGTAAAAGTATTTACTTAAATGTAATAGAGAGACGATCCAAACCTATTATAAGCTCAAGAAGAAAAATTACAACACGTGGCCTACTTGAAATGAAAACCTCGCTACGTCTACTTGACTGGAGTAGTTTTGATATCGTCTCTATTGACAATCTCGTTAATATTGAAAATTGTGTTCAATTACTACTTAATAATTATCAATACTACATTGACAAAATCTTTCTTTTGACCAAGTGTACATCAAAACAATCAAAAGCAAGACCTCGATGGTTCACTGAGGAGCTTATAAAAATGCGAAATAGTTTAGCTTGCTTAAAAGCCAAATTCAACTCATCAAAGTCAGATGTTGACAAAGATAATTTTAATAAGTATAGATGCGGCTATAAAAAAGCAATTGTGGCTGCCAAGAAAAATGCATATAGTTCTTATATTACAAATTCGGAATAAAATCAAGGCTAGCTGGAATTTAGTCAACTTAGAAAGAAATACTAGACAATCTACCCCCAAATCAAACAAATAATAAATTTAACAGCTTTTTTGTTAATATCGCCGATAATATTGTACGATCAATAAATGACACAGGTTTTGCAGCTGCAGACTTTTTAAATGAAAATTCTATTAAAGATTAGACTAGTCAAATATTTGGAAATAAATAATATTTTGAATCCTTGTCAATTGGGTTTTGGGAAAAACTATTCCACAACCAAAGCTGTTTCATCTGTAATAGACGATATAGTCGAGGAAAGTTTAACGTCCTCTATTACCCTTTGTGACCTCACAAAAGCTTTTGACTGCATCTCACATGAAATTTTAATACAAAAGCTAGAATATTATGGAATCCGAGGAATACCTTTGAATATGTTTAGATCCTATCTTGATAATAGGCAACAATGTGTTTCGTTAAATAATGTAAATTCCGAATTACAAATTGTCAGCCATGGAGTCCCTCAAGGCTCCGTATTAGGCCCTGTTTTATTCATTGTTTATACAAACAACTTGCCTGTCTATTTCAAAAACATTAAAACCACACTATTTGCCGATGACTTGACTCTGGTAAGTTCTGAAAAAAAACGTAACCAAAAGTCAATGAACAAGCGGAGGTTGCAATTGAAAGGTCAAAACTATAGTTTTTGACAAACAAACTGAAATTGAATGAAAATAAAACCCAAAGATTAACCATAGATAGTGACCCTGCATCTATAAAAGGAGATAATGTTAAATTACTAGGAATGACAATTGACGACGGACTAAAATGGGATGTACATATTGATCAATTAAGTAAAAAGTTATCTGGCACAATTTTTCTCATTAGGAGATTAACCAAAATTGTAAATGAAGAAACTCTCTTGTCTGTTTATTTTGCACTATTTCAGTCCCACATAAATTACGGTGTTAGATTATGGTGACACTCCAGCTATTCACAGGAGTTTTCGTTCTTCAGAAAAGAGCTATAAGAATTATTGCCAATGTTTCTTACCTTGAGCACAGTAAGCGTTTGTTTTTAAAACTGAAAACAATGTCGCTACCAAATCTTTATATCTGCAATAGCTTACTAGAAATACACAGTCGAAGTAGTTCTCTAGTGAGACATAGTGATATATATTCTCACCACACTAGGAATAAAGATAATCTTTATAATCCCAAGTATAGGCTGGTAAAGTCAAAAAACTATTCATTGGATTTAAACTTATATAATAAATTACCCAGTGACTGGAAAGCCTTGCCTGCTTCAAATTTCAGACGAAAAATTAAATTCTTCTTAACTATAAATTGCTTTTATTCCGTAAATGAATTTTTGAATACACATCTAATCTAATTCTTATATTGTTGTAATTTGTGTCTGTAAGTGTGTTTCTACTTATATACATATGTGTGTACTTACAATGCAGTATTGTATATTTTATTCTATGTACTTATTTTATTTTATATTTTGTAATTTGAAGACTTGCCATACATGTATATTTCATATGTAATGTGGTCAAATAAACAATAATAATAATAATAAAACACAGTTTATGTTCGATTTACTCTTAATGCTGATGGCCTGTGATGTTCCGCTGCACATACTCGATAAACAATCATTTCAGCAATTCTGGAATAAATACAATCCCAAGGTGACGTTACCAAGTCACACAACGTTGCATAACTATATACCTACTGTAAGCAAGGACATTGTAAATAAGATCAAATGTGTACTAAAAAATACACGGCTGTGGTTATGTGTTGACGAGACGAAAGACTGTAAAAAAAAATCTTATTTTAAATGTTATTGTACGTGTACTGGGCCCTCTTAAACCGATATTTCCATTGTTACTAGCTAGCAAAAGACTAACTGAGTGTACTGGCCAAACAATTACGCGGTTGGTGCTGAAGACGTTAGAAAATTTTGACCTGTCAAAAAGTCAAGTATTGATGTTTGTGACCGATGGTGCCGTGACAAAGCATTTGGTAGGCCGTTCTCTTCAAGAACACAGTTGTAGGTTGGCACATATTACGTGTAAAGTGCATGCTTTACAGCTTGTGGCAGAAACTATTCGACGAGATTTTCCAGAGGTAGATGCATTAATAGCAAGTACAAAAAAAGTGTTTCTTAAATCTCCTAAACGTCTTCGCGCATTTCATAGCAAGTGTCTCGGTATTCCCAAACCTCCACAGTCGATCTTACACGACGGTCTTACCAGATTACGATCAATTGGGGATAGTACTGATAGTCTGCAGAGCCGTTAAGTGAGTTCAAAGACTATTTTAAGTATGCTTGTATTATATCAATGAGTCGAACGGTTGTTCTCAAAATATAAGCATATTTTTTCACCACATCGAATATCACTCTGGAGACAACCATAGAAATATACATGATGCTGCAAAGTTTTTACAGATCTTTTCCAGTTTGTGATAACCAATCTAGTTGAGAGAGTAAGTTGTGCATACATTGTTATAAATTATAACAGTTTATTGCTTTTATTACTGGTTAATTTCTTTTATTACACTTATTATGATGTGTACGCCTATGTCCTGCGGCGCATTTTTGCCAACTCTAGTGATTAGATTACTATTGGTTCCTAAAGCGTGACGATTTGACCCCCCCCCCATAAAGGGAAAGAATGAATTGGGCATATGTTTTTCATAAATTATTCTTTATCTTACAATTAGTAGATATAGTCATATACATCATTGATATATAGCAATAAATAGATTAGTAAAATTAACAATAATGTTATTCCTTCCTGCCCATAATGTTTTATTAATGTAACAAGAAAACGTTTCGTGTTAAGACATTTTGCTTGTCATTTCTGTAATCAAAAGGCTTTATTCCAGTGGAATATGCTATTCAGGTACATGTTACAAAAAATATATTTTTTTTGGCCACCAGTGTTATTGTCTATACGCGTTTATCAAAATTTTAATGATTTGAGGTCGCGTATAAATTTGTATGTTCTTGTCCTTTTTTTTACAAAGCAATTTTAGTACTTTCGTAAACAACTGTTCAAGAGTTATTACTTATTATTATCTATATATGTAAAAATTGATTGCTGTGTAACACCTTAGGTTACAGTTATCAATACTAGAATGTATTTTTCAAGAAAAAAAAAAAAATTAAATGAACGTCGCATATTTTCAAAAACTGCTACCCGATATAACTGTTGAAACTATGAATACTTTGTGAATAATTAATAAATAATTCATAAGTGTTTTGTTTTGCCATAGTTGGCTTGCCACGTGTAATGCTGATCAGTTTTCTATATTATCATATGACTTCAGTTACTGGTAAAATTATTTATAGCTAGTTAAGTTTGTTGTCCAATATATACATTACCAAGGATTTAATCCCTGCCAAGATGTTCCCGTTTAGCCAGTTGTTGAAAACATTCGTTACTAATTCAATAAAAGTGTGCCTAAAGCTATTTTATTTCTGCTGATAATATTATCAACCGGAAGGATTTGTAAGATATTAGATATTACTTAAAATGTGAAATTTGTATTCTTGAAAAATCTTTTGTAGATTAAAAATTATCAGAAACAGGACCATTGATTAAAATAAAAACGTTACCTTGCCTACGTTTTGTTTAATATACTTACTTAAAGTTCTGCAGGGCTCAATAGCCAATTAATGATGAAATATACAAACGCGAGAATCTTTTATGAGATCAGTAGACATAACAGTTTAGAACTAAACTATTTTAAACCCGTGCTATCTATATATATATAGTAATTTTTTATAGTCCGGTAAAGGGGAATTTTAAATCTCCATTCGTACTCCAAGCCTGACTTTTTGACCAAAAATTAGTTATAAGATGTACATCAAGTATCAATGATCGAAAATTAAAAATTGATTCATAGGGGTTGTAAAAAAAAATAAAAACCACCCCAAAAAAAGATTTTCTGCAAATATCTCAGAAAATGTAAAAATTACAGAAAATGTTTTAAATAAAATCGAAAGATATTAAATTATATATAAAATCGTCTTGAATCTTGTTTCACGTATTTGCAACAGAAAAAAAGATATTTACAATTAAAAATTGCTATTTGACGCACCGTTAGCTAAAAAATACGCAAATTAAAAAAAATTCATAATAAATAAACAAATTGTTATAAACAATTGTATTTTTCAATTTACATTTTTTATGAAGTTAATGGTAAGGTAATAGTAAGAGAACTTTTTATAGATAACCTTCAAATAACTTAGTTGGTACCACGTAATGTGCTCCTCAAAAAATTCAGGCAAACTACTGGTTTGCAGGAATGCGACGATTTGTAAAAAAAAAATTGCAAAATCTTGGTTATAGGACCAGTATAATAAGGATCTACCTGGAAAGGAAGGCTGTACAATTCCACACGCTATTCGTGCCTAGCAGCTGAGGAAAAATGAAGTATTTGTTAGTTGTTGCAGATGCTATTACTAGGTTTGTGGTAATTTAGCCCGTCAAAGAAACGAATACTTAGGATGTCACAAATGTATTCATGAATTTTATGTCTTTGTAAAATATTTTGTGACGCAGATGGCGTGAAGGATATACTAAATGATGTGGCGACGCTTCGTGCTATTGGTCAGTGCGAGAGCTACAATAAGAAGAGGTAATCAGTAATGCTTTAGCCGGTACGTCTGCTGGAAGTCTAGAAGATAAACGTTTGTTAGATATGTCCATAATGTGATTAATTGTACCTGGAATAAGTCCACTGTTGTCACCAATTGAGGCACTAGTAGGATATAAACTGTATTATGTAGTCGATTTTTGTATCTTGAATGAAATTCAGGATAATCCTAGTCATGTAGATCTTGGTGAGTTAAGAAATTATGAAAAGAGTTTGTGAAAATCCAAGAAAACAAAAGATGCACATTGACAAGACTTGTGCAACAGCTATAAAATATACAAGGGAGCTTGAGGGTATTAATTGCTTTACTAGCTAGAGGTTCTTAAAATGTTACTCAATGAGTATGAGCTAGAATTGCAAGAAGGTCGCAAAAACACTAGAACCGTGATGGTGATTGATAATATGAAACCACGAATAATTTTGAGGTAAGTGTTGAAAGTACAAGTTAATGGTTGGTACACGACCAATAACCCAAAAATACCTTTGGTATACGACCAACAACCCTAAAAATACAGTTGGTATACGACCAACAAAAACAAATACCGTTGATATACGACCAGCAACACTAAACCGGTTGGTATACGTCCAAAAACATCAGAACGGTTGGTATACGACCAACAACCTCAAAACGTCTAGTATACGACCAACAACATCAAGACAGTTGGTATACGTCCAACAACACCAAAACGGTTGGTACACGACCAACAACACCAGAATGGTTGGTATTTGACCAACAAAACCAAAACGGTTGGTATACGATCAATAACACCAGAAAAGTTGAAACACGACCAATGACAACAAAACGGTTGGTATACGACCAACAACACCAACACGGTTGGTACACGACCAACATTTCAAGTGATTTCAAATGATCAACATTTCAGGAAATTAGTAAACGACTAACATTTCAATAAGGTTGGTAAACTACTAACATTCCAAAAAGGTTGGTATACGACCAACAACACCAACACGGTTGGCATAAACCAAAAAAAAGACGACCAACAACGCCAGAATGGATGGTACACGACCAACATCCTAAGAAGATTGGTAATCGATTAACATTTCAAGAAGGTTGGTTGGTACGCGATTAACACCTCAAAAAGATTTCCAAGAAAGTTGGTAAACGACCAACAATACAAAATTTCGAAAAAAAATTGGTAAATGAACTATATACAGGTATGAAAATATATATTTTAGAAAGTCTGGTATAAGACCAGTAGTGCTAGTAAACTTGTTAGTATATGGGCTCGCAAAAAAAAATTATTCATAATCATACGGTTAATGAATGATTAACATAATCAGACAGGTGGTAAGTTGAAAAAGTGGAATCATATCATATTGCATATGACATGATAATAAACGTTAAATGTTAATCGAAAAAAGAAAGTTTCGCAATGAATATTTTTTCAGATTAATTTCCAATTGCGGGGACAGAATAGTAGTTGCAGGATGACCGAATGTTGTAAATAGTACGCCCTTTAAGTTGACGAAGCCTGCCGGCTTCTCTGCTGTGATGTCAGAATTGTCAGATATAGATAGTATTATTGAATTAAAAATAAACATTTTTAAGATAAATGGACCATCATTTGGTATAGTTTTAGTTAGAGAGAGTTTTAGTTTATAATAGAATCAGTTTACGGTCACAAATGTGCTGCTAGGATTGTTATTTTCATTAATTAATATACTTTTTCTTATATTAAATGGGTGTTGGAGTTTTACTGGTTGTTTTACCCTACTTTTACACTAACACATATTTTCATAAAAATCTATGAGATCATAATACAAACCATTCCAACTCGTATATAAAATATGCGTTAATATAAATCATTTCAAAAATATATTAAGAAAATAGAAATCTAAAGTGCGAATTTAGTTAGACCAGGTTTAAAACCTGGTCTAAGAGGTTAAAGAGTCTCTGTATATAACTTAATTAAGTTACCTATAAAGACTATTGTTGTGTATTTATTTATACGTTTTGGCAGTTTAGCTGAAGATAAATGATAAAGGTCACGTTCTGTATTACACATTTCACAGAGATAAGATGTCCAAATTCCTAATCGATATAAATGAGTAGGATAACGTCCATGGTCGCATAATAATCTGTTTATTATTTATTAGTTATAAAAAGAAAGGATGGTTAACTTGCCTCACTAGCTTTACGGAATTGTACACGTGTTTCGGCTTCACAGACTACAAAGAAACAGTTTTCCTTCCATTGTTTTTAAAATATTAAATATTACACAACGCGTCAACCGCAAAATTAACTAAGTAAGTGTATACACAAAGGAGTACCTAATTTTTGATATTATACAGTTTATAATAGTAATATTTTGAAATGAAAATAACCTCAACTTCACAAGTATTACCCTACCGGTTTCGAAATGTTATGTGGCCACATCATCAAGAAAGGGTTGTTTTCATTTAGGTTTGCATGTTTTTTTTAATTTACGAATTAAAAATTCTTAATTTTATTAAGTATTTTTTTTAAATACTTAAGGGGCCTAGTCGGGAAAAAGCTTCGGATAGCTGTGTCACTCTCTAGAAAACTTTTTATACATGGGCCCCTGAATAATTTTACTCTTGATTATACTTTCTCGGACGTTTTATTTACCGACTTCATTGAGGTGCGATTCCCGATAGAGGTAACACTTCCTTGCTCCATTTGTAGTGACAAAGATACTTATTTAGAAAATTCATTTTAACCAGATAGTAAGGAATAAAAGTTTGAAACTTGCTGAGCCTAATTATGAAGATTCATTCTAGAAGACATGTGTGAATTTTACCTCGAATTTTACCGATTGATGTCATAATTCAGGAGCTAATCATGTTCAAATTTCACTTATATTTACAATATAAATTTTCCCTACATAAAGTGAAAATTAATTAAAATAGATATACATGTACCCTCTAGTACACTTTCAACTACAGATCCTCCAAATTTGGTGTAATTTGACCATACCGTATGGAAGAAATAAATTTTGAAAAATTACCTTACAAACACTGGTTCGATTAGCCCTCTTAATTTTATTAAGTATTTTTTATGACTTGTATATTTTCTGTCAGTAAATATAGACAAACTAATCATATAGTACAACATTCATTCAGGATATATGTACATATGTTATTTCTTGGTTAACATGACCGTCATTCTAACACATTTAACAATAATGTATTGGATGTATCTTATAGAGAGAGAATATCAATCATGACAGGACTTGTCGCAACAAAAATTCACAAATTTTTCTTGTTCCTTATGGATTATGGCAAGTCGTTCTCTTTCTCGCACTGTCTTTACTTTAGCTGACACATCCATTGGTAAATTATATGACATCATATTATGCCATATTTTCTAACCTGTTTGCACATGGTAATAAATTTGCTTTAAATACTGTTGCATATCTAAATTTAGCTGTTTATTACTAGGTAATTCATTACAGGAACAATGAATATATGAATATAAGAACACATAAACAAGTTTAAAAGTTTTATTCTATTTCTAAGCAACATTTTCCATCCGACTATAACTCCCTTGTATTAAATTTACCAATGAACATGCAATTCTTTGATATATTAAATAAATACATAAACGAATGAATAGCCAGTTCAATTAATTTTACGGCTCGTGGAATTAGGTGGAAAGAGAAGGCATTTATTGTGTTTATGAAGTCACTTGACAATTTTATATTCAGCCGCCCAACTGGTTTTCTTGTAAGTGGGCGCATTTGCGGTGAGCCTTATTAATGAATAGGCCTTTGGGACCACCTAAATTGGAATTGTCTTTCTCATGAATATAATTAATTTAAATTTATTTCAATCATGATACAATGCATATATATCCTGAGATTTCAACCACCAATATTTTTTTTTTACTAATGAAAAATGAAGTGACAAATGATTGTCAAGATTAAATATTATTAAAATATTAAATAAATCAATCATACGAGCGAATATTCATAACACTAGTAAAATTATATAGTTATTTATAGTTGAAATGTATCTTTTATTAAGAAACACGCTGTACAATAGAACTTAATGGCTATTTTGTATGCAATTTTAAAGTACATTAATTTCCGGTAAATACCGGAAGAGGTTCATAAACATGTTAATAGTTATAAAATTTTATCTGAGATTACCAACAAGATTATCACTAATGATCATATTATTATTAACTATGATATAAATATTGAGATAGTCTAATAAGGTTTTACTAAAATTATATATGAAAATAAATCCGTAAAACTGTGTTTATTGCCTCCAGGCAGAAATGTGCGGCAGGGCATAGGCGTACGCATCATAGTAAGCATAATAAAAGAAAGTAGCTAGTAACAAAAGCACTAAACTGTTACAATTTACAACAATGTATGCACAACTTACCCTCTTAACTAGCTTGACGAACTAGCTTGGTTATCACAAACTGGAGAAGATTTGTAAAAACTTTGCAGCATCAGGTATGTTTCTATGGTTGTCTCCGTGAGTGATGTTCGCAGTAGTGAAAAAAATATGCTTATATTTTGAGAACGACCGTTCGACTTATATTGATGTAATACGGGCATACTTAAAATAGCCTTTTAACGCACTTAACGGATCTGGAGATGCACCATCAGTACAATCACACATTTGTCTTACTCTGGCAAAATCAGTGTTTTGCTTTAACACGATGCGCGACTTGGTAACATCACCTAGGGATTGTATTTATTCCAGAACTCCCGAAATGGTTGTTTATTAAGTATGTGCAGCGGAACATCACAGGCAATCAGCATTAACAGTAAATCGAACATAAACTGTGTTGTCGAAGGCACACCATTTTTTTTAGTTTTATGGTGCACAGTATTTACGTGACGTCTATAATCATATTTGCTCCAGCACTTCAGGCCTGTCTCGCACACCTTGCAAATTATTGTAGCACCATTATAGAATAAATCCGGGAATTCACCGATAAATTTATTCACTTTGTGAGCGTATGGCCGTTTTCTACCCTTGCGCACGTCTGACATACTTTATTATTAAATTAATATCAACAATAAAATACAGCAAATAAAATTATCAACAATACTACAGCATACAATACAAAGCAGAGCAATAAATTAACAAGCAAACACCATGACACATCACAATGAACTAAAATGGACAGCAATAGAGTCTCGCAGCTCGCCTCGTTATTTGTCACCGGTCGTTGCCCCTAAACACCAGGTGTCGCACCACTGAACCGCCGCACGGTTTGCCAGCTTTACGGCTAAAACTGATCTAAAAGTTGCATCTCATCGCTGATGCGACATTACTTAGAAACTACGGCCAATATCGGCACCGGGCTGTATGGTTCTCTTATCGGTTTCATCGATTTTGGACCATCAGTTTATTCTTGTCAGCTTTCCCATTAAGACGGGTGGTGGAAGTTGGCTTTTGCTCTTCTATTGAGTCGTTTGGATGTGAAGCTAACGTATATGCTCCACATCCAACATAATCCACTTATAAACAATTGTTAAAATTTTGCGAGAGTTATTTGAAATTGCGACAGATATCGGAACGCAGTTCGAAGCGTTACATACATCCTAACAATTCACATCGATTTTTTAGTCATTCATTTTTTTAATATCATCATCATCGAAAGCGTTAACAGGAAATGATTTTTGTAGAAAGTCTATAATTTATAATGAACTCATGTCGATTTTGGTCATTCATTTTAAGCATATCATCTTCATCATCGAAAGCGTTAACGGTAAATGGTTTTTGTAGTGAGGTATTCCGGATATTCTATAATTTACACCTCGTTACTTACAAAATGTTAGAAATTACAAAGGCAAACATTGCTGCTCACCGTTATCACCAGCGCATCCACCAATTACCACTATTTCCATTTCAATGCAATGGATGAACTTGTTAGCTCGTTTTTTTTTATTACAATAACTTTGACAACATTATATGTTTAGTGCAACAGCTATTGGTTTCCTGTGACGAGACGCAGTGATATTTAAAATGCGCAGCGATTCGGCAATTCAAGATCTAATATAACTAGATTTGAGTTCACACAACACAAAATTATATATGTTTAAATTCTTTTAAAGAATGATGCCTACGGCAGGAGGAATACATTCACCATCGATTCTTTCAAGCAGCTTTTGATTTAAACTAAAAAGTTTGAATTTTAAAACCAAAATAGAACAAATAACATTTCATCAATGTGAAACTGAATATATGTATGTATATTAAAATGAAGACATTAAACTGAATACCTAAGGTGGCGATTATTTAATCATTTTTGTTAACAAAAGCAGCAGTTTATCAAAATTTACGTATATGCCTCCTACACCGTTTATCAAATTACTGAAATTTTGTTACTTACCCTTTTCTAAATTTCTGTATAGATGAATAGCTTTAAATGCTTTTCAACATACCCACGCAAGGCGTATGAATAGAAGATTAGGTTTACGGCAAATCTCGAAAGTTTATGTTACGAAAATTATTCAAATGTGATTATTTTTGTTAGGCAATGACTTCCACATTTAGATCAATAGTCGATTCATTATTATGACTATGAGATTTATTTTTTTCATATTATATTAGATAATCGGACTCTAACATATAGTTTGAAAATTGTCTGACATGACTCATATGATTTCATAACTTTGCGCCAAGGTTTTTGCGACTTTTCTGTAGTTGGTTAATGGAAGAGCAATTATTACTAATAGTAATTGCAGGTTTTTATTCTGCAATTAGTTAAAACAAATCGCATTGTTTATATTTCTCAGTGCGAGTATAATACATCTGTTATAACTTAAAACGGTTCCGCTAAAACAAACAAATATTTTAAAAATATTTTCTAAAGTACAATGAAAAAAATTGATGTAAGGATCGCGTTAGTAATGGTTAATTAAACATGTTATACTTACGTTCAATGATAATGACAGACAAATAGTTAGACGAGAGCCTGTAACTTCAAAATATCTTAATCAGACAGACTAAATAACAAAGCATTTTTTTTAAATATCACACCAATTCCGAAGATAAAGGGTGGTATCAAATTAGGATATTCATCCTGTGCATATAAATCCCAGTCCTTTAGAATGTTTATTTTCCACATTTCTGAATGAAGATGCTATGTGTAAGAATCAAAAATTTTATTTTGGCCCAGAAAACACTTCTGAGATACCACAGTAGAGGGATGCAAAGAACTCTTGCTCTTCAGCTGGAGTTTTCAAGGGTGGGGTTCAGTTTCAAGTGAGGGAGCTGAAAATGTGTAGCACATGTTCTTTTAATACATATTTTGCCACTTCTGCGCACCCATACGTTACAACATGGTGCCAGTTTATCTCAATAGGTTTTAATCGGCTTTACGTCATGAAGGACTCTAATCCTCTCATGTTTTATACTTCCCGGTACAAGGGTGGGGTAATCCTTTTGTGGTACACGTGGACATTCAATAAAATATCACATTATACGCAAGTTTATTTTCCAATAAAGGTGACAAGAACTAAGTGAACGATAAAGCCTCTTATTTTTCAATTGTGCATGGCGCCTGTAATGCTATAAACGTAGTTATTCATGGTTCAGAACAGATCGATTTCATTTCAGTCGTAGAATGTAGGCTTATATCTTTCTAATATATTTATAGAATTTATTAAACTAAGCATCATTCATTATATTATCTATGGTACAAGGGTAAAGGAGTGTCTTTTAAATACGGAGATAGTTTGATAGGTTGGAAACAACATAATCATTAAATTTTAATGAGAAATTATTCTTTTTACTATTTCAAATATTTACCTATTACTATGGTAATAAACTATGTCAGATTGAAGCCGATACTGAAAGAATTCCCACAGGCAAGTTAGGAACGTAATCCAAATACACCTCACCGGTTAATTTGTGCGGATTATTTTAAAATTTCTACAATATTGTTATATTCATACTGGTTTTAATGAAATAGTGTAAATATGCAATGACTGATTTATAAAAAGGAAACTGTAACGTAGCTTGATATGCATGTTAAATTATATTTTGGAATTTTATATAAAATAATGTTAAAAAACTTCATGAAATAAATTTGTCGCTTTAATATGAAACTGTGAACTAGAAGTGCCAACATGGATTTAGTTAATAAAAATTGAACGTTATGAAAGTGTGATTTTAATTGGATTTAAAGCAATAAAAAACATAAAATTTAAAAAACTCTTTATAACCGGACGTGTGATTTGGTTTTCCATATACAGTTTTACATCTTGTGGAACAACAAAAGTAAGGTTCTGTGCCGATTGCCGAATCCGCATGTTTTGAGTTTGAGGTTATGCTACATATTATTTATGTAAAATGTGGATTACTGAAACATTATGAAACATCTAAATTATTAGAATGCCTCAGGTTTATTACACTATATTTTGCTCAAATCAAACAACTCGTTTACTTTTATTCAACACTATTTACAGGTGGTATCTCCATACCGGGTGTAACAGGATCATGGTACAACCCCTTTTCTCCTTTAGTTTTAAAGGTAATTGATTGAAATTTGAGATATCTTATAATACATAATAAGCGGCACTTTTTGACGTACAAGTGATTTTTTTTTCACAAGTGACACTAACTTTCGATTTTTAAATGCACCACAATATATATTATTGCATTTTTGAATTCTGCATAATTTTCTGAATCCAACGATACCAAATAAGTGACGTTCCAAATGTCAATAGTTTTTATAATATAATTTTTTGTTTTCCATTTAAGTGTGCCATGACTGTTCTGATGATTACAAACGTAGGATGGAATATTGCAATAGGATTTTATCAAAATATTGGTCACAAGAAAATCAAAATTTATTACGGGAGGGTAACTTTCAAGTGCGGTTCGGTTTCAATGTTTGGCTTGGAATAATTGGTAGTAGAATCATTGGTCCAATAATATTTGACTAGTGTCAAGATACTTGGGATTTCTGCAAAATGAAATTGTGAACAGTTTAGCTGAATTACCTTTCCATTTACGACAGGGAATGTATTTCTAACAATATGGCGCTCCTCCCCATAATTCAAGGATAGTGATTGATTACCTTCAACGGAGATTCGGGCAAACGTAATTTCGACGAATGGTTCTGTGCGGTGGTCTCCAAGGTCACCTGATTTAACACCCCTTGATTTCTTTGCTTGGGGTCATTTAAAAAATATTGTCTACGCAACCGCGCCGTTACAACCCGTGAGGACCTGGAGCTACGAGTAAGACGCGCAATTAATTGCATAACGGCCCAGCAATTGGCAAACGTT
This sequence comes from Rhamnusium bicolor, assembly GCA_029963845.1. Taxonomy (NCBI): domain Eukaryota; kingdom Metazoa; phylum Arthropoda; class Insecta; order Coleoptera; family Cerambycidae; genus Rhamnusium; species Rhamnusium bicolor. The sequence continues at coordinate 189,835 of JANEYF010003058.1, read as the reverse complement.
CTTCGAGAAACAGCTATGGGAGTTCAGAAGTGCATTGACGTTAATGGACAGTATTTTGAACAACTGTTGTAATGTTTTGTGTTCATTTTTTATATTCCAAAGCCACCATAAGTATAACAAGGTAATTAGAAAAAAATTGTACTTTCTTATTTTCTTTTAGCTGTAATTTTGTTTGTATTTATCGCACATTTTAATACGACATATGATTAAATTCCTTATTAATAGTACTAAGCGGTATCAATATGGTTCCATTTGAAAAAATTGAGTTTTCCCCCAAAAACCATTTTGATGAACTTTATTTGCTCATAAATCACGTAATTTAGTATTTTTGACGGGATTTCGATTTTTCTAGCATTACACGGGTCATTTGGAATAAATCGGAACCGTCATGGCATACTTAAATGGAAAACTAAAAATTATGTTATAAATAATACTGACGTTTCAAATGTCAGTTATTTGGTATCGTTGGATTCAGAAAATTATGCAGAATTCAAAAATGTAATAATATACAGGGTGTTCTATTTGAAAATCGAAAGTATGTATCACTTCCGGCGAAACCGGAAGTGACAAAAAATCACTTGTACGTCAAAAAGTGCCGCTTATTATGAATATAGGATATCCCAAATTTCAATCAATTATCTTCAAAACTAAAGGAGAAAAGGAAGTGTACCATGGTCCTGTTACATCCGGTATATAAATTAGTATCACATTTACTATTTCTTACTTTCATGATATACTGATGAGCTTAGGGTGGAGGGTGTTTCATCTTCACTAAGATGTTCACTATTAGGAACAATTAACTTTAGATAATTTTGAGAATCCAATGGGATTATTACACCATCGCATCGTTTATTTCTACTGCTCCCATAGGAAACTCATATACCTACTGTTCCATCTATAAAAGATATATTAAACTCATCAACAAACATTTTTATGACGAGTTTTTATATTACCTTCTGTTTTTAATATGTATTTATTTTCTTTAACATTGCTGACTGTTGCTGGCACTATATTTACGGTCACCGCACTTAATTTATTGTCACACAATGATATGACTTACACAGATGAGAAAAAAAAGCTAAACTCAAATATTTACTATTACGAAGTATCTATATTCGCTAAAATTCACAAAACAAACATAACCTTAGATTTCTCCTTTATTCAAATCCACAAATCAATTCACTTCAAACCGTTTGTGGACCCTGTTGAGAGTGTATCCAAAATTAGCATAAGCTTTGACATATAAAGTTACAGTGAAACTACAACTGCCAACCATTTTTGAGGCCTCGCATCATAGCATTTGGAACGATAGAAGCAAATACTGATTTGGCCGCTTTTGAACACGCTACTGAAATATTTCATAAAAACTTCTTTAACTGCATATTACTTCCTCACCCCTCTAAGTGAGGAAGTTATGTATTCGTGAACAAAAATTTGAAAATTTTTATTGCATTTCTGAACGAATCTCGACGAATTATGACGATACACAAAATTTCAGGCAGAACAAATTTTCTGTCTGTGTGTCTGTCTATCATCTTGTTCGCGATAGCAGCTACAGTTTTTGAGATAAAGCTTTCAAATTTGGTACACACATTACAGGGGTCATGGAAGAGATTGAGTTCGTTGATGGGCAAAATCGGTCAAAAAAATATTAGTGACATTCCATCAATGTGACTTTTTTAAAACGTCAAAAAATGTGACTTTTTTGAAACGTCAAAATGACTTTTTGAAACGTCAAAATGACTTTTTTTGAAACGTCAAAATGTGACTTATTTGAATCATCAAAAAATGTCACTTTTTTGAAACGTCAAAAATTACTTTTATTATAAACTGGACCACACGTCGAGTTTAACTACGGTGAGGAAATTCTGATTCCCAAGTAATTTGCAGCGGTTTTTTATTTTATCTAAATAGGACGTTAAGCTGATTGTTCCTCAATACTAATGCTTAAAAATGCTTATTCCATTTCAAAATACATCTAGTTTTAATTTTAAAAGGTGAAATTCTCTCTTCAACAACATTAACATGTTCCCTTAAATCACTCAATACATCGTTTCTTATCATTCATTTATGATATGATAAAATGCAAGTATAGTTTATTTCAAACTTATTTGCAACATAAAAAATATCGGCTCCTTTGACAGCGGTAAAGAGATCAAAGAAGCCGACGTTTATTTTTGGTTGCAAATAAGTTTGAAATAAATTGTACGCTTATATGTACTCTAATGTTAAATAAATGTAAATATTTATTTATAAAAACTATTAATTTTATTGATAAATACAAATAGGGTTTCCAATCCCGATAATTCGGGATCCTGAAACCTCGGGATCCCGACCAATATTTATGTTCAGGATAATCCCGAAATCCCGAAGTAGAATCCCGAAAATCCCGAAACGTATCAAAATAACAGATAAATCTATTTACATATCGTGTAACCAAAAAATAGCTGAGAATGGCAGTAATAGCACTAACTGAGGGGGAAATGAAGTAATTCGTCGTTGTTTGGCGGGTCGATCGGATCGGAGACTCGGGGAATAACTAACCAACAATCGGTATTATTAGTATTGCCAGATATACTGTTTTAGCAGTAAATCTGCAAATGTAGAAATAATCTTTTCTCAGATAAACCTACTGAAAACTCAACAGAGGAATAAGCTGAACACTGCTGCTTCATACAAAAAATGATACATGTTTTTCGGTGACTATTGATAATGATGTGCTTAAACGGCACAATAAAGACATGTACGAGAAAAATACAGAACTGACGCATTCTGATTCTGAATAATAAATTATATAGATACCCACCAATAAATATGTTAAGGATATAATAAGGATATAATTTTCTTTTTTTATATTGTTTTATAGATATTTTATTTATTTTCCCTTTAAAAAAAATATATTTTTCGTTGAAACCTATATTTTTTGTTGTAATGTTTTTCAATAAAATTATTTTGAAAAATATTCTACTGTTTTCATGTAGCAATATAGTACTGTTTTCCTGTCAGACGTTCTACTGTTGACCATAGAATCGGAGAGGGCTTTCTCGTCAGCGGTTGCATTTGCTACTAAAATTCGATCCCGCCTACGAGACTCGACGTTAAATGCACTGGTGCTTTTAAGGGCACACTTTAATTTTAATAAAGTTTAAACTATTTTAAAATATTTACTCATTAGTTATTAGATATTTGTTCTTATTATTGAAATCAGAAGTAAACTTTACTTTTTTAAAGCTTTTTACTACAAAATAATTAATGTTTATGTAGTTATTGTTCCTTTTTATTTATTAATTGATGATTAAACTGTGGAGCGTGGACTGGAGGGTGTTTTACTTAAATTTCGGGATTTCGGGATTAGTCCCGAAATCCCTAAACTTTTTTCATGAGTCCCGAAATCCCGAAATCGGGATCCCGATCCCGAAAATTGGAAACCCTAAATACAAAAGTGAATATTTATATAGTTAACTAAATATTTAAAGCCAACGTCTCAACTGCCTCTCGCGAACTGCCTTCCTATTCTCAGTCCCCGTTATCCGCAGCCAAATGTGTGTGTCAGCATTTCTTATTTTATTATTATTTTTGAGTTGTTCACACTAAGTACATTCTATACAGAATTTTTGAAGCAAAAGTTTTTAACACTGTCATTGTTGTGAGGCATATTTTGCCAGATTTGTTAGGAAGTTATCAGCCAACAACTTTTTATTTCTATAAATAATAAAATATAAAAGTGTGTAAAATAAGAACAAAATGATGATAACTATAAATCTATATTGCTTATTTAAATTTGTTTGATAGTGCAGCACCTCCGAAGCGGCTTCTTGGGGTTACCTGTGCAGCTGATGCTGCCAAAATTATTTACTACCCAAGCAGTTTCAACTACAAGACTAATGCCCTTCGCAGGAAAATTGAAAGATTAAATTTCGTTACAAGAAACAAAACTTTTTACGATTTATGAACCGAAGAAATAAAATCTGTTGATGTTACGCGTAACCCAAATAAACGAAATATAAAATAAGACGAGGTTACTTTATTTTTCCGGCTGCAAGCACGTGCACGTCATTCTGGAAGTTGTAGTATAGAATTTTATGTACGAAGTGACATTTATTAAATTCTGTGAGTGTTTTTTTGCATAAACAAAAACTTCTCATTATTACTGAAAGTGACTAGTGATAACTGATTACTTAGTTCATTCGGTCCTCATTTTTAGCATACTAAATCTATCATTCAACTTGATTAGAATTGCTCCCAATTCATTTGAAACTGCACCACGTTTCTGGAAAGCAATTTCATTTATTTGTGCTACTGAAACGGGTGAAAAAATGTGCTATATTCAAGCGTACTGCATAAACTGCGCATTTCATAGATTCATATTTAATATACAAGAAGAATTAGGACATATATGTAAGGACTTCGAAATGAGATGAGGTGTGGTATATTCTAACAAGAAGATAGATACAGAATGCGTTAGAGAAACCAGATGATTTTTAAAAAAGGAATAAAACAATGAAATTTAAAAACTAGACGAATTTACTAGTATATAAACTTTTTAAGCATTAATAAATTCGTTTAGTTAAGATATATAGGGTACGTTAGAGGAACCAGAAAATTTTTAAAAGGGAATAACACAATGGAACTTAAAAACTACACGAATTTATTAGTACATAAAAATTTTTATATATCAGTAAATTCGTCTAGTTTTTAAATTTCATTGTGTTATTCCCTTTTAAAAAATCGTCTAATTCCTCTGACGCACCCTGTATATCCTTAACACATATACCACATTGCACTGGATTTTAATCTCTATTACGTGACTTTTTTTGTGACAAAATGTAACAACATTCTTAAGATTCAAAAATTACATTGTTCAGACGTCTTCCGTCTTTTTCTACGTACTCTTGCAGATATTTCATAAAATTCCTGATCGTTTCCTGCAGCATTTCCGCTGCATTATTGACAATTTTTATCTGATGGTAAGCTTGAGTTCGTAAGTTGTTCGAGGACCGTTAATTAACAGCGTCGATTTGAGGTAACCCCTTAGGAAGTAGTCACAGGGCGACAGATCAGGCGAACGTGCAGGCCAGGATATGTCACCACGTTTTTTTTGTTCATTTATTTAACATTGGCCTATTTTCGCTCTCAGAGCCAATCACCGACACCAGACACGAGCTACTTCCAACCTGGAAATTTTGTCGAAGCTCTTTTCTCTCAGAGAGTAGGGATTTTTTAAGAAATACGGGACCGATTGCTTTATATTCCCTACGAAGAATGGTATATCATCTACACAACCTTCGCCTAAGATTGCATAACTTTTGTGTATACGCCGATATCAAACCGATATAAGACTGGAAGAGGTAGCCGAATTTCACAAGTAATCATCGGTAACAGAACTGTTGTATTCTTAAAGAATGCCTCGATAACAAACGCTCGGTGTTGTTCGGTCGAGGTGTGTAACTTGTGAGTATGTTAACTCAGTCAAGTGAGTAGTTGAGCTAGCTGACTCGATTTTATTTGCATGAGCATGTCTCTTGACTCTTTTGTTGCTAGGTGGCAGTTTGCTTCGCAGTTTTACTTCTTGAACATGACACGTAGACTGTTGAACGAGTCGATTCCACTATACAGTCTGCGAACTTAATGAACTCGGTACTCGATCACTAATTTTTGTTTTGCAATGGAATGGATCTTGTAATCATGCACGTCGAAGCTATTTTATCACGTGAGGCAAGCAGCTGAGCTGACCACAGTCGCACAGTACTTCTTTGCGACTTGCGCGTGAATTTTTAAATCGTTCTACTCTTTTTGAGTCAGCTCACCGAGTCAACTCTTCAATGAGAATCACAGTCACTAGGTTAACTTATTAAATAGGGTTACTTTGTCCATCTCTATTGTGCGGTCCACGATTCCATGGCTACTAAAATGGCATCGATAAACAACCAAACGAAATGCACACATCCCTTTCATCTCCTTACTTGTTTGGTCCAAAAACATGTGATTCCTCTGCTACGACCTGTATTAACTTTAAAAACGAAAACGGCGATATTGAAGTTCTTTTGAGACAATTACTATATTTTTCTTTCATAATAAGCAGTACGCATTTGTCTAGGTATGAACTTTGTTTCTACTTAATTATCAAGACAACAATTATAATTTCATTTGTGAAATATGGAATTACACAAAATACTAACACTGAAGTAGTTTCCACAAACACCAAAACACCGATACTATATTCGACGTGCGTTTTGTCTACCAAGTGGGCATCATCTGGAGATAATTAAATGTAAATTTATAGTACGAGCATAGCCCCTTTATGTCTAAACTATATTTATTTGGGACAAGCCATATGGTCTTTAAACTAGCCTAACTTGACCATTGCGTTTGCCCAACATATTTTGGTTACAATCCTAACAGCTAATTTCTTAAATCCCCACCTTTCAATTATTCCAATTTTGTCTTCTAGGTTGCCTAAAAATTTTGCATTATTTGATAATAACAATTTGTATATTGGTGGCTTCAGCCAAAACCAATCGCAATGAGAGGTTTATATTCAAAAAATTGTTTGCGCTTGCGTTGTCCGTACTCAAACTTAACTTTCACAAGATAAATTGCTTTTCATAATAATTACAAGCTTTTCCAGAGCCTTTTATAAACGGGTAACTTTGCAGTGGATTTAAAATTGTTGCATTTATTTTGTAGTACTAGCAACAATAAAGTAATTGCAACAAAACAGTATGGCATTAACATTCAGTTCATTACCGATAAGGATATGCGATGAGGTCATGGTTAGTTAAACAGTGATAATAAAAGAAAAAATGGAAGAGTTTACTATTGTTTTAATCTTTTAATTTATGTTTGAAAATTCCATTGCGCTGATGTATTTTTTAACGTATTTGGATTTATAAATTTATCATTTCACCCTTCTGACAAAGCGTAGCCGATAACCAATTCTGCCCATCAATTTATCTAGTCTAAGAGTTGGGATCCGTGGGGTACATGATATCAATATCAGAGGCGGATCCAGGAGAGAGTAATACCACGCTTATGTAAACGCTCATATAAAAATAATAAACAATTTCTTGTATTAAAAATGTGACTGGTTGGTTACTAATATTGATGGTATCCAGAATACCGGAGGAGTTAAATATTTCACAAGACTGCACAATGGCAGATGCCACGATGCTTCAAGAATTCTCTACAATTATTCACTTGCGCCACTGGAGTTAAAATCAATTATTAACAACTGTTTAATGTGGTCTGGAGTTAAACTGTGACGTTTACTACTCGATATCCACTTATATGCAGAAAACCATCTTTCAACGTCTACAGTCGTGATAGGGACATATTTGAAGTACATTAAGATCTTCACAGAGGGAACGTTTATATTAGGTTCCGAAAGGTCTATCTCTTTTCTTATAAAAAGGTTCACAACTCGACATATAGTGCGAAACCCAGGATAGCAATCCCTAACAGTTTCGGCAATTCGATGGAGTCCATGTGCCAAACATATCATATGAACTAAATTAGTATGTTTTTTTTTTAGGCGTTGTCCAGCCCTCATATACACCACTGCGTTCGTTACAAATAGCAACACACGTCCTTTGTTGCTTTCAAAGATTTCGCCCTGAAGTATTTTAAGACTGCTGTCGACACATTGACATATTGTTGCTGCATTTGTGCGTTTCAATACTCTGGACGATATTAAATGAGCTTGCACTGGAACAAACTCATCCATCCCACCAAGCAAAACGTTTGCGACCTTCTGGCCTCCAACATCAGTGGTTTCGTCGACACCAACCCAGATATTTCTCCAAAATATTCCTATTTTGTCGGACACTGTCCCACTGGCATATTACAATGTATTTGCCATAAACAGGAAACCTAACTGATCTTTTCAATTTACACCTTACCTCATTCACCTAAATACGTCCACCGTACTAATGTCACCACGTACAAGTGTTTTATGTTTTTGGCTGTTCACATGCCGTGAAAGACGCTTGTTTTAATTTTCCACGATAGTATCTGGTCATAAATTGTGCATCTTGTTCTCCTCCGGAAAGTCGTTTATCCAACGCTTTAGAGTAGTTCGAAACTTCCGCGACATTGTCATATACAATACTCCCGAGAAATGATCTAGTTTATCGATGTAATGTGATACGCCTTCGATAGTTACCCTCCAACTGAATTACGGATATTCACGAATCAGGGTGTGTCCGTGACCTCTGATATTTACTTCGAGGTACCTACTAACTATTATCTGACTTACATACGTTTATTGTCTTATCTACTCCTTTGCATTTCATTGTCTTTGTATGAAACTGTTTTATTTAAAAAATTGTACAGCATTATTAGAATTACTTTAATTAACATGAATTAAATAACATTAATATTACTTACAATTATTTATTGTAGGAGTTTATTATTATTTTCAAAAGTCAAATTGCCTGTTATTAAGCGAAAAATGTTGTGCTCAAATTCAGTTCGTCACTGGAATGTACCCCGCGGGTCCCAACTATACTAATGATAAATACATGATACAATGAAATGAGATCGTAATTTTTATTGTTATTGTAACATCGCCTGGCCTGGAATTAGAAACAGATCGTTCAATTACTGTATAAAAGCAGAGTATATTTTCAACGGTATATGTAAAAATTTCGAGTATATTTAATTAAACTTTATTGACAGTTTCTGAGATTAATAAATCTTATTAAAGTGACGAAATATAATAACTGGGAACTATATTTTACAACATAAATATAAACTGTTAAATTATAACATTAACATTTGGTTAATAATCCATTTTCATAACTATGATGAAATTGTTTTAATACCTTGGAAAAATTTAAGAGTTGTTGCATTTTTCTCCACGTATATTACTAGAAGTACATATGTCTACAAACTCATTTATTCATTCAAAACTGCCTTAACCACGTCTGAAAACAAATGAGTTAAAAAGTTACTAATGACGATGACAATAATTTTGTGACTCTTAAAACGTTAAGATTTATTCATACTTTGATTTTGACTTATTATAAAGGGAACATTGGGCCTCAGCTATTACTTAGTAATTTTAACCACTGATACACGAGTTCTGTTTAGAGTTGAACGATGAAATAAGAAAGTATCTTTTGGAAGAAAAATTACATATTATACAGGTTTGTTATATGTTCCGCAAAGGCATAATTTTTCCAAAAACATAGGTTCTAAACACAGAGACCGTCATAAGTTTTTTGCAAATTATTTCCCATTTAATGTCATCTGTAAATCTATAGAAACCAGACTTTCTCAAAAATGTAAAGAAACACGGAATGTTAAGGATACGCTCAAGTTTCATCGTCCAAAGTTATCCACAAATGTTGATTCTTCCTTAAATACTTTCCTTTATGAACGCGAGAATCCAATTCTTCGATAACAGAGCAATAATAATCTGTATTGTCTTAATCATATAAAATTTTCTTATATTTTGTCTAATAATTTTTTAACCAACACAACACTCGATACAGGTCGTTAAATCCTCACTGGCTGGAAGAATGTCACACAATACATCGACAAAAAGTAAATGTTAAAGCTGGAATTAATGGAAGACATATTATAGGTCCCTTCTTTACCTCTAGGGAAAACCTTACGGCAAATAGTTATTTAGATCTCCGTAATCAAATTATACCAGTTTTGTTCCCGTATGAAGAACAAGAAAAATTACTGAACAATGACGTACGATTGCAGTAAGATAGAGCTCCACCACATTATGGCGTGAATAAATCGACGTTATCTGGACCAAGTATTTCCACAACGATGAATCAGCATAAGAAGATACGTTGAGTGGCCACCATGTTCACCGGACTTAAACGCTATTGAATTTTTTAAGCACTTAATGTACGTAGTGCCCAGTAGGAAAAAATAGGCTAGTGTCGACACATTTGATGGACCCTGTACAATCACGTGATGTAAGTATGGAGAAAAATCACTATTATTTGAAAAGAAATAATTAACAGCCATGTTCTCAAATTAAAAAAGCTTAAAACCTAATAGACGGGCCTTACTTTAGGTCAAATGGTATTTCCATTTTCTTTATCTCAATGAAAGCGTGACCCGAATGAGGTACAAAATAAATTTGATCTGAAATTACTACGTACAACGCAACACCAATTAAAAAGGACAATGGATGAAAATACTCGATGCCGACGACAATTAGAGCAATTTCAAGTCGTTTATAATATGAGGCAATAAATAAACATTTTCAGTTAATTGCTTCACTTGTTAAAACTAATTCTACTATTTGAGATCTGACCAACTAACTGGAAAAGGATGTCGAATTGGAATGCTACACCACGGGATCGTATAAATAAACAGCTTCTTCCTGTGATGTTGATTACATTGTCATAATTAGTTCTTCGCATAGGCGTCGGATGGGGAGGTACCCCTCTCCCATGCAATAAATTGTAAACAAAAACTTATCAAACACTGTAATGCATGCATGTACAAACAAATAATTAATTTGTTAAACTTATTATCATGGATGTAATTTGAGACCTAAGTCTTGTCTCTTTGATCACACAAATCTAGTGTTCTATTTCGAGTAATGCATGTTTTTGAAACATGGTTTGAATAGTACAGCCTAAGATAGATCGACGGAAGTTACATATATGTAGTATGTCTAGAATTTTTCTAATTTTTATTTTGGGGGTATATGGTTCGCCTTATGATTTTTTAAAATCAAATATATCATAGTTTTGACTGACAGTTACCTGACATCATTTAAAGAAACCAATTCGGTGTTATCATTGTTATAATTGTAAGGCACCAAAAAAATCAATTAACATAATGGTACTAGTGGTGAAAAGACGTGTACCTCAACAATTATTGACATTCATGAAGCGCCGGAATAAATGAGGCCAACAGAGACAGAGAAATTCGCGTCTAGGTTTACGAAAATTAGCAAAAAGATTCACTAGACAACGGAGAATACCCAGAGCACTCAGGAAGATACCAGCTATTACACCGGAGCAAATTCAAAGAAGAATTAGATCTTGTGGCGCCTTTCAAGTCGACAATTTTGAAAATGTTTTTAATACCGAAGCTTGCTCCCAGTTGCGCGATAATCGTCTACGGGTGCCAAGCAGAGAGGCCTAAATTTCTTACAAAAATTACAGTTTGGGGAGGGATTTCACACGTGGTGCCACTGTGTATTATCGACGGTACATGTTACTGCACCATTTTAATAGGATACTTTGTTCACAAAGCCAGTGTTCTGTATCCTGAAGGTTGGCGATTACAACAAGACAACGCCCGATGACACCTCCAGGCATACCAGAACTTGGTCGGCTTAATGGCTCAGTGCTTACATGTTAGGCTTGAGATCAAGAGGTCTCCGGTTCGAATCCTGGCTAGGGCATGAACGTATAGTATCGTTTTTAAAATACCACAACGCTAGCATGGTGGGCTAGAAGCGTTTTTGTGTGGCAGAACACGGCTAACCACTGTCTATTTCTCTAGTCTCAGTTGCAGCATCTGACAAATGTCGAAGGGAATGGTTGTTGCATGTGTGTCTGTCCTGGTTGAGTGGTGGAATGGCAATGTGTTAAACTCCGCCAGGACGTTAATATTAATAAGTCGTTAAAAAAACGTTAGAGGAGAACATCATCGCAACAAATCCGTGGCCAGCAGCTTTTCCTGGCCTGAGCCCCATTGAAAATGTATGGAGACTCATGTAAATCGAGGTAGAACGTGTGGCACCTCAAACTAGACCTCAATTAGGGGCAGCAGTTTTAAAAGCATGGCGAGTTATCGCTAAGAAATACGCATCCCACTTAATTCTAATCCCAACCGTATTAATAAATGTTTGCAGTTTAATGGCCTATGCATTAGCAAGTAAGATAAGTTGTTTTTCATACAAAATGTTAGGAGTTTAATAAAAATATATTGTTTATTGAGATTTTTTTAATTTAACATACTTTCTAGACGTATTATAATAAAACTATACCCCATCTATGCGAAACCGAGAAAACACCGAGGTTTTTAGAGATATCCAGAAGGCCAACAGTGAGGTGCAATGTTTCCATTTCTACAACCTCTTTCGTTCAATTCCTCCTCTCCCCACCTCTTACGGCAGGTTTTAGAAATACAGTAAAAATTGATATAAAAGTGAATTTGTCTAGGTGCAAAGTTCTTATAAACAAAGACACATTTCTTACTAAATGACACGTGAATAATCTAATATTGCAAATATACTTTTTTACGCATATATGTATCAGTACAATATAACTCACCTTGGAATTCTATTATACACTTTGAATTCCAATTATATTAATTACCACAAGGAATTATTACACGTGATTTTATAAGTTTAATCATGTACAGAATAAAACTTACCGATTTGGAATTAACGAGTGTAGACCTTACTATTTAATTAAGTAAATAAAACTGCGATTTCTGGCGGTTACAAAATGATTTCTATTATGCTCTGTATACACAACAAAATTATCCATACAACAAATCGCCCAAAACTAAAATCTAAATCATGCGCATCCACAAAAATCACCAACCTTGTAATTATTTATACTGTATGCACCGACATGTTTTTAGTAGGTATGTTTTTAGTAGGTTTACAAAGCTTCAGAATTTTTGCCATACAAATTTATTTTCACCCCCTCTCTAGAACATAGAAATGCACAATTAGATGAGGACACTTAGTTCAAAACTTTTCAAAAAAATTAGGGGTCGCGATTCACGTTATAGGAAATGTGCAACAATAACATATAAACAAAAGTTTCACACCGAAGCGGCCGCGGGAATGAGGGCTACCATTTCTAGGCTCACCAGTTGGCGCCACTGGCGAGTAAGGTCGCTGTCAACAAATATTGTTAGGCGCGGAACAAGTTTATAGGGTTTTATTGTAATTATTTCGTACACCACTAAATAAAAAAACTTGTTAATTATGCCTCAGTGTTGTGCAGTTCCATTTTGTTCGCAAACAAAAGGCTCACATATGCTTCCGAGAAACAAAACTCGCCTAAAACAGTGGTTAGCAGCGATAACTTTACTCCTTCGAAACATTCGTGTGTTTGTAAGAAACATTTTAATCCTGACGATTATGCGATACCAAAGGAGTCTACTACGGAAAATCGTAAGTAATAATCATGCATATTCATTGTTTTCATCATATTCATTCTTGATATAACCTAACTTTAATGACATAAGACACCTCTGATGGGTACAATAATTTCCCTACTGAGCAAGTAAATTACTACTTTCTCCTTCTGCCATCATTGTGTTAAATGTTTTTAGCTAATTTTTATAAAAATTACTAAAAACTCGCGTTAAAAAGCCATAGTAAACATCGTTCAGTGATATGAACCTTATCCTACACTAGCGCCTCTCGTGGTGAATTCAAGCGCGGTAGCCCTCATTATGCAAAAACCACATACAATTGAAAAACGAAAAGTGTGCCACGACTTTTTACAATAAACGAGAAACCGTGTCGTTTATTGTTTAGCTGTGAGAGGTGTCTAAAGCTGCGTGGTAAAAGCGTTAACATGCGCGCTGTTATTGTTGTTTAATTGGTTTTAGGCAACAAAAAATTAATGATTACATTTTTAAAAAATTCATGCATATTCTAGACAATCCAAGTAACAAACGGGATGATTCAAAACATTTTTTTTTCATAAAAAAAATTAAATGTAGTAAATACTTCGGATTTTTAAACAATTTTAGTTGCAAACCGAATATCTCCGAAACTATTTGCCGTAATAAAAATCTAAAAAAAAGAAATAAAGGTTACTAAATGCCGTTTTCACAGTAGATGCTGCGAACTCGTTGAAGAACATTGATAAATGACATCATCCGCTATATTTTGATGAAAACAGCCCATTTGTCATCTCCAATAAAAAAATTTCGGGATTTTTTTAATTTTTTTTTTAATTATTAAAAAAAACAAGTTTTCTCCTGGATAGTTTTTTTGTAAACCTGGCCATATTTTTCAGATTTTTTTTTTCGTTTTTCTATCGGTTTTTGATTTCTATTATTGTTTATAATTAGAGCCCGTATCTCGGACGACATTGAGGTAAAAGTTAGGAGCGGCATGGGAAATTTTAATATATTGTCCCGAATTCCACACAGAAGAAATCGCGGGCAAACAGCTAGTTACGTATAAGTAGAGACCGAATTTGAGTCTAAAATTGTAATATTTGCGCGCATAAAACGGTACATTATATTGCACTTTGATAAATTTTGCTATTAATATTAAACCAGCGCAGAAAAAAAGCTAGCGCATAAATAATATTACATATGACTAATTATATCTTTCAACTAATGACTAATTATATCTTTCAACTGTCTCGAAGGTTAGAAACCCTTTTTTATGTGTTGGGAAACGTAAACATTTCAATAAACGTTTGCATGGATTTTCACTATGGTTTATAAAATAAAACTTTTGTATTTAGCGATGTTTAAACCTTGTGTAGCAATAAGAGTTAGTGACCGATTCTTTTAACCGTAATTTTATACAAGTATTGGAGAACTAATTTTTTATGATTTACAACTGATAATAGAATAGTTTTAATAAAACGTTGACATGAAAAAATCACTGTATATTTTAATTCTAAATCCCTCTCTGGAAATGTCATCCAAGATACGGGCTTTATTTGTGATTTTTTTTATTTAGAGTGGAATGAAAAATAATAACTGGAATTTTTTTTTTGCTAATTATTATTTACTAACTTTTACAAATCTTATCACAGATAAGTATAACATATATCTTTTTAATTATTTTCCCGGCTCTTTGCCAAAACGCTGAAACCTGGATTACAAAAAAGATAATATGCACATTATGTGCAGTACGACTGACTCAATAATGTTGTTTTTAATTTTAACTATTCTGTCTAGTAAAACCAAAAATAAATAAAACAAAAGGTACTCACCAGTTGAACACTCCCTTTAAAAAACTTTAACGACACGTTTTTTTTATTAAATTTTTTTTCACAATTTTTCAGTGTTTCATTTAGATAATACGTGTTACATGATTGTGGCTATTGCCTCTTGGAGTTTTCTTTTCAGGTAACTTGGCCTCAATTATATTGGCTTTGACAAATTCATAAACCGGACACTGTTAGAGCACGTAATTTCTTCCACAAATTATCATCGCGTGTTTAGCTTGTTTCAATTAATGTATTAATTTCTTTCTGTGACAAAAGTACAACTTCTCCCTCGCCCAAAGTATTTTTGCAAATTAAACATAGATCAACCTCTATTTAACTTAATAAAGTAAATCGAACATAAAGTCAAACAGTTCTTACATCTCAATCATACACTTAGCCACAAAACCTTCAACACGAGTTTTCATCAGTCACCATCACAGACAGAAAATAACTTAATTAGACTCCTTTTAAATTTCATTATTGAAACCACTGAATACTAGGTATATATCATATGTCAGAAGTATAAAAGTGTAATGAGGATTTGATTAATTAAAATAAAAAGGAATAATTGTAAGAAATTGTTCCTATAGTACACGTATTACTTAAATATAACTTACAAAATTAACGAAAAAAAAAGATTGTAAATAACAATAAAAGCCAAAAACCGGTAAAACAACACAAAAAAAAAATCAGAAAAAATAGTCATGTATAGAGAAAACATCCAGGAAAAGAAATGCAATTTTTTTTTATAATTTGTAAACAAAAAAAATTAAAAATCGTATCGAAAATATTTGTTATCGAGTAATGAAAAATGGACTGTTTTCGTGAAAATATAACGAATTTTAGGCAAAAAACAAAAAAACCGGAAATTTATTAATAAGAAGTGTTGTTAATTAACAAAAAAAAACAATAATAACAAAAATCTAAAAAAAATTGTATATCAAATCTTTCTTATCGAAACGACGTCATTTCATTTTCTCATTCATATTACAAATACACATTTTCATCGGACAGTTGCGGAAAATAAAAAATGGGACAATTCATCATAGATTTTTGCTAAAATTTAGTTGTGTATTGGGATTATTAATATTAATAAGCCACATAATATAGATACGTCAAAACTGACATATAGTTAAAGTCATTTTTACACTACGCAAGAACAGCTGTACCATTTTTTATTGCTCGCAATTGTACATATATAAAAATGATTTATGACGTCACTTATCAATGTTTTTTAATGAGACCAAAGCATCTACGGCAAAATATGCATATACCTCCATGTATTGATGAAAAACAAATATTGGAGGAAGATTTGATGATAACATTTGAAACTAGATGGCCAAACGGGAAATCGAAATCACCGAAAATTGTTGACATTAAAAATAATAATAATAACAATATCAATATCTAGGAAACTATGCGTAGAAATTGCTGAACATTTTTTATTTTTCTAACGTTTCGGTTTATTAAACCATCATGAGAGAACTACAATTAGAACATCATTTTTAAACACAGTTTTACATGGTTACAATATGTACTTACTCTACTAGTTAGGTATTTATTTTAAATTTGGGTATTTTAGATTCTTATCGTTTTGTTTATGTTACAGAGATAACGGTGGATTTGTATATATGTATTTTAGTGTGACTGTTTTTGCTTAAGTGTGCTATTTCCGAAATTTTCTTATTATATGCTTTAAAAAATTTAATTAAAATGTATTGAAGACAACCTTTTACATTTTCAAATAAGAACTTAACCGAAAAAATGAAAAAAGGACCCACCTCCAGGAAAAAAAGTCCAACCTTATTTCCTATTCATTTCGCTTCTTAATTATTTCAATTTTACATGTTATCATTAATCGAGTTTTAGAATTTTAATTTTAATTTATCAAATATTCTCGCCGTGCGTGCTGCCATCTGAATATGATCAGACTTATTAGATTTGTTTACGTCTTAATATAGCTGCAAAACGAAATATTATGTACCTTAAAGTGGAAGAATTATTATAGTCCAAATTGGAAAAATATTTAAGATATGAACTCCACAGAATTTTCAATGTTTTAATATCACCTTTGTTTATTCATATTAATATTGATAGTTTTTTTTTGTGGGGATTTCGGTCAGGTATAACTAATTAAATTTTTTTTTCTAACGTTTCGGTTTATTACACCATCATCAGAGAAACTATTATTTATTAGGAATTTGTTTTAAAATTTTCTATTAGGTACATGCTGTTTGGTTGTCTGTACCTAATAGAAAATTTTAAAAACAAATTCCTAATAAATAATAGTTTCTCTGATGATGGTGTAATAAACCGAAACGTAGGAAAAAAAATTTAATTAGTTATACCTGACCGAAATCCCCACAAAAAATAACTATCAATATTAATTGATAATAACGGTCAAGAAAAGAAAAATATATATATATTTATTCATATTTAAATGATATTTAAAAAAAGATCAATCTAAATTTGTTAAAAATGTAACAGATATATATATGGATACAACAAATTAATGTTATACAGACAATAATTTGATAAAATTTGATTAGCTAATAAAATAAAAACAATTTTGTGAAATGTCAGATTTTTTCATTTAAATTTTAAATCTGCGATACTTAAAATAAACATTTCAACATTCATATTCCCTTCTTGAATAAGCGTTTCTTTTGTCATATTTGTCATTTTGTCCCATTTATCTTATTTATCTCATTTATCGTATTTATCTTATTCATTTTATTACATCGTAGAAAAAATGGAGTTAAACTTTAAAACAGCATAAATATGAGGATTTAGTTTTTGTATTACTCACTTCTTGAGCGAGGTGTTGTTGTGATATGTATGTTTAATTATGTATTTTTACAATAAAAAAGTTAAGTTAAGAATTACAAAAGTTGTGAAACGGCAATCGGAATTTCCTAATAATTGTTCAAAATTTACTTTAAAACTGTCAAAATGACACTAACAGTGGATGTTGTCAATAATACGCTGTCCAAATGGTACCATTGACGATTTCCATTGGTTGCACTAGGGCGCACTGTCCTATTTTAAGATATAATTATGGAAAAGGACAGAGATACATTCAGTGCTCAGTAATGGAACCAAAGGAAATCACCATAACATTGGTATTTTATCTGTCAAGGTGACACTAACAGTTGTTGCGAAGAAAAAATTCTTCTGACAAACTGACAGTGACAATTGTTACTGTCAAAGTTGAACTTCAACTATATATAGTCAAAGTTGAACTTCAACTATATATATTTCGAAATTATTCTTAGCGAATACGAACATCTGAAGAAACTATTATTACACGGGTTATATCACAGAATCATTTGGTAAGTATCTTTACCTATTTTCAAAAATTTTCAGAAAACATATTCATCTGTCTTTCTGAAATAAATGCAATTAAACAGTTTTTTTGACAGTGCCTTTACATACACGTTTAGATAATGAGGGAAAACAATTTTATAATGAAATGAGAGGAGACGGGTTTATTTAAGATGCATAGCATCGTCGCTATTTATTAAAATCACGACAAACTTGAAACCAAACCACATTTTATTTATGCAGTGTTTGCGCCGCGTAAGCTGATTAAAACAAATTGATTTCCATTAGGATAACAGCGGAGAATGCCCACGCACTATTACTGCAAGAAAGAAATAATGTACAATTATTTAGTATTCGTGGCAGTTCTAGCAACTGCGCTTTATTGGAGTTTTCTGTAGATAACAGTAATGAGAACGGCTCTAATAAGGGCAATTGGTAGTGTGAAATTGTTATTGCTGGAAAAAATTAGACGGTGGATGAGTTAATTCTGTTTATTGCTTAGTGTTTATAGACTAGTCAACGAGCTAAATTGAGGAAACGAAACATTTTAGAACAACTTGATTGTTGACAACTATTAAACCAAATTATCTGACAACATTAGAAACCTAAATCGTGAGGAAACTCTATAAAGAAAATTAAATTCTGTTTTTAAATTCCTTTCACAGGCTGCAGCCTTTTTTTTAAAGCCAACAACATGACAGTATTTGCTTTTACAGGGTGTCTCTGAAAAGCTACCAGAGACCAAAATAGGACGACTGAACCTAACTTACCCCTATCCAAAAGCGCTTTCTTAAGTCTGCAATAAAAGAGTATTTAAGCTTATTTATGTCCCTTTTAGTTAGGCAATTTCTAACCTGCACAATTAAATTGTAGGTTGTTTATAGCACGGTAGTTTTTATGTCATACTTTTATTTTCAGGGAGCGCGGAGAAAAAAGCCGAGAAAATAAGCAAGATCGCGGAAGTTGAAGGAGAACCCGGCCGGATCGAAATGTAATATATCGTTGTTGCAAATAATCTCAAGTTCTTATTATTGTTAGGAATAAAATAATAAAAACCGATGGCGCTCAACTAAACAAATAAAGAAAATAGATTTAATTCTGGCTCCACCTGCCTACCCTTAGAGATTATATGTTTTTCCTTAGAACTAGTTGGGGCATTCTTCTAAATAACTAACAAATATGTACAAATTAAATAATTAGAATTTTGTAAGAAACTATGAAGTTATAAGTCGCTATCATGGGTCAAATTTATTAAGAACTTTATTATTTTGTTAAATAACAAAATAATGTTATCAACTGTCGCGATCAAATTTGTGAAGTTTATCTGCACTAGCAATACGTGTTTTCTGTCGTAATTTTTTTGGTCATCAGTTCTACGCCAATAATCAAAAGTTGGTCAACCGGTTACAAAGAGGTCTAACTTTTTCCAATGTATCCAACATACTCAAAACTATTTTCAAGTTATTCTTCCTCTTTCGGCATTTTAACCCAGAGTGGGCTTTAGCCTCCTTAATAGCATTTTTCCATTTAGTCCTTTCATTAACTTGTCGCTTCCAATTTTGAACCTTCATATTTTCTGTCTCTTCCTCGATCTCCCTATTTGTTTTATTTCAGCGAGCTTCCATTCCATAATTCTCTTCACAGTTATTTTCTTGTGCATGCCGGAAATGTGACCTAACCAGGTTAGTTTTAGTCTAGGTTTTTATAAATCATACTATGTCAGCGTCTTGTATAAGGTCATTTAGTTTATAGTTCAATTTGAAACACCAGAAACCATCATTGGTCCATAGTTATTACGCTGAAAAATCCTGAGCATTTGCTTATCACTGCTAGTAAGTGTACATGCTTCAACCAGTTGTACCTACTGATTAGCGACAGTTTAGCCAAAAAAATGCTATTTAAAAAAATCTTAAAAAATATGGACCTCCAACTTTTGACCAATTGCACAGCAACACTGACCTCTGTCGGCGACTTAACGAAGCACTTTTATAGAGGTAAATTGGGTTCGTTGCCTATCTCTTGGTCTCGGGACTATGCGGTAGATTTTTGTACAGATCCTTCACAGACACCCTATATAATTACAACGAATGATTTGGTTACAGTAGTGATGTTCGACTTGAGTCTAATTTTAGAAAATAATTTTCAGTATGAACGTATGAGAACTAAAATTTATAATTTTAACATGTATCGAATTCTACACAATAATCTGCACAAATGAGCAAAAAGCTGGGACCGGGAACACAATTTTGTTTCCATTCTCTTTTGAACATCAAACCGAAATTAGAACATATTTCGTTCATTAGGAACGAAACGCAACGCAGTATAACGTTTTACCAGAGAACGAAATGCATATCCGATTTGATGATTTTCCTCAAGAGCAAAATCGAGAACGAAGTATATA
Source organism: Rhamnusium bicolor (assembly GCA_029963845.1). Lineage (NCBI taxonomy): Eukaryota > Metazoa > Arthropoda > Insecta > Coleoptera > Cerambycidae > Rhamnusium > Rhamnusium bicolor. The sequence goes on along the minus strand of JANEYF010003058.1, from coordinate 169,207 downwards.
AAAACGTTTCTTTCGGGAACGCAATTGAGAACGAAATACGTAATGCTGTTACTGTCGAGAAAGAAATTTAGAACGAAAACGTTTTCAAAACAAAAATGCGTTCTTTCTATTTATGTTCCCAAGAACAAAATTCAAACCAAAACAAAATAAAGAACGAAATACTCAATAACGTTTTTTGAGAAAAAAAGAAAACGAATACATGAAAGCGTTTCTTTGGGGAACGAAATTGAGATTTTTAAAATACTTTTCGAAAAAATGGTTAGATTAGAATATTGCAGTAAAATAACTGGAGTGCATCCTGTATGCATCCTGTAAAAGGAAATCGTAAAATCAAAATTACTTTCCAAAAACACCCCAGCAATTATCGTGCGTATTATATCTGTAGAAGTTCCGATGATTTAATTTTGAATTCAGCGGTTTGGTTTCGGTAGTTTCTCTCTATTTTTTTTTTTTTTTTTTTTTGAGAATAAAAACGTAAAAAATTAAAAAACAAATTCCATGTCGTGGGTGTCGATGTACACAAGTGTTTTAAATATACACATATATACATACGACTTACTCAGTATATTATACAAGAAAGGTATTATGCATAACATTATAGACATCAGTTCACGTCACCATATAAGTACTTTACAATTATTTAGACAATGTCCTTATTAATGACAGTGACGCTAATGTATTATTCAAAAAGCGTGGGAACCCTGTGGTATGTATTAATAAATTAAAAAGCTACGCAATTACAGGAAATATAATCTATTTCATTACAACGATAAAAGGACTATTCATAAATAACAAAAATTTTGTGATTTATTCGAATTTTAATGGCCAGATATACAGGGTGATTTGGTCTTTAAGTAATTGAACACAGTGCAATAGTGAATTCTGAACATCATAATATTACGATTTAGCCAAATATCCCAATTCAACTTAGTCCAAAAATTGATAATAAAAGATAAACAGAGTGGTAAACTCGAAATTTTAATTTTCTGCCGTAATTTAAGCAGTTTTGAAGAAAAATTTATTTATTTATTTATTCATTTATTTAACTACACTATCCCACAGCAACGTGGTTACCATTTACGGGATAGGAACAAACTATACACAAAATAGTGCAGCAAATATCTGCCGATAGTTACACAATATTAGATCAACATTTAAATACATTATTTTATAAAACGTAGTTTTAAAATGGCAGTATACCTAAAACATAATACCTACAGAAACGATTGAGACAAAATTTAAAAAAAAAAATTATATTAAAAACACTTAATTTAACACATAACGACTAGAACCTAATAATAAGAAAAATAGGAAAAAAACTAATATACTAAGTAGTACAAATTTATTAGGTAAATTGCTAATTTTTTTAAGAACTTTTTCTTGATTTCCTTTATTTTACAATTGAACATATCAATATTGTCTTTAACCTCTGAATAATTAGAGTAAGCTTGATACAGTGGCAATACTTTTAATAGGTTAGTTTGAGGAGTGGGCAGATGATATGTTTCAGGAGAACTCGAAGCTAATCTTGGTACGTTAAAGTCAAGGTTTTGGAGAATTTGTGGATAACCAAAATCATATTTAATTATCTTGTGCAGAAAAATGATAGAGTACATGGATCTTTTTTTCCTTCCGCGACACAAAATTATATAAATTTAAAAGCAAATCATGGGGAAGACCAATAGTCGAGTAAATTACATTATCCTTAAAATACATATATTTGAGAAATTTACGTTGAATGTTTTCGATACTGTTTATATACGCAGCATATGTTGGACACCATACTATGGAGGCATATTCCAGGAGTGAACTTATGAATGCTTTATACGAGGGTATCATTGTGCTAGGGTCTGCAAAATCTTTATTATTTCTTATTACAAATCTAAGATTTTTATAGGTTACTTTTAGTGTTACGTTAACATGTTCATTAAAAAAACAGTTTACTATCAAATATAATTCCAAGATCTTTTATAAAACAGGGACGAGCCAGGCACACATTGTTTATTTGATAAGCAGACTGGATGATTTAGTTGCCCACTGAACATCACATTGCATTTCTTAATGCTAAGAGGTAGATTATTGGCAATACACCAACCAATTGATTTTAGAATTAAATTTCATGTCGTTAGCATACATTAGAAAACCAATATTTTATTTAATATACTTATAGATGACGTAACATACGTCATCTATAAATATATTAAATAAAAGGGGACCCAGGATGGAGCCTTGCGGGACTCCTGACAGTACATCTATATTGTTAGAATTATAGCCATGATACTGCACGTATTGTACTCTCTTGGAGAGATAAAATCTAAATAGATTTAGGATATCTGATGATATTCCATATTGATCTAAGCGATTTATTGAAATTGTATGGTCTAGGCGATCTGTAAATTGGTAACGAGGTGTTATTTGGGATGGGAAATAATAATCCGTCTTCAAATTTAGGTTAGCTCCTGCTAAAGAGTGCGCTGTACTCGATATTTTAATCAAGCCACAACATTTTCTTAATCCTTAAAATTTTGGCAGCTTCATTTAAAAACTCGCATCATCGTTTTAAACAAAAAGTTATACCGTTTGAGTGTTGCTAAAATTAACCATTTTCTATATATTTACTACATAATCGAATTAGTTTGATATCATTTGACGCAGCAGGCTTTGCATTATATACATATATTATAGGTAGATATAATGATTAAACAAAAGAGTGAGTTCTTGTCAAAAACTGGCCGTAACTGTCTGTAGTTTTTACATACTATTGCTTAGATAGTGCCGCAACATGATTTTTTCTAAAAAGGGCCCCACAGAAGACACATTATACAGTGCATTTTACTTAGCTCGCAAGAAAAATGGGCCGTGTGTGATTGAAATGTGCGCATTAAAATATGCGATCTAGGGCACGCTTGAATTCAAGATCAAACTGAAAGCAGCGTGCGAACATGATGAGCAGTAACATGTGTCATATGTGGCTATCGCACTTGTGACTTGTTACTTCTAGTTCACTGACTGCATTTATAGGTTTGATTCTTTTATTGTTATGTTCAGGAAGCTGTATTATAATTAAAGCCGGTAAGTCGTGCGGCTATTCAGTGGTGCAACAGCAGGTGGATAGATATCTGGTGAGGCAATGACCGGCTGGCGACCAAATCGAAGCGAGCCGCGAGACTAGTCCATTGTTGTATGTCGTAGTGTTTACACGCTAATTTGTTTCTCTCCGTTGTATTTTATGTTGTTGTATTGTTAATAATTTTATTTGTTGTATTTTATTGATAATATTAATTTAATAATAAAATATGTCAGACGTGCGCATACGCTGACAAAGTGAATAAATTTATCGGTGAATTCCCAGATTAATTTCAGGAGTTCTGGAATAAATACAATCCCCAGGTGACGTTACCAAGTCGCGCAATGTTGCGTAACTATGTACCAACTGTGCGCGAAAATATTGTAAATAAGATCAAATGTATATTAAAGATATGGTCGTGGTTATGTGTTGACGAGACGACAGATCGTAAAAAACGTCTATTGTAAATGTTATAGTACGTGTATTGGACCCTCTTAAACCGATATTTCCACTATTAATAGCTAGCAAAAGACTAATTGGGTCCACTATTACTAGCTAGCAAAATAATTGAAATTTTGTAATTTTGTTTGTATTTATCGCACATTTTAATACGACGTATGAATAAATTCCTTATTAATAGTACTACATGGTACAATGGTACCGTGGTACCATTGTACCACGGTACCAATATGGTTCTATTTGAAAAAATTGAGTTTTTTCCCCAAAAACCATTTTGATGAACTTTATTTGCTCATAAACACGTAATTTAATATTTTTGACGGGATTTCGATTTTTCTAGCATTACACGGGTCATTTAGAATAAATCGGAACCATCATGGCACACTTATATGGAAAACTAAAAATTATATAATAAAAAATATTAACATTTGAAATATCACTTATTTGGTATCATTGGATTCAGAATTCAAAAATGCAACAATATACAGGGTATTCCATTTAAAAATTGAAAGTTAGTGTCACTTTCGGCGAAACCGGAAGTGAAAAAAACTTGTATGTCAAAAAGTGCCGCTTATTATGTATACAGGATATCCCAAATTTCAATCAATTATCTTTAAAACTAATGCAGAAAAGGGGGTGAACCATGATCCTGTTACACCCGGTATATCAAAATTTAGAGAGCACTTATTGTTTAGGATCTAAATAGTATCCTACATATTTTTAGTTTTGCTTTCAGATTAAAAGTTGATTCATACCGTGATATCAAAAATTACCTTGGTTAAAAATGGTCATGGAATGGAAAACTGCCGTCTTTGTTTATATCACCTTTTTGTAATAATTTTGTCAAAGTTTGTCAAGTTAAGAGGGCTAATCGAACGAGTGTTTGTAAGGTAATTTTTCAAAATTTATTTCTTCCATACGGTTTGGTCAAATTACACCAAATTTGGAGGATCAGTAGTTGAAAGTATACTAGAGGGTACATGTATATCTATTTTAATTAATTTTCACTTTATGTAGGGAAAATTTATACTGTAAATATAAGTCAAATTTGGACGTGATTAGCTCCTGAATTATGATATCAATTGGTAAAATTCGAGGTAAAATTCATACATGTCGTCTAGAATGAATCTTCATAATTATGCTCAGCAAGTTTCAAACTTTTATTCCGTACTATTTGGTTAAAAAGAATTTTCTAAATAAGTATCTTTGTCCCTACAAATGGAGCAAGGAAGTGTTACCTCTATCGGGAATCGCACCTCAATGAAGTCGGTGAATAAAACGTCCAGTGAAGGTATAGTCAAGAGCAAAATTATTCTGCGGCGCATGTATAAAAACTTTCTAGATAGTGACACAGCTATCCGAAGCTTTTTCCCGACTAGGCCCCTTAATTATTTTAAAATCTATGACCTCTAAGTTGTCCGAAAATATCGGTCTGTGCTAAAGGGCATTATTAACATTTTTGGGATTTACTGATGAAATAAACGATGGCTAAAGTACTTATTAATATATGTAAGTACTCCCGAAATTTGCATACAAAATTTATTGCTGTATTGCTGTAAGAAATTCACAAAATTTTATAAAACCATTGACGTCTACAGTTAGTTCATTTTAATATATTTAGCCGTTAAATTCATTTTTTGAAAATAGCTCAAATCGAAAATTTAGTCTAGAAATTTTCAGGCCGTTATTTCTCGTTCCAATTCTCTTAAATTTCCGGCACTACTCAAATTCAGTTAAAGGCTTTCAAAATTTCGCAACTTTATAATTACATAATCAATTCAATAAATATAAGTATAAAACAAATTAATATTTTTATAGAGAATTCTTTATTTCCTTCATATGATGATGAAAAAGTAGTGTCGGGGTGCATCGAGCCGAGACCGATTGTTTTTTTTTTTACTCCAGCAATACCTTACTTGAAGTATAAACATTTTTCTATAAAAAAAATGTAGAAACGTTTACAAATATAAAAGCCTCAAACAAATATCCACATTATGTTTACACTTTCTAAATGATTTTTTTGTTTTAGTGTTTCATCAAGAACATTTGTTTCGTTCATTTTTAAAGCAACATGTTAAATTTGTCAAAGTCTGGATGAACCTAAATAATACATTACACCAAACATATGTGCTGGTATTTAGAAGATTAAGCGGCTCTAATTACAAACAACTGTGATGTTTCTTATACGGATTAACTACTTTACCAAATTTTTGTAGATACCGATAAAAATGAATCATTATTATGACTCTTAACGATAGATTTAATAAGTACTGGAAACTATTATAAATAAAGGATTATTTAATTGATTAGATTAGAAAAGTCTGTAGTGTTTCCGCATTTCTGGAATGTACATACAATATACTAATATCCACTCGCTTTCAAAAGACTTGAACTTCTTATTATTCCAGAACGTACGATTTATCATGTAACGTAGTAAAAAAATGAACAAAAAATAATGGCATATACCTTTACACAATGAAAATCATTAATATTCGATATTTCTTCTCTTAAGGGGCCTAGTTAAGAAAAAGCCTCCGTTGACTGTGTCTCTCTCTAGGAAGTTCCGAAAGTGACAGACGTATATAAAATAAATGAACGTCGTGCAGAAAAGAATTTTGGTTCCAGAGTACGTGAACTAGCAACACATTACGACGGGATAGAGTAAAGCAATAAAATCTATTGTTCTGGTCGATATGTACACTCTGGTTAATAAATATAGTAGGGAACTAAGCTATCCGCGAAACAGATACTATACAACTCGAAATATAAACTGAAATATAGTAATAATTACTTTCTTTTTATTTATTATTAATTAATAAATAAAAACTGCTGTCTTTTGGGTTTCGACCAATGTTACAGTGGAATTATTGACACGTAAATTATTAAAGAATAGAAATAACCGTCCTAATTATTTTATTTTAATTATACCGGGTGTCCCAGCCTCGCGTCGGCCAAATGTCCTGGCTCTCTTATAAGAGATATCGAAAAATTTCAAAAACGGGATGATAGAGGGCGCAAAGGTACATAGGCTAAAAATATTTTGAAATATACAGGGTGATCCATTGAAGCGTGACGACATAAACTTATGTTTTTTAAATGGAACACTAGGTATATTATTACATATTTGAATTCTCCTTTTAAGGACGACTCAAACGATATGCCACTTGATGGGTCTGCGATGGGTCGGTTCCATGAATGGGTGAGTTTGTACCAAAAACATGCCAACTTTGTGAGCTCACTGTGACATAATGGAAGGACATTTTGAGATCTACATTGTGTCAAAAATTGTCAAACACCCTGTAGTTTACGCTACTGTTATCGGTTCTAACGAAATCTGTCACTTTATACCGGGTGAGTCAGGAAACGCCAAAACTACTTTTTCTCATTTTTTTCAAATGGAACGCCCTGTATATTATGCCACCAAAGGAAAGTCCTTTGAAAGAGCCTTTCAATGATATAAAGGTTCAAGGGTCTATCTATCATGTGCTAAGAATTTGATGGCAAAGTGGCACAATTCCGAGGTTTATTAAAAAATTACGCTAAATTTTCAATTGTTTTGTGAATTTTCGCTGAAATTGGCGCTTTTCAGTAAGAAAATTTCAAAAATAATTATTCTTATACTCGGAGAAAAATACCGTACTTCAGTGCAGAAAAATACTTAAGTATAAAATAGTCAACGCCTGATAAATTAAATTTTTTTTCTGAAATGCGTGTATAAATTCGTGTCATGACAAGTCTTTTTCTAGCCCGACGTAATTTTGTCGCGAAATGATTTATTATTTTTAGAACGGTAAAAAAAATAAAAAAAAAAAAAAAGGGTTTAAAAAAAGTAAGTTTTTCCCGAAATTTTTTTCTCAGCTTTAAAATGGTGTAATTCATTCTTCTAAAATAAGACCAAAAAATACTTTTATTTTCAATTCAATGAAAGATAGTAAAATTTTTGTTGTTTGGGAAGCTGTTGTTCCACGTACTATCATCGAAAGAATAAATAAAAAAAAATTGTAGAGAATTTCAAATTGCTTCTAACTTTCAATTTATCGAAAAAATTCAAAAAAATCAAGTAGGTACCTGTCATAAAGTACCAGTCTTGTCAATAATTTATTTTATTGTTGTAAAATTTCGAATGTTGATATTTTTCTTAGTATAAACGAACGAGTAACAATGAAATTCACCCAACAAGAGTTAACTGATATGATATATTGTTTGGGAGAAGCCATTGGGAGAAGCTGATAGGAATTGCTTGTTGGCATCAAGGATTTATGGAATGAAATACCCCGAGAGACGAACTCATTCAAAAACTTGAAAGAAAGATTTGAGGACACTGGTAATGTGTGTTATACCAAAAGAAAATTGAGAAACATGGTTGTAAATAATGAAGAACACGAATTGACAGTTTTGCTTCATGTGCAAAGAGAATCCCCACATAAGTTGTCGTGAAATTGAACAGCAAACCGATGTACGTAAAACTTCTGTAAATCGTATCATCAATAAATACAAATATCACCCCTATCACATTCAACCTTTATGGGAAAGATTTTCAAAATCGTATTAATTTCTGCAATATAATGCTAAATAAAATTAACGAAGATGCCCAATTTTTAACAAAGGTTTTATTTACCGATGAAGCTACCTTTCGCAGTAATGGGACAGTAAATCGCTATAACATGCATTATTATGCGACTATAAACCCGCACTGGGTCAGGCAAGTGGATCACCAAAATCGATGGTCAATTAATGTATGGGGTGATATAATAGACAACTATGTCATTGGACCGTGGTTTTTTGAGGAATGGGCATTAAATGGCAGAAGATATCACAATTTCTTGCGTTTGAATTTAGACGGGCTGCTTCAAGATGTAGATGAAGACGTCAGAGAGAACATGTGGTTCCAGCACGACGGTGCCCCCACATAACCATCGAATAGTAAAAGATTTTTTAATTAATTGGAGAGGGGAACAATGGATTGGTCGTGGAGGATCCATAAGATGGCCGGCACGGTCTCCAGACCTAACTCCTTTGGATTTTTTCCTATGGGGTTATGTGAAGCAGGAAGTCTACAGGGTGAGGCCCACAACCAGGGAGGATATGCAGGAAAGAATCGCTGCAACATTTCGCAATGTTGCAATTAGCCACACTAGTGTTCGAAGAACAACTGAAAATCGTTTACAGCTATGTAATATACTAATATTCACTCGCTTTCAAAAGACTTGAACTTCTTATTATTCCAGAACGTACGATTTATCATGTAACGTAGTAAAAAAATTAACATACTATTACGTAATTATTTGATGGGTAAAGTAATATTGTATAAGTAATTGTATGTTGTGTGTTAGTTGTACCTCACCATATTCCACTCTTCATTTTTATCAATTTACATATTTCTCTTCTCATTCTTTAATTTTCATAAAACATTCTATAACTATTCATTTTATATAAACACATAAAAAATTGTTTACAAGGGCTAGCAGAGCAAGTTTCGCGCGCTAGCGAACCGTTTCAAACAGGTTCAAAAGCGCGGGAGTAGTCGTGACATCACACCATACAATTTACAAACGACGACGGAGATCCCAGCACTCGACCGCTTGATTTCAGATAAATTTTAAGTGTATACTTAAAATGGAAACAAAAACTCCTTATTTTAAATATTGCATTGTACCGTTGTGTAAGAATACTACAATGAAAGTACCAGATAAAGTATTTATAATATTGCCAGAAGATAAGATTCGTCGATCAAAATGGCAAAAAGCGTCTAGAAGAAATGAAAAAGACATTTCACAGACATGTAGCTCTCTACATGTGTGTGATTATTTTAATGTAAGTACATTATTAAATACTATATGTCTATCTACTAGTTTTTCGCAGGCAGGCAATAAAATATTCCGAATTCCGAATTATTGAATTTTAATTAGGGTAGGATTAAAGAAAGAATGTGTATACAATGTTAGAAAATAAGATTAGTAGATAGAATATAATTTAGTGATACTAAGTAAAGGTAATTTCCTGGTGCTAAAGTAAACAGCTATTTATTATTATACTCTTCGCAAATACGATAACGAAGAGTATATTGCATTTGATCGGGACATTTCTAAAATCGTTAATATCGCTCGCAAAAGAAAAAATCATTTCGTTCGTCATCGAATTCTGAACAACTTTCAAAATGTCCGTCTGTTCATCTGTCCGTCCGTCTGTCCGTCCGTCACGTTTCTTGTAAGCACGATAACTAAAGAAAGAAAAGACCGATCGAATTGAAATTTGGGCTATAAGTTAGTGTTAGCTAGAGGAAGAAATCCATTGTTTTTGAAAAAAATCAAATAGTAAATAAAAAAAGTTATAGGACATTTTATTTAAAAATATGAATCTACAGAGGGCTGCAATTTTCAATGTGCTACTAAAATTGAAGTAATTTTCTATAGACACCAAAATGCTGTAAAATATACTACCACAAATTTCGCCTACGCAGTCGGCATCATCGGGAGATGAAAAAAAAGTTGAAAATTAAATATGTGATCAATATATTAGGTATTGTAAGAATGAATCTTAGTTTATACTATAAAATATACTGCCACGCATTTCGCCAATACAGTCGGCACCATCGGGAAAGAAAATTAAATATGTAGTCAATACATTAGGTATTGTAAGAATGAAGTCTATAAGACAAACACAAGATTCTTTTAAAAAAACTGCGAAGAGTATCCTACAGAATGTGCAACAATTATATAAAAGTTCAATAACACTACTGTCTGCGAAGAGTAAAATGTTTACCTCTAGTATATATAGTATATTGCAAATACCTTTCCCTTGCCCTTTAATTTATTCTATTCAAATCTTACATTTATCTATTATGTGAATGATAACACGACACAATCACTTATTTCCCTTTCCCCAAAAACATAGTACGAAAATACCTACGATAGGTAATTATACATTTGTGCAACATTTCCTTTGCAGCAAATGTCTTCTATAGACACTTTACACGTGTGTACAAAAAAAACACGAAAAATATAGAAGTGGCTGTTGTAAAGAATTATCCTAAATTCTTTCAAACATAAGACTATGTCTGCTAAAAAAGCTTAGTTGCGACTAAGCATTTTGTAGTTATTTCATTTTATTCTATGATCAAGTCATAACTATTTTATGTTTATAAATTATTACTAAAAGCTAAAAAAATACATACTTCTCTGCCTTGACCCCGCGGACCTCTCCAAGGGAAAAACTTTCACTATTTTATATAAAAGATACCACCATAAACATATCCACTTTAGGCAAATTATCAGATTGGCCCTTTGAAAAACCTTGTTCGGTCATTTTAAAATATCTGTACAACTACAATAAACGGTACTATAAAACACAATTATATATTTATATCAGAACAGTCACTAACAAATCAACCAAAGTCTAATAACACCATATTTTACATAAGTTTATATAGAATGTCATACTTTGTTAATTTGTTTGTATTATTATTTTTAAGTATTTTATGAATGAATTGATTTTTAGTTTTCTTTTTTTCTGTATATAATATATGTATATATTAATATAAATTTTACTCTGTACCCCATACAAGTTGTAAATAATCTACTTAATTGTGAATAAAGATTTTAAATTGGAATTGGAAAACATCTGATTGTGTTGCTTCCCGGCGTGACGACTACCGAATATTGTATGGTGTGACGTCACAGTCAATAGTAGCTCGTTTCGGGCCACTTTAATTTTATCGCTGTTTAGATCCTTCATACTGATCGCGTGGAATTAGAAATCTTATTTTTTTTATGAAGTACACGTTTTATTACAACGTTACGCTATGTTTTTTAGTATTATTTTTATTTTTAAAATTATAGGCAAGTTCCCTATTATTAATGTAAAATTGTATGATATAAAAGTACATAAATAATTATTTATTATTTTTTCTATTATTATAATTACAAAATATAAACAAAATAGTAAGTAAATACATACTTAAAATATATATATCAAATCAAAACACTATTACAAATTTCACGGAGGGTTTTTGCTGTTTTTATATATCCGCCGCTGAATAATTTTGCTCTTGACTATACCTTCACTCAAGCAGTTTATAGCCGGCTTAGTTACGGTGTGATTCCCAGTAGAGGCAGCACTTCCTTGCTCCATTTCTACTGGCAAAGGTACTTATTTAGAAAATTATTTTTAACGAAATGGTACGGAATAGAAATATGAAACTTGCTGAACATAATTATGAAGGTTCATTCTAGAAGCCTTGTATGAATTTTACCGATTTATGTCAATAATTATGGAGCTAGTCACATTCAAATTTTACCTATATTTACAGTGTATATTTTTCCTACATGAAGTGAAAATTAATTAAAATAAGATACATGTATTCTCTAGTGCACCTTCATCTACCGCTCTTCCAAATTTGGTGTAATTTGACCAAACCGTATGGACGAAATAAATTTTGAAAAATTACCTTACAAACACAAGTCGGATTAGCCCTCTTAATTATTATAAAGCTTTTACATATATTGCACCTATTTTAATGCGTCTTCATTATTTGTTTGTTACTACGCTGTATTCGAAAATTATATTGTTTCTAAATAAATGTACATTACATTTATTGTTTCATGAGAACAATTTGTTAGTCATCCTCAGCGGCAGCAATAAGCTCCTAAGCAGTCCTTGGGGAGTTGTTCCGATGATAAATTGCTTTAGACGCGTAGTCACAAACGTGTTCCGATGATAAATTGCTTTAGACACGCAGTCACAAACGTGTTCGATAGGCTTCATATCTGGCGAAAGCGAAAGTTACTCTAATCTTTGGTCGTTTCATCCGTCTAGCGCTAATTTATCCCTCTGGTATGATTCGGCATTCGGCATGGAATATCATCCACAGATTGTAACGAAATTGCAAGCTATTTCATTCCAGTTTGTTGTGTTCCGCGAGTAATTAAGTTTCTGCTAGTCTAGTCCAGATGGCACCACTGATTTCTACTGGAACAGTTGGCGTTGCAGATTTTTGCACTAAATATCTATCTATCTTTATTGCTCATACTCTACTCTCAAATGTCTGTATCTTTCCAAACTAGAACCGAGTTTAGGTGGGAGGACAGAACGAAGCTTCCTTCTTCTTACTAGTGCAGCGTTCAGATTGAAACCATCTATAATTCTGCGGTCTGGTAAAATTTATATGTTTTCTGGTTTTATCTTGTGATTTTATGCTAATCATTATTTAAAAAGTTGCTATATTGATTTAAAGTACCTTTGAGGTAATTTTCATAATAATATTGTACCGCAATTATCTTAATTTACGCCTTGGGCGAATTTGCTTTTTGGTGATCAGTTCACCTTGCTTGTTCTTTGGAACAGCCATTATTAATATTGATTAGTATCAATTTATCGTGCCCTGCTGGCAATTTATCTAATATTACTTTGATATTGTAATAATTTCATGTGTTAATTTAAACTAACTTTCGGTTATTGTAAACTTTAGATTTACTTGGCACGGATGTCGCCATTTTGTATTGTAGTTAGTTGTTTTCTGTCTTTGCCTGTTGATGTTTTAGGTCACTTAGCTACTTTGGTAGCACTCTGAAAGTGGTGACTGGTGACATTTGGAGATTGGTACACCTGGTTGGCCCAAACCTATTTGTTTATAACCTTTGTGAAAGTTATGTAACTTGGTGCATTTGTTTTGTGGTGGATTAGTTTATACCAGTGCATATATTTATCAACCAGATCTCAGAAACGTAAGGTTTTTCTAAATTTAAAATATCGAATGCTTGAACGTGTCCTTAGTAGTTATTCAGGAACGCTACTCTAGTGGAACCTTGCCTAGTTCTCTGGCAAAGATACCTGCCTAGTTATCTGGCACTTGATTAACTTTTAATTATCTAAAGTAAACATATAGTCAAGTATATATCTTTATTTAACTTTATCTGCAATTCCTTAGAACCTCTCTCTGAGGAATTAATAAATAATTTAATTTAACGTTACCTTCAAGTTGAAAACTATCATATTGTTTTATATTTAGCAAATATTTATTTACGTTATCTTTCTAGTTGTCTGTTTGTATACAGACATTCTAAATTCTATTTTCTTGAAGCTTAACTTCTCTTAGTACAAAAATATCTTAACATTTAGTGAATACCTATTTCACTTGTTTATTATCGTAGCTACACCTAGTTTATTTGCTGGACTAGTATTTTTTCTATTTAACGTAACTTGTATTAATACTTAAGTTAGTTGAAGTCTTCAACTTCCTAACATATTGTAGGATACCGATCCTAATTTGTTTAGTTTGCAATTTACTCTGTAAATTTGTGTTAACTCATTTTGTCTACGGAGCTGGATAATTCAAACGTCACAGCTTTTAACTTTGTTTTTGCCTGTAATACTGATCTCATAAAACTCTCCCCTTTTTATGATAATACCTGGACCAAGAGAAGAGGATAACTGGTGGATCGAACTGATCATTATATACTGGGTGGAGCAGAAAAACGATATTTTACACAACTGGCATTTTTTTTTCAAGGGTAACTGCAGTACTGGTGAGTCAAATTGACACCGAACCCATTAAAAGCTAAGCCGTTGGTGGATTCTTCGCTGGACTAACCTATTGGAAGTTAAGTAAGATCTTCGTCCCCAGTAAACACATATATTTGGTCAGAAGAAATTTGTGAGAGATCAGGCATTTCATTTTTCATTTTTTTTCCTTTTTAATATCATTTTGTTGACTTGTAAATATTGTGTACATATACTAGTCTTGATTATACTTTTCATAAAATAATATCTTTTTTATTCAACTTCCTTACCAACCGAATTCAAGTTTTAACGTTAACTTTACCTTTTAAAATAAAATTTTAATTATTTGGTACTTGCAAAAGTCCTGGCGCCCAGCCTAAATTTTGGTGTTAACTCAAATCAATCGAAGCCCTAATTCACGACCTGCTCACTGAACTACCGGTCAATAAGTACAACCCCCAGCTTATTGTGTAATGCCAACAATTGGACGGGGGGTGTTGCAAGATATTAGACGAGTTCCATTTTCTTCACGAACTGATCTTCGTATAAAATTGTCCATGTTATAGTGCATGGGATTATACATCAACTCTGCCAGAATATATCCTTTCCTTATCAATAGGATGCAACTTGTAAGGCTGTTTTAGGACTATGGGGCCTTCATATCCTATTCAAACTCCTGTGCGATAATACCCTGTCAGCAGTCCCAACCTAGTTTCATCAGAAAAAAAGGATGTGCCACCATTAAGATAGTAGTTGAGGATGAGGGAGGCTGGCAAGTGGGCTATAAATAAGCACTTTTACTAACCACTGCCGTCCCTACAATCATTTACTCCATTTGTTTTCTCTTCAAACCTCCTCAACCTTCTAATGAAGAGGAAGGAGGTCACCGTAATATGGACGGCTCCGTTATAAAGAACCAGCTAATTATATAAAATTTTTTTGGATATTATGTATTTTGTATTTTAATAAATTTTCTGAGGATGGAGAAGATCTTCTCCGAAACGTAAAATAATATTTTTTTCTAATAACCTATAACAACCATAAAACTAAAGAAAACAGAAGAGTAATCTTCAACCTGTATTCAAATTCATGGTTAAGAAACATATAATTATTATGTTAGTCCTATTAGCACCGCCAAGTAGTACTGAGCAATTCATTTTTACAGAGTGTGCCATTCAGTAATCCTGCCTTTCAGCTGTTGGTCTTTGGTAAATAGTACTGCAAACTCTGCTCAATTTTGCAACAATTTGAGGATGATGAAGGCCGTAATTCAGAGCGATTATTATACCCATGACGATTTCAGATATGGGCAGCTTAGTTCTTTCAAAAGTTGGTCCGCTTTTTGACAAATAACAGGCATTATCTGTATCAAGGACAGAAACGAAAAGGGGATAACAAAATTGGATAAAATTCAGACAATTTGTTGCAATGTTATTATGGTTCTATAAAATTGCTAGCAAAATTTAGATTTTGCAGTACAAGTGAACAACCCACAAGGATATTTGAGACTTAACTATAACAATTCATAATAAAATAGTTTTAGTTTCACCACTTCAAGTTGGTCAATTATAGTACACATGATGTATTTGTGAACAATGCAAATCAATTAAATTAATTGAACGAAATTAAATCAATTAATTCAACGAAATCAATATAATAAATGTAACACAATTAAATTCAATTAATTCCTTTAGATACTAGGTATTATACTTTTTTCGCAAGAGAAATAATAGGTTCATGTCAAAAAATATATTTAGAAGTTTTTTTAGAATTCTAAGCCAAACGCATATAAATCCTTTCGCCACATCCGTGATACACCCTGCCTATCTAGTAGGTTCCTAAAGGATTAAGACGCACACTATGCTTTAGGACTTAACGATCTTTTAAGATGTACGGTTTATTATTCTTGACTGTATCTATATATATATATATATATATATATATATATATATATATATATATATATATATATATATATATATATATATATATATATATATATATATATATATATATATATATATATATATATATATATATATATATATATATATATATATATATATATATATATATATATATATATATATATATATATATATATGTAGTGTCATAGGTCCACTACTATTTCTGTTATATCTTAACAATATAGATGAACGTATCTCCACATTTTTCTGTGCATTTGCAGATGATATAACTGTTGTATCAAGTGGTAGAACTGTGGAGGAAGTGACTAGAAGTTTAAACTCAAATCTACAACACATTTATACTTTCTTCAATGAAAATAGATTAATCATGAATCAAGACAGTTTCATCCGATAAAATCCAATTATAGTTATAGTCCTTTAATAAAATTAGAAAACATATCAATTCAAAAGGTTTCAGAGTTTAAACTTTTAGGCATTCATATAGATTTATCACTTGATTGGAAAACTCATATTGATACACTTTGCAAAAAGTCTGCCAGTAACTGCTTTGCTATAAATAGGCTATCTAACATTTGTAGTGTCACTGTTGTAAAAACATTTTATTTCTCCAATTTTGAGTCTCGGTTAAGATATGGAGTGATTTTCTGGGCTAGTGCATCTGCTGCAAATCATGTTTTTGTGTTGCAGAAAAGGGCAATACGTTTCATTTATGGCCTGAAATATAGGGAATCATGTAAACATACTTTTATACAGCAAAGAATTTTAACTTTGCCGTGTTTATATATTTTGGAATTATTATGTTTCGTAAAAAAAAATCACAATTCAAAATTTACATATCAAAACTCTAACCATCTGTATCCTACACGTTATGGCCTTGATCTGCAATACGATTTACATCGACTGCAATTGTACAAATCTGACCCATACTACATGGGTGCTTTACTATACAATAAACTGGATGCTAAAGTAAAGTCGATAAATAATGTAAAAAAGTTTATCATCGCTGTTAAAGAAGTCCTTCTAACAAATGGTTTTTATTCTGTTCAAGAATATCTACAATCTTAAGATTAGAAATATGGTTCTTCTGTTATATTTTAATCACTATTGTTTTTTATTTTTCTTTCTTTTCTTCTCATTTGTATATTTCATGTTTTTAATTGACGTATCCTATATCATTTTTTGTATGATCTACTGGATGAATAAAGTTTGTTATTTGTTATTTGTTATATATATATATTCAATGCAGGTCGGGGTATTTGCCCGCTGAGTAGTTGTTTCCTTCAAATCATATTTAATAACATTAGTTTAGTCCACCTGGGCTAGGGGTCGCCGCTCTCGGTACTTGCTGTGATGCAAGTCGCTATCCGCCACAGAGACATCTAGGATGTCGGTCGGATAGTAACATTCAGACCATATGAGAAGTTTCATACCTCTCACCACTATTCACTTCACCTTAGTTAGTATATAACTAGCAGGTTGGCCACTATCATTTGTCTGTTCCATAACCTATGGCATACTGAAGAGAACAAATAAGTTCGAAATCGATCTATGTCTGGTTAGGAATTGACAAATGATATTGACTTTCCATCTATCATGATTTGAAGGTGTAATTCAATGCAGGTCGGGGTATTTGCCCGCTGAGTAGTTGTTTCCTTCAAATCATATTTAATAATATATATATATATATATATATATATATATATATATATATATATATATATATATATATATATATATATATATATACACATATATATATATATATATATATACATATATACATATATACATATACACATATATATATATATATACATATATATATATATATATATATATATATAATGTATGTATGTATATATATGACAAAAGAAAAATGAATTTTTTCTATTTTATTTTTTCATTTCTTGACTAAAAATCCTAAATGAAAGGACGAAATTATCTGGAAGAGAAAAAAATGTTAAAGATAGTTCATAGAGTGTTATTTATTTCCTCACATAATTTTGCTTGTATTTTTGTTTTTTAAAAATTTTTCAAAATATATAGTAATTAATAATAGGTAATGTGTAAATAAAACTGTAATTTTTTTTGAATTCCATGCTTTACTAGACTTTAACATACTGTAAAATCAGTTCAGGTATTTTTTGTCCTTACAAATATTTAAAAAATTAACCTTGTATAACTTTTGTCATTCATAGGTCTTCACAGGCACTGAAGGTAGTAAAGAATATTAAAATATAACTAAAGAAAGGGGTGACTTTATTATTTGGAATAAAGAACTTTATTGTTCTATTTTGAGAACAATGGTAACAACTTTTTCAACTCTGTCTGATACTTTGAACTTAACTTCTCGAAATTGTTTGGACCCTCTGTTCTGTTTATACACCGATGACAATTAGATGAATTTAAACCCCAGCCAAAAGCAATTCCAATACAACATTGTTCTGTACAATATGGAAAATAAAATGACTATGTACATTTACTAAATTACTACAGGTGGTTATGTAACGATAATATGAAAATATTTTCCTTAAGTGGATGCTTTAGTATAACTTTCAATTTCACCGATCTTTTGTTTTCATCGAATGAAGTTATTTAAAAAAGTTCGGTATTTCTAATGCGTCAAATATGCAAATTGTGTAATAAATAAATTGTTACCGAACAAGATATTGGACTAAAGAGAGTTTTCTTCCTCAGAGTCAAATATTTCATCTGTGCAAAACTATATTCAGTTTTTTCTTCACGGAGGGCACCTATTCACTTGAAATATAATATTTTCAGGATCTTATAATACGTAAATCAAGAGAAAAATACTTTTTTGAATTTCCTAAAGCCAACTAGTCCTCCAATACAAAGCAAACTACAGTCACTCCCTACATCCCGCAGGCTGGATGACAGAGAATCACAGCATCCTGGGAATGCCCTCGGATACTATGCCTACTATCACCAACTACGAGCTAACCTTCAACATCCTTTCTCCAGAAAGAGATGAGTGGGATCGGAATAAAGCCGACCTACTGAAGGCAGATAGTTGTTGGTTTACAGACGGCTCCAAAACTCCCGAGGGAACAGGAGCCGGAGTACACAGCTACAGACCAAGGGTGAGGGTTAGTCTCAAACCCTAGGTACTCATGCAACTGTTTTTCAGGCTGAGGTTCATGCCATTGAACTGTGTGTACGAGAAGGCTGGAATATATGCATCTTGCAGCAGATCAATAAAAATTTTCTCAGATAGCCAAGCAGCTATAAAGCTCTTGGCTCCTACCGTGTAACTCCAAAACGGTATGGAACTGTCAGAAAGCTCTAAATCATTTGAGCAAGAACAACAAAGTGACTCTGGTCTGGATACCCGGCCACTCTGGTATGGAAGGTAACGAAATAGCGGACTCCTTAGCCAGAGAAGGAGCGGGATCACGATTCATCGGACCAGAACCAATACTTCAGAATATCCTCAAGTACTGCCAAGATGGCTATCTCAACCTGGGCTGAAAGGCAAACTCTCCAGTATTGGCAAGAGTTACCAGGATTAGTTCATTCGAAGGCGTTTATAAAGTTCCCTTTGAAATCAAGAGCTAAGAAACTTTTAGAGTTAAACAGGACACACCTGAAAACTCTAACAGGCCTGTATACCGGGCACTGCCGACTAAACTATCATCTGCATAAACTCGGCCTAGCGGAAAACGCCGAGTGCCGTCTATGCCTGGAGGATGATGAGAAGGCAGACCACATCTTATGCACCTGTCCCGCTGCACAGTAGGACGAAATGCCGAATACGTGGACAAAAGTCACAAAAGGAAAGTTTTAATGTAGGGATTTTTTTATGTTTTGGGTTGGCTACAATAATGTTGGCACCATTGAATTCCGGTAACCGAATCGGTCAGCTGTTTTTTTCTGAAGCTACACAGCGAGTCTAAAGTGACGTATTTTTATTAGTGGCGTGCCAAGCCCTGTGTGCTTGAAAAGTTGTGCGAAAATTAAAGTGCACGTAGAGATTCTGTCAACGACTATTCCCAATATTGAAAATGGAGGATGTTCCTCAAGGTATGTACTTGATTTTAAACGGTCAATAACTTGTTAAGTAATGTATTAACTTTTGTTATTCAAATTAACAACTATACTGTAAAATAACGAAAAACCTTAATAAAATTCAGTAAAAAGTGAGAGATAAGTTACGAATTCCACGGAATTCCACTAAGTTTTGTATTTTCCGATGAACCAGGTTATATTTGCATTAAGACTGAAGGATAAAATCCCGCGAATAGCCACGAATCCGTTACTAAACCACAGATGGAGCTACAGCTGCAATACGTTGATTTTTTATTTCATTTGGTATAGAATGCTGGAATAGTAAAAAAAAATAGTCCTTATGACTGTAAATTATGTACTAATTGATATCTAGCGTACAATAACAAAAAATACGTTAAAAAAAAAGACAAATAATGTGCTATTTTTAATATTTTGACCCGTATCTTGAAAATAAACATATTATATATAGTGAAATGGATTGCCCATAACGTAAAAAAAGCTCTAAATATTGTTATTGTTAGTGATTTACAGTTTTTGATCCAATATGGCGGAAAAAAATGTCAAAAAACCGGATTAATAAGTTCAAATTCGATATTTATATGTTTTTGAGCTCGCTGGATTCGAATCTAACATTAAAATTTGACAATTGAAAATAATATGGCGGATAAAATTTTTGAAAAATGAATTTAATGAGTTAAAAATTGGTTTTCATATTATGGTTTTGACCACTCTGATTTCGAATTTGATATAAATATTTGGAAACTCAATTTGGTGGACAGTTTTTAAAAAATCGGAATAATGAGTTGACAATAATTATTTATTTACATTTCAGCTAGCTAAATTTGAATCGGATATCAAAATTTGGAAATTAAATTATTTGCATAAATTTATTTGTCTTGAAATTTATCTTTATCCCCCTCATGTCCTTGCGCTATTTTTCAAGCTAGATTTTGTCACAATTTTTCTCAAATTATATAATGACCGGTGAGTGCATATTACAAGTTTCAAATTTCTTAACTTTTTTTGTTTTTTTCGCACCTTATATCTCACCCTCGAGGGCAGATTCAATATTTAAAATATTTCTATCATAATCACCGTAATATTATGAGACGATTTGGTGAGTTTCAATTTTTTTGACGCTCCTTTGTTTTTTTCATCCCTTATATCTCACCCCGAGGACAAATTGAATTTTTTTAATATTTTTCCCATAATCATTTTCACATCCCAAGACAACCTGGTGAGTTTTAGAATTTTGGCCGCCGATATCTAATTCTATCCCACTGTGCGCTGAGGAGAGGATCCGATTCTCAATATTTGGCAAAGGGCAACTGCTGCCAGAGGGATCTGGACACATTCTCACCCAATAAAGTTATCGGTTTCATTAAGAGACTGAACTTATTGGGTGAAATATAATTAGGCGTGAGCCACAATAGGCCTGCTGATGGCCGCAGTGGAGGGTCTACTGAGACCCACTCACAACAAACCTAACCCTAACCTAACCTAACATCCCGCAGGGTTGTAGATTTCAGAATAATGTACCTTAAGTCAATGAAAATAACCCAAGAGGACTGCCACCTGCATTTAGCCTAACAACGATTTTGCAGATCTTTGGTAGGTCCGTATGGTCTTCAATTCTGAGCAGCACCGTATTGGTTCCTCTAAGTATTTTGATTATTAGGACGACAATTTTGAACTAGCTTGAGTACATCATATTTATGGAGATGAGGTTTGATAATCCATTTGATTTCTGATATTTCGGCATTTGGATGGATGACCGATACCTCGTCTTACAGTCGGTACGCTGTCAATACAGACTAATCCATTAGCCCGCTATCAGGCGAAGAGACGAGTTCAGGTCGAGGATCTCGAAAGGGGCCTAACCAGGAGGCTTGCCATTCTGTCAGCGATGCATGCGGACAGGCCTAAGCGGTGAATTAGTTGACAGCCGAGGACCGTGGTTCGCAGTCTACATCAAACTGTAGGTCCCTAGGTGTAAAGTGCCTAGTTACCTAATAAAACAAGAAACCACTGCTATATCACACTTATTACTATTATTTCATACTATTAATTAATCCACATACATTCTGTCTAAATCACGCTCTTCTAATAACATTAAATTAGATATTAAACTCCGGCTTAAAGTAATAATCAAATCACATAATTAATTATCACGTTCTTGAAAACAACATTACATTACATTAATGCATAAACACTGTCAATTAACTTGCCATTTATGTTTGACCTTTGCTCAACTTTTTTATTTAACATATTACTATCTTATCCATCATTTTCTTTTGCGTCGCAGTCCACACTTGTGTTTTTTTACGTAAACAATGTTCATACTTTGACCCTCATTACATCAATTTGTGATGGACATTAGAACAGCAAACCGTAACATTGACATTGTGTCAAAAATAACTAAAGCTAATAGCTGATACAAATTCAATCACAGAAAAGCTTCCAGAAATATTTAAAGTAAATCCTTCGGTAACATTTAGCCTTACAGGGAGACCATGCAAATTAAACTAACAGCATTAGGCTATAAAAATATCAGCACCCTTAAAGCTATACTTGATTGTGAAGTAAGCTGAAGAGGCGCAAGTGAGTTTTATGATAACAAATTATTTTTATTTTTATATTTTAAACAATAACATTCTATACAAATATGTATACAGAGTGTTGCACTACTGAAATTAATAAAGTTATTGTCATTTCTGGGAAGACAATAAGTGATACTGAATCGTCCTACAGGCCAAAAAATGTCCAATCAAAAATGCATATCGATGGATTCGAGTTTTTCTTTGTAAAAAAACTGGTATGATTTTATCGAATTTGTATATTTCACGAACTATTCATAAAAAATATGTCTATAGGGGGTTACTTGAAAATGTTTTTTTTATTGTCTATCCAACATACAGGGTGTTGTATATAAAATAACAAAGTTCGTGTCACTTCTGAGAAAATCGGTAAGTATACTGCTTCTGTATCACAAAAATGACAAGTAATAATTATTGTTAGCATTCTGTTGTCAAACTATTCTACATTAAGAAGATTCCTTTAACTTCGCCCATGTATCATTTTCATATAAAACATTAGTAATATTACTTATGAAGTTACTTTTCAATTCATCTGAGTATTCATATATTTATGTGAAATTACTGTGTTTTGTCCAAGACATCGATACTCTTCGCAAATGCAGGGACGATATATTATACTCGGTTACATATTTCCGTCATATTTTACATAATTTGTGATTATGATTATAAATCTTTGTAAATCATACCACGAAATGTTGGCGTTTACGTCATCAGTTTTAAATTTCTAAATCAGGGCACCCAGAACGGGCACACATTGATTTATCAATGAAATCGAATTCAAAACAGTTGTAAAATGTTTGCAGAAGACGATAAAGTATTTTTAATTAAAAAAGAAATATGAAAGGGACTATTTATTTACATTTCTTTAATTCATAAATTGATGACGTGAACGTCAACATTTGTCATATGAACTATACCATATATTTTTATTTTGAACGTTTTTAAACAGTCGATACATTTTTTTAAATGCCTATTAACCACAAAATAACCACAATATTTCTAATACATATTGGCACTGATTAATGAAACCTTGTGGTATGCATGCGCAATTCGCAATTCAAGTAAATATTTGCAATTTGCAGTATATTGCAGTTAACACCGTTTTTATGTGTCGAGCTAGGTCCATTTACCACAATTCTCGGAAAAATCCGGTGAGTAATCTGTGAATGTTTACAAATGACTTTGTTTTTTTTTGCTACTAACGCGCTTATTTACAAACTTCCAATCCAAAACAGAAATGCATTTTAAGTTCGTGTTGAATGAAAATTTAATCAAATACATGTAACCACGTATGCGTAAAACGCAAGCAGATCTTTTCCAACTGACTATAAATGTGGCTTAGCATTAATTAACAAAAGCGAAATTCTCCCATATGAAACAACTACTCGGTTAATATTTTTAATAGGGTATAAGTTTTGAAAAATAAAAACTTTACTGAAACTATTTGTCTTTAAAATGGGCAAATATCCAGTAATCAACTGTACGTCACTGAACATTAACTGGACGGACGTACTTGTCAAAATGTATAAAACATATTGGGACGAAAAGAAAAATTATCGAGTAGAAATCAATTTTAATTAACTTGTTGACATGCTTCCTGACGACATCCCAGTCATTATGGATCTCTCTATAATTACTATAACGCATAGAAGACACAATTTTATTGGCATTATATTTAGAATTATTTTTTCGATGAGTTGGAAAAGTTAATTCAAATTATGAATAATTTGTTAATAAACATTTTAAAATTAGAAATGGCAAAAAGTGAGATATAATAATAATAAGATTTATTTGCAGGTATATACAATTACAAAATAGAAAATGAAAGATAAAATAACAATAATAAAAAAAATGTATATATCTAGTATACAACCACAAAAGAGACTGGAAACAACATGGCTATTTAGACCTGCTGATCAGAGTTCCAGCCTCGGGAAAAATAAAACATTTTTGAACTTAAATATAAAAAATTGTCCGTAGAGTGAGACAAAAATAAATATATAAACAAAAACAGAAAGTTAATTATAACAAGTAAAGTGATTATTAAAACAAAAAGAATATAATATGTATATATACATGTACATGAAGGAGCACTTATTATTACGTGTTATTTTATGGTGTCCACTAAGAATTCAAGAAATGATGCTTTAATTTCAATTTAAATTGGCCTATCAATAATTTTTTTAAATAAGAAGGTACCTATGTTATTATTTAAATTATATATGTCATATGTAAAAGATCTACGCAATATTGCAGTTTTATGAGGAGGTGGTGATATGAGACCCTTAAATCTCAAATTTAAGGCAGGTACGCCAGTGCGAAATCTTATTTTGTTGTAAAGATATGGTGGACATTTGTTTATTATGATATGATGGTAAAGAACTAACGAATGGTAATTGCGCCTTGTAGACATATTCAGGTATTTTGTTTCTTTCAGCTTATGTGAGACACGTTCATATTTACGTATGCCATAAATAAATCTTAAACATGACTTCTGAACTTTTTCAATGCGATTTTTATCTATATTATCTAAGCAGGGACCATAAAGTGTATCACAATAGTTGAAATGACAATACCAGAGCCTCTGTTAATTTAATTTTAATTGAAGCGTTAAGTAGACGTCGATGTGGATACAACATTTTTAGATTTACATACGCTATTTGCAAATACTTTGAGACATGTTTTTTAAAACGTAGATCCGTGTTCAATTCTACTCCTAAATTTTTGGAAACATTAGAACAAGGTAATTTTGTATCATTTGTTGTTACATTAATAATTTGTTCAACAGATACACGTGACTTGCCAAAAACAAGAACTGAAGATTTGTTAGGATTTATGTTTAAATTATGTTTCTAGGATGTATCAATCAATTTTTTTTTGTTCAGTATTTAGAATTAAATTAGTGTTCTGCAAATTAGTAAAATCAAGATGTATGTATAACTGAGTATCATCCGCATAGCAATGAATGTTTACATTTTTCAAATTAAAAGCTAGGTTACAAATATAGATACTAAACAACGATGGCCCCAGTATAGAGCCTTGAGGTACACCACATAAAATATTCCTAAAATTGGAAATCCTTTTGGACGTTTCTACAAATTGTGACCTACCAAATAAATAGTTTTTTATCAAATCAACTGCGTTATGTGAAAATCCAATGAAATGCAAAATTACTAATATATCATGTCTGATGGTGTCGAAGGTCCTAGAATAATCTAACAATATATTCTTTTTCCTGACGCTATTGCACAACTATATCCACTACGAAAACCTGACTGGTGACTGGGTAAAATGTAATCATTTTCAAGATGTGTTCGGATTTGAAAATTCATGATTTTTTCTAGAACATTTGACATGACAGGGAGAATACTTATTGGACGCAGATCATTAAAACTATTTACATCATTCTTTTTAGGTAAAGATACCACACGTTAAATTTTCCAACAATTAGGAAACACGTTATGTTCTAAACAATAGTTAATGATGTTAGTAAAAAATGGTAAAATGTACGGACAACATATAGGAGTAACATATCAATGTTAATTTCATCTGAACCTGCAGCTTTAGATTTTATTTCTAACAAATACTTTTAAACAGTATTTTCAGATATAGTCTCAAATTTAAATAACAGATTGAAGTTACATTTTAAATTATTATGGTAAAATTGTAAAAGATCATTATCGTCAACAACATTCGCATGTGCATTTTGAAGAAAGTTATCATTAATATCATTTGACTCGTTTAACTGTTCTGGAATTTGAATATTTTTAGATTTGTTGTAAACATCTAATTCTTTTAATTTTTGTCCACAAAACTTTACTTGAATTAAATATATCTGAATTATTTTTTATTTTATGGTTTTGATAATGATTACCTACAAATTTTAATCAGCATAACATAATGTGCCAAAAACAAATATGTTTGAAAAATTAATAAACATTTCTACATTACACAAACGTTTAACGTTTTACTTTTTCTTTGTTATTTATGACATTTTCTAATTTTCAAATATACAACTCTTTGTAATTTTGCATCAAAACTTTGTATCACGAAAAAAAATAATTATTGATTACAAAACTCTATAGATATTCACAATAACAAAACGCATTCAAATTGTACGGATTTATCTGATTCATTTTTATTTATTAAAAAAATACATTATTATGATTAATTAATTACTAATTTACACTATAATTTGCAATCATCATTGTATATTGTATGCATACATTAAAAACAGTTTTCACACACAACAAACAAAGCTCAATAATTAAATATTTCAATTTTCCATTTGTTGTAAATGTTACTTAGGGCATACTGGTAGAACATTTAAAACACGTATACATAAACATAACATACTTTTGTTAAGATATAGTCGAAATTAACTACCATTTTTCTTCTTTTAACAAATATTTTTGTTTAATTAATTGATGCCACCGTCCAGAGTTTTTTCCAGTTTATCTACTCTGTAATTTTTTTGTCAGACAATACTGCCAACTAGCAAAATCGAAACGCGTTCACTGCTAGGTAATGTTTTGGGATTTTCTATATTTACGGGAATGCTGGGACGAACTATATTCGGGAAAATAGATATGTAGATAAGATATTTCACATGGAAGGTACGCATTTTTTAAAAGTGATGTTCAAAAATGGATCTTCCACAAATAGCTCGTGTGATCTTGGTGCCCATTACTGTCTACTTCGAAATACACTTTTTTATGATTTGAAAAAACAATAAATAACATAATCATCAGCATTTTACGAAAATACAAATATTTACAGCTTAGGTAATTATTTACCGAACATAATAAAAAGCTCAATACATAATTAATTATTAATTATATAAATAAGATAAGATGCAAAATATCTGTATTATTATTTATACTGTGATAATCACAGATGGTTCGGTAGCTATATCTGCTGTTTGTTTAAAAATGCAAAGCAATGTTTATATTACATAATAAACAACCAATCTACAGTTATCATAAAAAATCGAAATGAACACAGATGTAGGTTTTCCTTGTATAAATAATGAGTATTTACGAAAAGTATCTGAGAAAGACTTGAAAACTTCCTAATTGGAAAGAAGGGATTAATTAATCATTAACTACATTTATCTATAGGAATTATAAATCTTTAACAAGGAAAAAGGATAATCTAGACACGCCAATATACAAGTCAAAAATAAATTTTAAACAAAATACACATGGACAATCAATTAAAAAAACTACCTCTTACAGTTAATGCTATGAATAATTGATTGTATTACATCAGTAGTAAAAAAAATATGTATTTTCCTTTGGATTTGGAATTGGGACATAGTTAATTATATTTATGTAAATTTTCCATAAGATATATCAACAATTTACATAAGTGTGAAGAAATTTATCAAAATTGCTATTTACTGTTAATAAATAAAAGTTGACAACTCCACAAAATAACTGCTTTTTATGACTCGCATGGTTACTTCTTGTAGTATGACAAGCAAACCAAAATATACAATTTTTCATAAAATTATTTTTTTGCATATCATAAAAAATACCATAAATGGCTTAATAAATAAATGAAAGAATATCAGAAAACCAAATGACGAACGTCTATTAATATTTGATTATAACATATTTGGTGTGCAATATGATAATTTCTAAATTGAGCAAGTCAACAAGATAACTATAATGTAATTGACATCCTATATTCATAATGATGTCATTTCTGGTTTGGTATGTTAAGAGAACTTGTTCCGAATTCAAATAAGATCTGGTCTAATAATTTCTAAATATTAATTTTTTTATAACTAATAATGTTGCACCTGAGGTGCATCTACGTACTGGTGTTGATTAAAAAATTTGTAATAACACCTCTTGTAAAACATGACTCGTCCGTTTCTGTCTGAAAATGCACATCATGTGTTTAATGCTTTCGAATAGCTTGGGAAATTTCGAGACCAGCTACCGTATCACAAGGTAAAAATTCATGTACATTCACGAAAAATCTTCCTTCCCCCTTAACTTTTTTCATTGTTTGTCCTAAAAAACCTGTAAAATCAAAATTTATAGGAAACTTTCTTTTTTATCTCAACACACTAAACAAAAAAATAATAAAGTATAGCGTATCAAAGATATCACCAAACTGGGATTTTTAAATACCCTGTTTATTTTCGGATTTTTGAGTTCGTTGGTTCTTTCCAATGAAAATGATGTTAACACTTTACTGTTTTATGTGTTTGATGTCATGGCAATTTTAGTTTAAATATTGTTAAATTAACTTTTCTCAATAAGGGTTTTTTTGAAATGTGCTTTATTTTCTCCATGTTTTTATTGGCATTAATATATTATCTAATTATGTTCAAATCTTAAAATATTGCAATAGAGAATGTGATATGTGACATTTTAGGCATGTGTTGCGTAACGACATTGCAAGCCATTTCATTCCAGTTTGTTCTTTTCCATGAAAAATTGTTTCTGCCCGTCTAGTCCAGATGGCGCCACTGATTTCTACTGGAGCAATTGGTTTGGTAGATTTTTGCACTTATAAAAAATGATTAAATATCTATTTGTCTTTATTGCCCATACTGTACTCTCAAATGTTTGTCTCTTCCCAAACTATAATCGAGTTTAGGGAGCTGAACAAGAGAGTTCAGCGGTCTGGTAAAATTTATATGTTCTCTGGTATTATCGTGTAATTTTATGATCATCATTATTTAAAAAGTTGCTATATTGATTTAACGTACCTTTGAGGTAATTTTCATAATTATATTGTACCGTATTTATTTTAATTTACGCCTAAAATTCGGTTATTGTAAATTTTAGATTTACACGGCAACGGATGTCGCCCTTTCTGTATCGTAGTTAGTTGTTTTCTGTATTTGTCTGTTGATGTTTTAGGTCACTTGGCTACGTTGGTAGTTCTGTGAAAAGTGGTGACTAGTGACATTTGGAGATTGGTACCCCTTTTTTGGACTAACCTATTTGTTTATAACCTTTGTGAGAATTATCTAATGTGGTGCATTAGTTATGTGGTGGATCATTTTATACCAGTACATATATTTACCAACCAGACCTCAGTAACGTAAGGTTTTCTAAATTTAAAATATCGTGTGCTTACTTGAACGTTTACTTAGTATTTAGTCCGGAACGCTGCTCTAGTGGAGCCTTGCCTAGTTCTCTGACAAAAATACCTGCCTAGTTATCTGGCAATTGATTAACTTTTGATTATCTGCAGTAAACAGATAGTCAAGCTATATACCTTTATTTAACTTTATCTGGAATTCATTATTACCTCTCTACGAGGAACTAATAAATAATTTAATTTAACGTTACCTTTAATTTGAAAATTATCGTATAGTTTTATATTTAGCAAATATTTATTTACGTTATATTTCTAGTTGTCTGTCTGTATACAGACATTCTAAATTCTATTTTCTTGAAGATTACCTTCTTTTAGTAAAAAATGTCTTAAAATATGGTGAACACCTATTTCACTTTATTTATTATCATAGCTACACCTAGTTTTTTTGTTGGCCTAGTAATTTTTCTATTTAACGTAACTTTTATTAATACTTAAGTTAGTTGAAGTCTTCAACTTCCTAAAATATTGTGGGATACCGATCCTAGTTTGTTTAGTTTGAAATTTACTCTGAAAATTTGTGTTAACTCTCATATTTTGTCTACGTAGCTGGACAATTCAAATGTCACAGCTTTTTACTGTTTTGCCTATAAAACTGATCTCATAAAACTCTCCCCTTTTTATGTAAATACCTGGACCAAGGGTAACTGCAGTACTAACAGTGGTGATTCAAACTGACACCGAACCCATTAAGAGCTTAGCCGTTGGTGGATTCTTCGCTGAACGAACCCATTTGAAGTTACGTAAAATATTCCGGCCCCAGTGAACATTTACATTTGGTCAGAAGAATTTTTTTTAAGAAATCGGTTACCTTTTTTTTTGTTTATTTCTTGGTCTTCTACGAAGGCGTAGAAGGGCCACAATAAATTCCGAGTTTAAAGTCGGAATTTAACAAAATTCCGAGTTTAAAGTCGGAATTTAGTTTTGTTATATTCGTTTTTTCCGAATATTCCCATTAATTTTGAAATAAATATATAACTATTATATATCATTGTAATTGGAAAGAAGCAAAGAATTTTAAAATCTAAAACTAAACAGGGTGTTCCATTAAAAAAATCCAAGTTTGGTGCATATCTTTAAAACGCGAAGATCGATTATTTTTTTATTTAATGCGTTGAGATGAGAAGAAAATTTGCTGCCACTATTGATTTCACAATTTTCTTTTCTAGAACAAAAATTAAAAAGGGGATAATATTTCGTCAACATCCCTGGACTGACGAAATCGACTTATTTTTTAGAATTTATGGTTCTATGTCCATGCGATACCTTGTATATCACAACCTTCAAGATCTCTCTGCATCCATATGATGTCTATAATATGCAACATCATCTATATGTGGTGTTGGAATACCGTACATTTTTAAATAAATTAAACTCGCCTTGTTTCTAAAACTAATCATCGAAGATTAAGAAATGTCCAAGTTTTCACACCGAACAAGAATTTTAACAGTTCTTTAATACACTTTCATAGTTCAAGTTCAGACCACGGTTAGTATATTTATTTTTCTCACTTCCATTGTGTGGGATGAGAATTTTAACTTTCTGATATATAGATTATTTTTAAATATAGGATCGTGTAGCTTTTACAATAAACTATAATGGACGATGAATAGAATATTTAAATTTATCAAAAGATACTGACTTTATCTCAAGAGAATGAGACACTGCACTTGTGCGACAATAACACGCGAAATAATCATAATGGAATGAAATATAATAGATTCTTTGAAAATTTTACTATTATAATGTCATATATTTAAAATATGCCACATAAATGAGAACAAATAAGAATAAATTAAAAACTTCTAAGAATATTCCTTTATGAAAGTTTTATTCCTTTTATTGTCTTTTGCTCAAAATTCTCAGGATTATATACCATATAACAAAAGTGTATTATGATTTTCACGAAAAGCAACACATAAGAACGGTATAAAATTCTTTGTTTTTCTAGTTAGCATCAAAACGCATTAGTCGCCCGAGACCAAGGATTTCAAAAATTTACATAAAAATCATAGTGAACTATGATATGGCGCACGTTAGCGAGACTTTTCGAAAAATGGCCGCAAGTGATTTCCTCTCTCTCTCTTATTGATAATGTAGTGTGGATTAGAGTAATTTGGAACACAGGATAACTCAGAACGCTGCCTTTTATTTTGGCACATTGTTTCAAAATTATCCGTGACATTTGTTTGTCTAGTAAAAGTGATTGAAAAAGGTAAAGTAACAATTTATTTTTATCGCCTAACTGTTAAAGCCAAATCTTTACTGTACCTTGTTAAATCTTTACGACAGATTATAAAATAAATGCTTTTAGGCTTCAATTTTGACTTTCACATTTCTACCGAGATAAAATTTAATGATTATTACATGACTACAAGTTACAAAAACAATGTGCCACAGTTCCTACATATTTTTTTTTTAATCACGCGACATTTAAAGATCAGGGGTAAATAGGAACACCACGTTGGGGTAATTGGAAACACTGTTCCTACTGAAAATACCAGTATTTGAATAATAAAAGTTTGACATATTGAAATAAAAACAAAACAATCTGGAGATAAACTGCAATTGGCAACTAGTTATAGATATCGACAATTGGGTAATTGGAAACACTGTTCCTACTGGAAATACCATTTTTTTAATAATAAAAGTATGATATGTTGAAATAAAAACAAAACAATCTGGAGAAAAACTGCTAGTGGCAACTAGTTACAGATATCGACAAAATAGAGGAACATGTCAAGACAGTTAGCAAACAAGAAAAAGCAGATAAGGAAAATGAAGAGACAGTTCAAGAAAATGAAAGACAGTTGAGGAACATGAAAAGTCAGTTAAGGCACATAAGAAGGCAGTAAAAGAACATAAAAGGGCAGTTGAAGACCATGAAGAGACAGTAGCGGAACATGAAAAGACAGAAGAGAACATGAAAAAACAGTTGAGGAGCATAAAAAGACATTTTTTGATTATCCATAACTTAAAACTGGGAGTTTTCTTCCTTTTTACCCCAAGCTACATACTACGATGTTTTAAAAAAAATAATGATATGTTGCAAGTAAAAACATGAAAAAAAAAGATTTCTACTGGCATATTGTACATAAGTTACAATTTTATATATTATTTTTATGTTATTGTTGCAACTGTCAGTCATACTGCCTCAAGTTCCATGTACTATATGCTATATTAGATGTCATCACAACACTAACACCTAGTTATATTATTAGATGTAGATAATTTATTAACGCAACCAATCACCATGAAAGGAGGTCACTTATTAAATATTGTATTCTTTATAGTTTACTGTTAAAAGACTTATCCTGTCACATTTTTTCTCTATTGCACCAGTTGATACGTTTCGAATTGTATATTATTCCCAATTACGTACTATTTTAATTTCAGCACTTATTTTGAATAAAACATTAATATATTATAAAACCAATATTGGTACCAGTACAGTGCCTTGTGGAACTCCAGTTTTCCAATTAGTTTTTGTATTATTATTCATATACGTATGCCTAATTTCTAACAACGTGTAATAATTAGCACTGGTTAATATTTTCCCCAATTTATCTATTATTTTATGTAAAATCGGTTACATACCTTTAAAAATGCAGTTATGAATTTTTCATTAGTTAATATTTTTTAACTTACCAAATGGGGAAACTGAAATACCTACACTGTTTAAAGAAATGTTATTGTATTTATTATGTATATTTATTTTATGAGGTATGAGGTGTCTAACACGTTTTTAAACTCAATTTTGGCCACTATTTTTGGCTCGTGAACATAATTTTCTGTCCGTTCATTCACAATAATCGACGCTAACTAACCGATTCGTATACGTTTTCTCTGACGTTTATGAATGAATGATATGTTTGCCAAATTATACAAGAATTTATTTTACTACCTTTAATGATTGACACACAGACGTTCTTATTTACGCGGTGTATCTTTAATACTTCTAACCACCCACGTAGACAAGTTAACAGCTTTTTTAGACGAATATGAAAGTAGTTAAATTATTTCTGAAGTATTTTTCATAGTTATGTATATTATTATGTTTATTGTTTACAGTAAGTCTGAGATAAATTAAATAACAAATTGGAATTGATACATACACTCGTTGCCGACTGAGAATATCTATTTTTATGATTTGAATGCTTACCAAATGAATTTAGGACCGTCCTGAATAACTCCTCATTACAGGATCTATTCTGAAAAACGCGACCGAGTTAATAATAACTAGGTTATATTTATTTTTAACTTTAGGTTAGAAATTACACTAATTTTGAGATCGGTACGATTTGACAGTTTTTGATTATTTTGACGAAAATAATAAGCGTTCAAAAACAACGTCAAGTTGCTCATACAAATGAAAACTTGGTGACGGCAAGGTGAGGAAATGGTAATATGAGTTAATGTAGCTTAATACCCATTTTCTAAATGAATTTTCCTCAGATTATCAATGATTGTCTAAGTAATTTTCCAGTGTGTTCTGGAAATGGCCCCAGCAAACACGATATTTATTTAATTGGCCAACATAATTTTATAATCTACACAGTTACCCGCGTTTATCAGATGCGTCCTCACCTTTCAACTGCGTGTCTGGTTCTTTTGACTTATTTATTGTTTTCCTTACGTCTCAACAACAATCCCGTTCTCCTGCAAAAGTTTTCGATTCCATAACAACCAATGTTGTATGTATAATCAAATACATAGTGAAATTTTGTAACATTAGATACCGATTTCTAATTATATTTTTATCCACTTCCATGGATGATAATTTTGTATCACCACTATTCTAACAGTACTAGGATTTAGACAATATTTTTCAAAAAACACTGCTGTGGAACATTGCCTTTTTTTATACCTACAAATGTATGTAACCTATTATAGAAACGCACAAAAAAATAATCATGATTATTTTTATAGGTACTTTAATTAAATCTACTTACATATGATCGATCTTTGTATCCAATGTCAAAATTCATACTCAAATATTTATTTTATTCTTAAATATCTTAATCTTGCCAAATATGGAGACGTAAAGCAAGCCGAAAATGGATTATTATTTTGGCGCCGTTAAAATAATTAGGAACGAATTTTAGAGGTTGTCTATCTATAAATGAAGGAACTAGTATCTAAAAACAAGCATAATATTAAGATTTTAGTAAATAAATACCTCAATATACTTAATACGTTTCTTTAAAATTAATACCATAAAAACGGAACATAGCTCATACAATATTAATTAAATTGCGATCAAACTTAAACTAAACTTATCAACATAATTAATTATTCACATCAATTTTCTGTTTATTTAGCATAAAAGCTATTACATATACAGTATGCATATATATATACATTGTACAACATAACATTATAAATAATACACACTTAGTTTAAATAATACAATATTAATATCTGAAATTGATAATTCATATTTTTAGTATAAAATAAAAAATAATATAAAATCATTATTTATATCCTGAATTGTATTTTGCTGGAATTGCTGGTAATACATTTTCTTTTCACTAAAACTCGCTTTATGTTAAAGGTCCCTTTAAAATGTTGTGAATATTGGGGGTAAGTACTATAAAATAAAATCAGTTAAGTAGTTAACAATGTATAGGCACAGAAGCATTTTAAATATGACATTTTTGCTTGCTTTACGTATTCTGCAGTTTATTGAATTAAGCTGTTGTCGCATATTGAGGTTTCCATTAGATTTGAAGATGTGATTTATTTGTATTGTGTTGTAATTTGTAATATGCACATCACTCTGAACATTTGTTAAAACATTTTTGTTGTGAAGTTTAAATAAAATATAGTGTTTTATAATAGTTAACACTACTTTTACAGAAAATCAGTTTAACATACAATTGCATGGTATTTATATTTTTTATATATACTACATCTTAAAATGATTCTCCTACATCTCGTTTGAGGCAACGGCAGTTTAAACATGTTAGATTCATTACACATATTTATGACTAGGGCTGTCAAAAATGTTCCGTGGGATAGTGGCGTACGCGAAATTAACTAATACGAGAAACAATAAACTGTTACAATTTATAACAATGTATGTAAAACTTACCCTCTTAACTAGCTTGATAAACTAGCTTGCTTATCACAAACTGGAGAAGATGTATAGCCATTTTGCAGAATCAGGAATGTTTCTATGGTTGTCTCCATGAGTGATGTTCGCTTTGGTGAAAATATATTCTTATATTTTGAAAACGACCGTTCGACATCTACTGATGTAATTAATACACGCATACGTAAAATAGTCTTTGAACGCACTTAACGGATCTGGGGCTGCACTATCACATATTTGTCTTAATTTAGTAAAATCGGTGTCTTTATTTAACACACTTGCGAACTTTTCTTTAACGCGCTCATTTGTTGCGTCACCTATAGCGTGTAGCAGTAGATTTACTTCGTCCACTATTTGCAGTGACTTCGCTAACGACAACGCACTGTTTTCTAATTTTGTATGCTTTCATGTAATGGTTTATAGTTCTTCGCAATATTTTTTAAAGTTGTTTCAACGGAAATATCTTCGAATTTTGTCTGGCTTTCCTTAATAGCTGCAGCCTCATCTGGATTGAATTATAGTATCACAGCTTTTATTTGTTGGAAATATTCAGCATAATAAAAAGCTGCCTGCAACCATGTCCCCCAACGTGTAAGAATCGGCTGTGGTGGTTCAGGAATACCGGGACAATTGCTATGAAATGCACGGAGACATTTAGGATATTTAATAAACACTTTTTTTGTACTTGCTATTAATGCATCCACCTCTGGAAAACCTTTTCGAATAGTTTCTGCCACAAGATGTAAAGCATGCATTTTACAACATGTATAAACGTACAACCTTGTTCTTGCAAAGAACGGCCTACCGAACGCATTGTCACGATGCCATCAGTCACAAACATCAACACTTTTTGACAGTCCAAATTTTTCTAACGACTCCAGCACCACCCTGGTAATTGTTTCATTAGTACACTGACTTAGTCTTTTGCTAGCTAGTAACAGTGGAACTGTCGGTTTAAGAGGGTCCAGTACTCGTACTATAACATTTAAAATAGAATTTTTTTTACAATCTGTTGTCTCATCAACAGATAACCACAGCCGTGTATTTTTTAATTCACATTTTATCTTGTTTACCATGTCTACGTGTACAGTTTATCGAGTATGTGCAGCGGAACATCACAGGCAATCAGCATTAATAGTAAATCAAATATAAACTGTGTTGTTCAAGGCACGTCATTTTTTTTGGTGTACACTATTTACGTGAAGTCCACAATCACGCTTATCCCAGCACATCAAATCTTTCTCGCACACATTACAAATTATTTTAGTACCACCATAGAATAAATCCGGGAATTCACCTATGAATTTATTCACTTTGTCAGCAAATGGCCGTTTTCTACCCCTGCGTACGTCTCCCATGTTTTATTATTAAATTAATATCAACAATACAGTACAACAAATAAAATAAAAACACAAAAACAATATGTAATACGCCCAAGTGACTTAACGTGTACACAACTCGAAAGCTAATAATAGACTGGACTGGAGAAAGAGTTTCGCGGTCCAGGTGAATGCCGGCAACAGTAAGTACATCTGTACTCTACGACCATGATACACAGAAACTATTTGCAGCTTTATTTATGCCTACAGGTGGAACGTTGGGATCAATTCTCTTTCGCAGGTAGCAGGGTCAACGTAGGGGACACGGCCCAAGTCCACACCACAAGTGTTTGTCGTTTGATGACAGTCGATGCGTATTGGTGATAGTAAAATGTCAGACGGAGGCTTTGCTTTTGTGAATTAATACATAGATTTCTTAAACGTTCTCCTGAATTACGTTACGATGAAGCAATAACAAAGTGCTTTACTGTGTGGAAGACGAATTTGGTGAGCTGGAGTTCCAGTAATTGTAAGATATATTCAAAGCAAATGTCATAAGAAACTGCCAGTTACAAGTTCCATAGTGGACGTTTCTGTATGATCTCATTTTGATGTTGAGTGTGTGTAACATTCCCCCGCATGTGCTTAACAATGAACATTTTGGGATAAAATATGTAAGGGCCGCTACCTACAAGGAAAAAACTACGTCATGTTCCTCATGTAAAATGACAAATTGAGAATAGCAAACGATCTGACTTCGTGATAAAAAACTATGGATAACTATTGATGAAAGTACGCATACAAAAACAAAGTGGGAAATGTTTTACTATGCATTTTAACATCAAATCATGTAACGATGTCATATTTAATCGCAAGTGAAAGATTACAAAAAATGCTGAAGCAATTCAACAGCTAGTAATGCAGACTCTTGAAAAATTTTGCATACAAGAATAGTATTTTCATGATAGTGAAAACGGGGCTGCGTATATGATTAAAGCTACATCGCTTAACAAGTCTTATGCTAATTTATTGCACATAACCTGTCTACTTCATGTATTTCAACGCGTGGCAGAAAATATTCGAAGCAATTATCAGGATGTTGACAAATTAATAGCAAATTCAAAAATGTTTCTTTAAATCTCCACAACGCATTAAATAATTTCTCAAATCGTGCCCAGCATTTCCTGAACCACCACAGCCAGTATTAACACGATGGGGATCTTGGTTGGATGCGGCTTTTTATTATAATAAACATTTCGACGTAAGTGAAATCTGTGGTTTTCAAATTGGACTCACAGGAGTCCAAAGCTATCAAGGAAAGTAACAACAGCTTGAAAATCCACAAGTAGAAGCAGATTTACGCACTGTACAAGGGAATATAATGGCAAATGCCAATTGCGAGATAGTTCTGCTTCTTTTGCTCAAGCGTTTGAAATAGTTGATAATGTAAATATGGCACTACAGAATTTAATGCATGCCCCTAGTGTTTAAATCGCAACGAAATGTAATATCTTATTAAATAAAAATCCGGATATTGCGCAAGTACGCCACATTAAGCAGTGCCTAAGTGACGGAAATTCTACAAGTGTAGTACTCTGCGTGAATATTATATCTCTAGATATTGGGCTGACATTTTCAAAATACAGTGCGATATTCACAGGGAAGCTGTACATGCTCAAAGGAGATTATTGTAATGATGTAGGCGTTTGAACGGATTTAACATTTGCTTTGGAAGAATTCAGATGAGCAAGTCTGTTTAATTATTTTTAATCTAGTTAGTTATTTCATACTACCACCGTAACGCCACTGGAATTAATACCAAAGTTCCAGCTTTATTTATGGCACTCGAGCAATAATCAAAATGTGGTTTTATTACTGTACTATAAATCACCATCCTTGTTAATGATGTTAAATATATTATATCTCACATATGCTTCGTTACTGTTTGATTTATATATTTGTTGGACCCAATTATCTATAATTTCGATTTTTTGGCATTTACCATCAATCCGTTTGTTGTAAATCATTCTTTAATCATTCCATCATTTTGTTAATTTTAAGTATAATTTGTTTGCTATCAAATCTGGATAAAAATATTATAGCATCATCTGCAGAGATGTAATTTGCAACCTTCTGAATCAATTAAAATGTCCTTAATGAAAAGCGTGAAGAACATAGGTCCTAATACGTTGAGGAATTCCATTATTACTAACAAGTTTTCCAGACTTAAAGTTATTTATTTTAGTTTGTTGACTCCGCGCAGACATTAGAATGAGCACCAAAATCAAATAATTTCTTCATAAATATGAACGGCCGCCTGAAGATAAAATATAACAGATTTTTCAAAAGGTATCTAAAATTTACTTAATAATTAATTGGAGCGGTATATCTAGAAGTAAGCACTTATGCTAGTTGATCAATTTAGAAATAACCTACTTTATGATTCTTGGACTGGCGGATATGCAACAGAAGTAATTGAACAGGGACACATTTTATAAATTATTGTTAAATTAGTCTAAACAACTACACCCCGACCTGAGGAATAAATACAAATTCGACAAAAAAAACTGGTTGTTATTAATGGTGTCTTCTTAGCCCATCGCATCGTTTAAAGTAACAAATTCTCGGCAACCATTTCACAAAAAAGAGTGTCAAGTTGTAACTACCTACTGGCAATAAAACTTGGGAGGTTGTTATTTATCTTATTACTTCAAAATGGCCATATTGTGGTTAAATAGGACGGCAGGAGAACGACCAGTGAATGT
Organism: Rhamnusium bicolor; assembly: GCA_029963845.1. Lineage (NCBI taxonomy): Eukaryota > Metazoa > Arthropoda > Insecta > Coleoptera > Cerambycidae > Rhamnusium > Rhamnusium bicolor. Next base: position 129,333 of record JANEYF010003058.1, on the reverse strand, counting down.
AAATAAACAAATTTTCAGTGTGGGAGGCACCCACAATTGTATGATTCATTGAATTGTACAACTTTGAGGCACAAAAATATAATACCCTTGAAAATATTGCACAATAAATGTTTCTGTATAGAAATTTAAAATTTTAAATTTCTTTCAATAATTAGTTTTGGAGAAGCGTATAATAAAAAATAAGACTCGACGTTATGCAAATAGACTGATTTTGGTAGCAACCGGCGATCCTAAGAACAAAATAACAATTTTTATTTTGGTACAATTTGTCTACACAAAAATTACAAAATTCGTTTTTAAATGTTTTTTTTTTCTTTTTTGGGTCTTACTACCACATGAATAATTCTTCGTTATCTAAAAAAATATAGTTATTTACCCAGTATGTTACTGGAAAAATAAACCTCTGCGCTTGTAACTTTACGTCAAAAGATTAATCTGATGGTGTTTTTTTGACAAATAATATAAGACACAAAAATAATAATATAATTCCCTAACATTTTGGAAAATGAATCTGTTTTATTTTTTTTAAAGTTATTTATCTTTTTTTTAGAATATGTCAAGCGTGAAACTTGACATATATATTATTTGTTTGTGTAATATCCATTATAGTCGGGGAAATAAAGCACTAAAAACGGCTCAACCTCCGCAGCAAGACGGATTTTAATGCGGTTTTTTGCATTCGATTCGTGAGAGCATCAGGAAATTTTGTGAACTAATCTGATGAATAGCAAATGAAAAATTGCATATTTGCATTATAAAAATGCATTGTTTAAAGTGCATTTAGAATAATTAATTTGTAACTCGGTAAAAATTGATTGAAATGAGTCCAAATTTGTTACTCTGAGGTTTTAGGGGTCGCTGAACACGAATATCACGGCGGCAACGGCCTCCGAGGTACCTGGAGCCCAGGGTGGATACTATCTACCTCATCTCCTGGAATTTCATGTGAATTTGTAATATATTTAGTTGAAACTCATTATTCGGGGGTTTTCGGGGTCGCTGAACACGAATATCACGGCGGCAATGACCTCCGAGGTACCTGGAGCCCAGGGTGGACCTCATCTCCTGGAACTTCTTGTGAATTTTGAATATATTTAGTTTAAATACGTTACTCGGGGGTTTTCGGGGTCGCTGAACACGAATATCACGGCGGCAACGTTCTCCGAGGTACCTGGAGCTCAGGGTGGACCTCATCTCCTGGAACTTCTTGTGAATTTTGAATATATTTAGTTGAAATTCGTTACTCGGGGGGTTTTCGGGGTCGCTGAACACGAATATCACGGCGGCAACGTTCTCCGAGGTACCTGGAGCCCAGGGTGGACCTCATCTCCTGGAATTACCTTGAGTATCGCATAATTTTTATACGAATTTGCATATATTACTCAAAATTATTTATTTATATATTATAGTGAAGATGTAGATTCAAACAATATTTTTCAAAAAATAATTTCTGAAAACTCCAATTGTATTTGTAATGTTTTATTGTTTAAAAAAATACCACAAACTTATACAATGAAAAACATTTATTGTTTAATTACACATTGAAGTTTTCTTCTTCATTCTCTTCGTCTGCAAATCCAATTCCAACCGATAATTATTCTTCTTCTAAATAATGTTCTACATTAGAACAATTGCAGCCAGCACAATTTTTGCAAGCAACATTGCAGATTAATGTAATGCAGATTAATGCTATACTCAAGGTAATTCCAGAAGATGAGGTCCACCCTGGGCTACAGGTACCTCGGAGAATGTTGCCGCCGTGATATTCGTGTTCAGCGACCCCGAAAACCCCCGAGTAACGAATTTCAACTAAATATATTAAAAATTCACAAGAAGTTCCAGGAGATGAGGTCCACCCTGGGCTCCAGGTACCTCGGAGGTCGTTGCCGCTGTGATATTCGTGTTCAGGGACCCCGAAAACCCCCGAGTAATGAGTTTCAACTAAATATATTACAAATTCACATGAAATTCCAGGAGATGAGGTAGATAGTATCCACCCTGGGCTCCAGGTACCTCGGAGGCCGTTGCCGCCATGATATTCGTGTTCAGCGACCCCGAAAACCCCCGAGTAATAAATTTGGACTCATTTCAATCAATTTTTACCGAGTTGCAAATTAATTATTCTAAATGCACTTTGAACAATGCATTTTTACAATGCAAATATGCAATTTTTCATTTGCTATTCATCAGATTAGGTCACAAAATTTCCTGATGCTCTCACGAATCGAATGCAAAAAACCGCATTAAAATCCGTCTTGCTGCGGAAATTTCGGAGGTTCAGTGCTTTATTCCCTTGACTACATAGATACTTACATAGAACTGTTGATATTTAAAAATTATACAATATTAATTTTGTTCAATTCTTCTTTTAACATCGGTAGCCACGTTGTACCAAAATCTACAGAGCAATGGGATAAACATTTTTCTCCATTCAATAATATTATTGCCGATTCCTTAATTACTTCTTCACTCCTCAAAGTAAGTTATGTAATCGTAAAGAAAATTTTGAAAATTTTTATTGGATTTCTGGACGAATCTCGACGAATTATGACGATACACAAAATTTCAAACAGAAAAAAATTTCTGTCTGTGTGTCTGGTTCGCGATAGCAGCTACAGTTTTTGAGATAAAGCTTTCAAATTTGGTATACACATTCTAGGTTAAGGAAGAAGTTCGTTGATGAGCAAAATCGGTCCCAATTTTTGAAGCGTCAAAAAATGTGACTTTTTTGAAACGTCAAAGTGGCTTTTTTTGAAATGTCAAAATGTGACTTTTTTTGAAACGTCAAAAATTACTTTTATTATAAACTCCACCACACGTCGAGTTTTACTACGGTGAGGAAGTTCTAATCCCCAAGTAATTGGCAGCGGTTTTTTCTTTTTTTTGCTGTCCGCTTCTTTCATTAAAATTTCCCAGTTTATTCTATGTCCATTTTCCTAAGCATGTTCGCAAATTTTAGCTTTTTCAATTTCACCTTTCTAATATAATTTTTATGCTCACCTAACCTTACACTGAGGGGTCTGGATTACTCTCCCATAATCTTTATTACACTCACACGGAATACTGTAAATACAGTTTTTTGAATTTTGCTCACAATTTACCGGTTTGTTGTTGTTAAAATGGATTTCAAAGTATTACTCTTTGAAATACTGCTCTAATATGAAACTTACCTCCGACACGACATAGATTTTCTGATAAACCTTGTATATAAGGAATTATTGTTGTATTGATATTCAGGTTTTTGTTGTACCGGAATATTAAATCTATTCTCAATATTTATTAGAGTCCTATCAACAACAAACTCGGGATATTCATTATTTATTAATACCTCTTTAATAAATACTTTCTCATTATTTAATATTTAATCATTAGATGAAATTATATTTGCCCTGTCATACAAACAATTAACAACACCTCTTTTAACATTAACTGCCTGGTTAGATTTAAAATTTAAATATCTATTGAGTTATATTTCTGTATACCCTGGTTTCAAATGTGTTATCGATTTTTTTTAACCAAAATATCCAAGAAGGGTAATTCATTATTACTCTCTACTTTCAAAGTGAATTTAATGGATGGATCTTTATCATTGTTTTCTAAAAAATTATTTAATAACTCAATATTATGAGGCCCGATTGCAAATATATCGTCGACATATCTCCACCAATTAATCGTTTTATGTACATAATTTGGTACATAATTATTTTCAAAATCCTCCACAAATATATACTTAATATTGGAGATAATGGAGATCCCATAACCATACTGAAATCATGCTGACAGAATTCATTATCTAGGAATTGAAATTAAGTTTTCTTAATACAAACAGTCAATAATTTCATTACACTGTTTACACTGAGTTTAGTTCTTTCCGCCAAATTGTTATCATTTAACAATTTGTTTTTAATTATTATCAAAGTTTTATCTACTGGGACATTAGTAAAAGATTATCTACATCAAAATTCACCATTAGATGTCTATCGTGACAGATTAATAATGATTAAATAAATGTAAAATTTTTTGAATATTTGAAATTCTGTTATTTTATACATACCTAAAAGGTACTTAAAACCTAACTTGAATAAGCTTGACAAGAAATGTCAAAAGTAACAGTGGTAATTTGCACCAGTGCAAAATTACCGCTTAATTCGACGTTATTTCTTCAGTAAATTCAAAATGGGTAAAACATTCAAATTTGACAGGTGAATAAAATTTTCAAAAAAATTAAAAGGACTGAATCGAGGGGCGATCCGCTGACAAAAAACGTACGAGGATTTCAAAATTTCTGAAATTTTAAATATTTTAATGTGATTTCACAGGAATTTCCGAGGGAATTTCAAAATATTTCCAGAAATATCGAGAGTTCTCAATAATTGTTTACGCAATTCAAAAGAATATTACAAGTGAAAAAACTATGTATGGAGCAAATAAGTATGAAGTAGGTGTAAATTTTTTTTATAGATTGATTTTTCGAAAAAATGCATTCTGCTCAAAAGACTTTCTTGTACTGGAATGTCATTAGTGATGGTCAAATTTAAAATATAATCCGAGATGATTAGAAAAACCGCTGCCAATTACTTGGGGATTAGAACTTCCTCACCGTAGTAAAACTCGACGTGTGGTGGAGTTTATAATAAAAGTAATTTTTGCCGTTTCAAAAGTCACATGTTTTGACGTTTCAAAAAGTCACATTTTGACGTTTCAAAAAAGTCACATTTTGACGTTTCAAAAAAGTCACTTTGACGTTTCAAAAAAGTCACATTTTTTGACGTTTCAAAAATTTGGACCGATTTTGCTCATCAACACCAAATTTTAAAGCTTTATCTCAAAAACTGTAGCTGCTATCGCGAACCAGTCAGACAGACACAGACAGAAAATTTCTTCTGTCTGAAACTTTGTATATCGTCATAATTCGTCGAGATTCGTCCAAAAAATGCAATAAAAATTTTCTAAATTTTTTTCACGAATACATATAACTTCCTCACTTCAGGGGGTGAGAAAGTAAAAGAGAAGATTAAAAATTGCATCAAGATGTGTACATTTATTTTTGAATGTAAAAACCAAAATGCCACAATTCAGGGTTAAAAATAGGGGACTAGTAGTGCAATGCGTTTGCCAATGTTGTTAAAATTAAGTACCGATATTGTAGTTATGTTTTTTTTCAATTTTCGGAAGAATATTCTTGATAAAAAAGTTCATTTCTTCTAAAAAAAAAAGATCAAATTCGGGATTATTTATAAAGGACTGTCAAAAAATTAAGAGAAAATAAGGCGAATAAATATTGAGTAGTGGACGAATTCTTTCTATTGACATATTTTTTAAGGTAGTATTTATTTTCCTTTTTCAGAGCTAGAAAATCACAAATTCCAAATTTTTCCTGTTACAGTGTTCATAAATTTTTAGTATTTGTACAGGGTGTCCCATAATTCCCGCCCAGGGTTTTTATTTCCTAAATGGAAAGGGATAGGTATTTAAAAAATTCAAAAAACATTTTTTTGAGCTCAACTTTTTCTACAAATGTAATGACAAATTATGATTTTTTTTGGTGCATCGGTGGTGTTTTTTCCATGGATACCCAATTTTTTTTGCACAGTATTATAAATGTCATTGATTTGAAAGAAATTTTCTAATTTTTCTCTCCAAAAACCATTAGTTTTCCGGCTGTGAGCAAACAAAATGGCTGAGCTATAAGATGCTACAAATGTATTATCTCAAACGATATGAGTCAAGGTCATTATTTTTTATTGGCAATAGGAGTAGTCTTTGGTACTTTCTGAGAATATTCCAAAACGTCAACTTAATCTACAATATTTGACATTTAAGTATCATTTTAAGGTTAATATTTTTTTAGGTGTGAAAAATTGTTTGGTTTGGTCACAAACAGGTTTTCAAAAACTCTGATAATCGTTTTGTCACAGGTTTGTTTATTTAACAAAACTTTTTAAATAATTTATAGAACAGTAGCTTAATCCACAGGGTGGCTCAACAAAAACTAAACATGACATGGAGGTTTTGGATGACAATAGCGTAGATATAAATAAACGCTCGGACAGGTCAATTCTATTTTGGAGCGGGAAAACTGATTTTCCAAGTTTCAACACCTTCACTTCAACCCTAACCCCGAGTAATGGGGTGAACCACCCTTAAATTTGACTACGAAAGAGGGGAAGTTGTACATCATTGGAAGGTTCCATGAATTCTCTAAACAGTGGTATGCAGTTTTTGAATTTATTTACGTTACCGTTTTCGAAAAACTGCATTTTTATTTCCGAACTGAATCTCTTTTACGAGCCACAAACATTTAGTACGTCACTATACAGGGTGTTTCAGGTATGCGGTCATTAATTTCTAGGGGCGATTCTACATAAAAAATATGAAAAAGTTCATATAAACATGGGTCTAAAAATCCCTCTAGGGCGGTGGGGCCTCTGAGCCAAAATACATTTTATTTAATATCCTTGTATATTTTGATGTGATTCGATATCCCCCAATTTTTTTAATGTGAATTTTTTGTGAATGTCTATCGGAAAATGCCTTGGTTATAAATACACAAAAAAGATTGTCTTGTTGTAACGCGCCTAAGACCAACCATTTCCAGAAATTTGATATAAAGAAACGCAGGTGAGAAGTAAGTCCCCCTTTCCAATTTTTTATGAAACCCTTATAACATCAATAATGACTTTATTGATATCGAATCACGTGCAAAAACTAGTCACTGTAATAGGTTCTGAGATATTAAATAAAATGTCAATTTTGGGTGCCCTCTTCAGAATCCCCTTGGAGGGATTTCGGCCCAGTTTATATACTTTCAATTTTTAGATCCACCTGTTTAATTGGTTTACATTCTTTTGCACTCATTTTATCAGTAAATACGATAACTTGAACTTTTTATTGAGAATTTTCTCTCTACCGATGATAAGAATTTAAAACAATTGGAAAAAATTAATCGAAATTTCAATTTCAGTTTCTCAGTTGATTAATAAACGTGATTTACGTTAATTGCACAGAGGGTTGAGGTGATTTGTCTTTATTATGGAAACAATCGATGTGCTAATACAGGTGCTGAGCTATTCAATCAGCAACATGAAAATATGAATGTGCCGCGACAGTATGTTTCAGAATTGGTTAAAAAATTCGAAAACACTGGATCTGTACTAAATAAAAAATGAAACATCGAACCGCCAATAAGAAATGAGGCGGCAGAAGTGGCAATCTTGGGATATGTTGTGCTTGACCCTACGTTGAGTACAAGAAAATTGGCAACTGTATCTAGTGTATTACGAACTAGTATTCAACGCATCTTGAAAACTCACTTATAAAATTAGTCTGACACAATAACTCAATGAAGATGATGGTGATCGTCGTTTACAATTCCGCACGGTAGTAAGTGAGCGAGCGATTGAAAATCCACATTTTCTTTTTAACATCTGTTTTTTAGTTCTTTTTTTTAAACAGTACGGTTAATCGCCATAATTTTCGTTATTGATCTGATTCTAATCCGTGATTATTTCATGAAGTACATACTCAACGTCTCCAAAAATGAGACGTTTGGGATGGAATTTTTGGTAATCGTATCATTGGCTCTTTTTTTCCTAAAAGGCAATCTAACAAGACAAATGCATCTGACACTTCTGGAAGACAAAATTGACCACATGTTGACTGACATTATTGAAAATAACCAAAATTATTTGGGGATCAGTTGATATGTCAACAAGATGGCGCTCCTGCGCATTATGCTCTGCCTGTTCGTCAGTATTTGGATCAACACTTTCTGGTTCACTAGATTGGGAGAGATTTCATAGAATGGCCCCCACGATCACTAGATCTTTCCGCATTAGACTTCTTTCTGTGGGGTCACTTGAAAAGCAAAATTGATGCTACTCCACCTGCTTCACTAGAAGATTTACGTGAACGAATCACAAACGAATATCCTCAAAATCACCCCAGAAATGCTTCAAAATGTGCGAGAAGGTTTTCAACTGAATCTGTATTATTGCATGGAAGCTGGAGGTTGGCATTTCAAGCAGTGATAATTTAAGTAGCTAGATTGTATTTCACAGTTATTGTCCCGTAAATAAATCTTTGTTTTTACCACAATTTAGAAAATGCAATGGGCTTTCCATCTTGCTCCTCCTCTATTCAAATTTTAGGGGTTGTTCACCCCACTGCTCGAGGGTTGAAGTGACGATGTTGAAACTCGCCTCCAAAATAAAATTGACCTGTCCGAGCGTTTATTTATATCTAGGCTATTATCACCCAAAACCCCCCATGTCAAGTTGGGCCACCCTGTATATCCAAAGAAGGTGAGAGGAAACATTGCCGGATGCCACAAATAAATAATAATGTATTATACATACTTCTATTTCTTTCATTTTGAATTTAAACTCCAACCCGCATTGCATAACAGCTCAAGAAGTGGGATGAAGTAATCTTACTTGAGTCAATATACATTTCAGTAATCCCACGTTCGCTACATCTTCAAAGAGATGGGCTATGCGGAAAATGCAATGCATGTTTACATAATAAATTTTTCGCAGTTGAAGTGTATTTTTTGTTGATATTAAAGGTTAAATTCCTTTAAATTAGAAAATTCAGTTTATTGCACAACATCAAATACATTCAAGTTTAGTTTTAAATTGAACATAACGTTTGAAGATGTGGGTTGTCTTGTCACGAACCTGTAATCACATTCATTAAATATAAACTGCACATCATTATTGAGGCGCGTTTTACTATCCAATAATAGGTTAAAATAAAACGCTACCTTGTCTACGTTTCGTTTAATATACTTAAACTTTTTTTAGAACTCAATGGCCAATTAATGATGAAAATTCCAAACAGAGAATTTTTTATGACATCTGTTTAGAACTGAACCAATTTCTATCTCAATAAAATATATTAAAAAAAATTAATAAACATATATGTCTCGGTAGCGCAGTAGGCCAGAGCGTTAAGTAACAAACGTAGCTAGCTAGCTGGTTTACTGCCTAGCGACTCCCGGGTTCAAATTCCGGCGATTCCACAGTGGTTCCGATCTGGTTTAAAAGCGGAAAAAAGTCCCATTTTCTCAAGGTTGTTGTATCTCAATAAAATTTTAGGGGCGCATGCGGAATTACCCAGACCATCCCTTCCTAGAATTTCAGGTCATTACGGCGATCTGCCTGCTTTGTACGCCTGGGTAAACCCAAGCATTTATGTAGTGCGCTTTAATGTAATAAAAGTTTGTTTAGTAGCGCGAGTTTGATCAGAGGTGGTAGTTAATATTTTGTGTGCTATTTTGGTGAAATATATATTGGATAGTTTAGTCAGGTAGGCAATTTATTTATTTCACAAGCATTAACTTCTGCATTGTTTCTCACTCAAATCAGTGTAAATTTTAAACTTCACGTAGACCTACAGAAAAATCCCCGCGAGTCCTCGCTCTCGAAAAATATTTAAAAAATAGTTTGAAGTGTCGTCAGTAAAAACATTTCAAATATTTGAGGACCACCACTGCCCCAGTTTAAAAATATTTAATTTATTTTGAGTCTCTGTGAGAATGTATTATTTTTCTATACATACATTAAACGTGATATGGCATAAAATAATTAATAATTATTTAATAATAATGCTACGAATAATGTTAATACTAATATTTTAATTTTTAGGAAATTTCGTCCTTTATTGAAAATGTTAACGAGAAGGCAACTTCGATATTTTACGACAGAAATCCAGAGAAAACCGCAATATTCAAACAAAGCATCTACTCTATTATTTAGTCCAATACTTTGAAATAGAGGGTAATATTGACGAACAACGACGTCTTCAGAAGGAGTGTAGTCGTTTTTGCAGTAAAGTTTTTGAAAAATTTGAAAATTGCGCGAATACTGTGGATCGATTTTTAAAAAGGAATGACGGTTAAATGGAGCATGTGTTTTTGAAAAATCAGATTTGGTTCAGAGAAAGGAGCCCTCTGCAGAGCCACAACCAAGTACATCAACTGGTGGTCCAAAGAAATCATTTTTAGAAATAGGAGAAAGAGCGAAAAGAAAGAGAGTGGAAAATATAGCAGCAGTATATGAAGCTGAGGAACTTACATTTGCTGCCAAAAAAAGTCTTAAAGAAAAGGGTCAACAGGCAGCTTCTAAACTGATTTCAGAAGCTGTGTTCACAACTCCTACTCGTGCTGGAAAGATAAGATCTTCATGGCTCAAGACTAGAGAACGGAAAAATGTTATACCATACAATGAAGATGAAGTAGTTTCACTTATTGTCGAGGGAAAATTGTCAAAGCACCAGTATTTACTATTAAGAAAAGAGGGGAAAAACATAACGCCTACCATAGAGTTCTGGAAGCTAAGAGAAGATGCTACCCCCCGAAAGAAGCGTTCACTATTACGGAAACCTTGGCAGAAGTTCGGCTTCAAGATCTTTTAGATCACACTGCAAATCGCATACAGGGACCAGTTATTTTAAGTTTGACTGAAGAACAATCGAAGGAATTGGTATTATTAGTTAAATGGGGTTGCGATGGTAGTACTGGACATTCACGGTATAAACAACGAGATGAGGAGATGGGATTAAGTGATGGTGATTTATTTTTATCATCTTTGGTACCACTTCAACTTTATTCTCAGCAACCAGATCAAGAAAAACGAATTGTATGGCAAAATCCTAGGCCATCCTCTACAAGGTATTGTCGACCGATTCGCTTCCAGTTTCAAAAGGAAACCACACAACTTTCTTTGGCAGAAATGCAACACATTGAAGCTCAGATAGCAGAACTTCAGCCAACTAATTGTACAGTTCAGAACCCAGACATCAGAATTAGATATATTTGCATAATGTCAATGATAAACGGAAAGGTTTGTAACGCCCTTACTGACACATCTTCTGCTCAGATCTGCTATTTATGTAAAGCAAAACCTGTTGAAATGAATAACATTGATGCAGTTTTACAAAAGCAGGCAGATGAACAATCTTTTCAATTTGGTTTATCAACTTTACATGCATGGATTCGATGTTTTGAATGTCTTTTACATGTATCATACAGATTGGAGATAAAAAAGTAGCAGATCCGAGGAGAAAATAAATCCATTGTTGAAGTGCGAAAAAAAAAATTACAAGAAGATTTCAGGAAAAAAAAATGGGGTTATTAGTAGACATTCTGAAACCTGGTGGAAGTGGAAGTACAAATGACGGAAATACAGCTAGACGTTTTTTTAAAGATCCAGCTCAATCGGCTTCCATAACTGGTATTCACGAAGAGATAATTAGAAGGTTCGGCGTTATACTATCTGCATTATCTTGTGGATACGAGATTAACTGTGAGGTTTTCGACAAATATGCAGTGCAAACGGCCAGACTGTTCGTGGAAAAGTATCCATGGTATTACATGCTTGCGTCAGTTCATAAAATTCTCCTTTACGGATCTTCAATAATAAGAACTGCACTATTACTCATTGGGCAACTGTCTGAGGAAGCTCAGGAATCTCGGAATAAAGATTTAAAAAAAGTTTAGAGAGTTTCATACCAGAAAGTTTTCGAGGGTGACTACAAATGAAGATTTATTGAATAGGTTACTACTTTCGTCGGATCCATTAATATCATCTTCAAGAAAATTGCCGAACAAGAAACTCTCATCTTTTAGTTCAGAGGTTATAAGCCTGTTAAAGGAACCAGATCTTAAGCCGGAAACTGAACCGCTTTGCGCAGCGGTTATGGAAAAAGGTTCGGCAGATGAAAGCGATACAACCACAAATGTATCATCAACAGATGACGACACTGAAAGTGACTGAAATTACTTAACTGACCTATTTTTGTTATTCTACGTTTGAATCGAGTGATGAGTTGACCTGTTTGAAATAAATGTTTGTAAAAAAGTGTAGTGTTTCCTTCAAAACTACCCCTAAGCTCCTAAATATTATCAATTCATTTTCGTTATTTTTATTTCATAATCATTCCGTTTAATATACAGAATGATTATAATAATTTTAAATGGTTAAAACAAGATCGTAGTCAAAAAACCCTACAGACATACGGAACCTAGTGCTCCCGATATGCCACCCCTTTTAAAAACCATATCTGTAAGCCAAGATTTTTTTCATATTTTTCCCATGATTCCTTAGTGCTCTTAAGACATTTCAAGGAAAAAAAATATTAGTTCCGTTTTCAACTAAATTTGGACCACTATGGATTCTGACAAAGTCGAAGGGATTGGTTGTGTGTGTCAGCGTTTTTTTCAACTGTGTAACCCCCAGCTCCGGCTGAGGATTGTCTAATTTATGTGGTGTATTTTATGTTTTTTTATCGACAGCACAACAGATTAAAAAATTTATTAGTGTGTGTTCATAGATAGAAACCGAACTCAAATAAAATAAGAATATGGCATCATTTTGAGAAGATTAAAACTAATCTTAAACTACATAGCTTATTATTATTATGCTTAACTATTCTCAACGAAGAACCGCATGTAACCAATTAACCAGTAGATTTTTGGTATGGATCATTCTCTGATACGTGGCACCATTCATACTATTTCTACATTTGATTTCTAATTTTTAGAAAGAGGCCAGTTTTAATATTGAGATCATATGTTGTTTTTAATTGCAACAACATTTCTTCCATATTTGATGTGTCGTGTGATGTGTTCCTTCAATTTAGTTAAAATTAGGCGACATGTCTGTCCAACATATTTTATATTACAGTCCATTAGATTGCCCAAATCAGGATCTATGTTATATATTTCTAGATAAACGATTAATTGCCTCTCTTAAGAAGCCTGTGCAATTAAATCCATGTTTTAGGAAAATAGATTTCAACCTTCGTTTCTTTTTCGAACTCGAATAAGAAAATTGGAGAAAAGGTGAAACATTTACCAAATGCTGTTCCTCCATATTTAAGGAACGGTAACTGAAGAGTACCGTATTATTTAACGCAAAAAAACATCTGTACTGCAGTTAATTTACTTAATTTCCAATTTTAGTAAATTTTGTAAGTAGTAGTACTAGTAGTATGATTGGAGAAGGCTTGAGCCAGAAAAGTTGGCCCTTTTCTTCCAGCTTCTTATCTCCCTTCAATATGTACTCTATGTGTCCTCTCTTCAAACCTCCTCAGCAATCTTTGGTCTTCTGATGAAGGGCAGGAGGTCCTTTCATAAAAGGGAGTTAACCTTCTCTCTCAGAAGCACCTCAGTACCGAGGGTCTCCTGGATACAGGTGTCTCTAATTAGATGATTCAGAGTCCTCCGGCTGCAAACGAATAACCAGACCAATCGTAATTTGTTCGGCCCTATTACAAAGTCCAGAGCTTGTATCTGCTTAACCTCCAATGTTCAGCTATGGCCTCGTAAGTCAACTCATTGAGGGTTGTGGTAACCTAAACCTAAAATCGATTCAGGTCCTTGACTATTTCCAAATCCTTCTCGTTCCTTGAAACCTTGATATGTTCCAGGACCCACACAAATCCTTTCTGGATTAGCCAGGGCTGACCTTATCCTGGAAGAGTAGATATGCTTGGCGATCGGAACATATAAATGATGTAGCGCACACGTGGTACTTCCGTGCATTTTTGGGCAAAAGTGAGTTAAATACACTAAACAATCATTGCAAGCGTTTGCACTTGTTTAATGCATTTAGGTAACTAATTTTTACCAAAAAATGCATTTACCACATGTGTGCGTTACATTATCGATTGTATATTATTTGCTTTGTGTTGTTCCTTGCTTCTTCCTTACCTGTCACGACTTGGATGGCAAATACATCTACCTGAAAGACCGTAACGTACGAAACTAGAAGATACTCCATTACTTTCTTGATATATTTCCGTCCACGAGGACGGTTCGTCGGCCACACGGACGCGTATAGCGCACAAGAAAATTATCTTCTGTTCTTCCACTTTTCTTTATTCGAAATAGAGAGTATACTCTCTCTCTAATCTGAACTAGTCTTTCGCTTCCATTCTGAGACTTTCACCACAAAAATCAGAAAATCAGCTAATAGCCTGTAATTTTTCTTATGCGAAAGAGACAAGTTTATTAGAATTGAATAATCCCATAAATAATAACAAAGTAATGTATACAGCATACATCAAACTAAGATATCAGAAGGTTTTTTCCAGGATTTTTTTTATTAGTCAAAAAAGTAATAAAATAACTGTCGCATTTGTTTGTATTAAACAAGTGAGTGACCACAATGTAATAAGTATTAATATTTTTTATAGGGACGATAAATTAAATATCAAGCATGATACCCATGTCATGCGGTTGTCTATAAAGTTGAACGGCAAAACAAAAATAATATAGTTAAATATTATTATCATATTATACACTGTGTTCCAAATTGGGGGTGCATGCATTGCTATCTTGGTTAAATGGGGATTTTTTTGGAGAATTTTAGGACCGTTTCAATGCCGTTTTTGAATTTGGCCTAGCTCTGTCCATTTTCCAGATATTTTCAAAAAACTGTAAAGGTGTGCATTTTAAAAAACTTCCCGTATCTGCCTAATTTGATGACTGGTGATATTTCAATAAGTACATTGTTAGGATACTTTTTTAAGGTGCTTTCGTTGACGTTACCAAAAAATTTCTATCGTCATTTGTTTTTGAGTTAATGCCACTAACTTTGTTTTTTCTTATGAGCGCCATATTGGATTTTTTTGATAGTTCAATAGTGCTTTTAATTTCCTTTTCAATGATGTATGACAATATCAGAAAAAAATCAGTTACTGGTGTAAAATATAAAAAAAATCAGTTTTCTAAGTAGGCCATGAAGAAAATTAATTTTAAAATAATCCGATTTTATTAGCCTCAACTTACAATTAAAACAAAAAATTAAAACACATTTAAATGAATGGTTGAATTGATTTGCACCGTCCAAATAAAATAAAATAATCGTATACTTTTTCGAATAGTAGGTGCCATGGATCTTGTTATCATGACAATAGACAGAACAATATTTAATTGACAGTTCTTGTAGCTTTTTAACTAATGTTTCACTGTGATCTACCATTACTTTGTAATAACTGATTTTGTGCGTTTCTTTTATTAAGTAATTTTTTTGAATTTATTATGGCTTTGAGATATACAAACGAAGAAAAGTTAGATATGCTAGAGATTTATTTTAAATCAAATAGAAATGCTGACATGAGACATCAAGAATTTATGAGGATAAGTTTCCAGAACGTGTGCAACCGAATGAAAGGTATTTTAGGACTCTTGTTATTAATTTATTAAATTATGGACGGTTTAATGAAAAAAGAAATAAGACTTATGAGATAGATAACGAAGAGCGAAATAACGTTGTATTAGAATACGTAGAAGACAATGCTACATCATCTGTAAGACAAATTTCAAATCAGGTAGATGTTCCCAAGACAATTGTGCACAACATTTTAATGAAAAATCATTATCCCCCATACAAACCAACCATCGTTCAAGGTTTACAAGAACATGACTATGAGAGAAGAGTAGCATGCTGTGATTGGTTTGTACAAAAATGTGTACAGAACCCAGACTTTCATTCAAAAGTATTATGGACAGACGAGACTAGATTCACTAATTGTGGTGTTTTCAATAAACATAACACACACTACTGGAGTATCCAGAATCCTCACATAATTAGCCAAAGAAGGTTTCTAACCAAATTTGGATTCAATGTCTGGTGTGGCATCATAGGTAAACTTGTTTAAATCGTTCATTGATAATAATTCATATAAAAAATACTTTCCAGGTAATCGTATTATTGAACCATTTATTTATCATGATAATATGAATGGTACAAATCATTTGCGAATGTTGCAAGAACAAATAATACCAGCTCTTAGACTTGCTGTACAAGATATTAACCAGATTTGGTTTTATCATGATGGTTGTCCAGCACATAATAGCGACCATAGTAATACAATTATTAAGAGCAACTTTTGATAATAAAATTATTGCAAATAATCGCAACGTTCTATGGCCAGCCAGGTCTCCTGATCCTCACTCCGTTGGACTATTTTCTTTGGGGGCATATAAAAAACGAAGTTTATGCATTTGAACCACCAGAAAATATTCAAACTTTAGAAGAACGTGTAAAAAATACTTTGCTGCTGTTAACAGAAATACTTTAAGGAGAGGGTGTAGTTCAATATTAAAGCGATGTCAAATGTGCATTGATGAACAAGGACGACATATTGAACAATTTTTTTAAGTTTTTAATTAATTTGTTGAAATTTTAAATTGAAGCTAATAAAATCGGATTATTTTATAATAAATTTTCTTCATGGCCTACTTTAGAAAACTGAATTTTTTTTATATTTTAAATTAGTAACTAATTTTTTACTGATAATGAAAAGGAAATTAAGAGCACTATTGAACTATCAAAAAATCCAATATGGCGCCCATAAGAAAAAACAAAGTTAGTGGCATTAACTCAAAAACAAATGACAATACAATTTTTTTGGTAACGGCAACGAAAGCACCTTAAAAAAATGTACTTTTTAAAATATCACCAGTCATCAAATTAAGCAGATACGGGGAGTTTTTTAAAATGTAACTTTACAGTTACAGAAAATATCTGGAAAACGAGCAGAGCTAGGCCAAATTTAAAAACGGCATCGAAACGGTCACAAAATTCTTCAAAAAAAGTACCCATGTAACCGTTTCTCTACCTCTAATAATAAAAGAGATAGCTTCTGAGACACATTTTTAATTACATTGGAAAGATTAATTGCTAATTAGTTCTGAATATTAGATGCTCTCGTCCCAATACAAAATTTTGTGTAATATAGTGTGTCAGTATTATAATAAAAAATCAATAATTATAAAATACTAATATGAGAAGTAACTTCTTAATAAAAATGTAAATATAAACTTTATTTATAGAACTTTATGTACACACGTGAAAACAAGATTTTCATGATCTCGTTCATGATGCAATTAAGACTTTTTAGCACCGTTTTGACTTTGATTATTTATTTTTATTTATCTACAAGTCCGTAAAAACAAACTATGTAGTAATTGACCAGTATACCATTACTACTGACTGTAATGACTTAGGAACCCAAAAGTATGGGGTTGCATTAGAAATATTTTGTGAACAATATTGAAATACTTAACTTCAAAAACCGAGATTGGCGACTGAAAATTAAATAAAACAACGGTTAATTTCAATAAATAATAATTATGATATTTATATTTTATATTCAAAAATTTACTGGGAGCCTATTTGTGCGCGAAGCTTAAGTTCGCGCTGAACAACAATGACAATTTGAATTAAATTTTCCTCTTGATTTTTCTTATGCGATGCCAACCTAAGAACGTATCTTATTTACCCCCTCCCCTTCCATATTTCGATTTTTTACGCCGTATACTTTAGCTCTCGTAAGGGCCAAACAATACATTTGGTGCACACTGTCTAGTTTTATTCTAGGTTTGATTACACATTAATGAAAAGGAACAAGTATCACTATTGTTATATAAGCGACAACCAATCGCGTCGCTCGTTATAGAACACTCGTTCAGTGCTTTTTTTCCATCGCTTGATACGACGTCGCGTCGCATCGCAACGCACAGCTGGCTATGTGAGCTCATGCTTTTTGCGACGTATAAGTATCATCAATAAACATCGGAGGATTTAGTATTCCTCCAGAGACGGCCTTTACATTCACATTATTTTTCCACAGAAACTAAGTAAACAAAGAGATGTATTAACTACAACATAAATAATATTATTTATTTAACAACACAATCAGATGTGTGTATTATAAACATCTGAATGTGTTGTTACGCACACGGCACGTGACATCTTGTTTTGATTTTGCGGAAGGTTAGTTACATGCAGAGAACTAACTTCAGGTACCTGTTTATTTATTGCGTTATTATATAAGCGTGATATACTCAGTTGTATTTAGAAGTATGCACACTTACAAAATCTCCAAGCTGACCTGTCTTTTCTTCGGGAATATCAAATACTCCGATGTTTACTCATCAACATTCAATCAAGGATATACGACCTCTCCTACTTGAGTTTTTTACACATCCATTCATTTCAGAAAATTAATCGCCATACATTTCAGAAAATTATGCGCTCTAAGAAGACTTTTTTCTTTAATCATATTTTACTTTTAGTTATACTATAGACACCATATCAATCTTTTATTTTAGTTTGTAATAAGGAAGGTCTGTAATCTAAAAAATCTTTCGTATCCGCATATTCTGGACGAAATTTGACAATTTAAAAACGGTTGTTTAGATTAGTTGACCTCAGTGATAAGATATATAATACTAATAATAGGCCACAATAGTAGCTAACTACAAGATTTTGCTTTAGTCTGTGACAAATTACACCATTTTAAAAATTTAACATATAAAAAGCCTGTAAAAAAAATAAATTTCTTTTTGTTAAACAGTAATTATTATTATTTTTTAAAAAAATAACCAGACAAGCAATTAACTAAAAGAAAATATTTACGTTCGGTTACCTAAACAAAACGTTTATTTATTTTCGGTTGGTAAAGAGTAAAACTTCGGGCAAAATTTTATTTATTTATTTATTTTTTTTGAAAATCAAATTCACTGTACTCCGCATTTTGCCACTGCTAAAAAAAATTCTTAGTAAAATGTTGATATAAACAACAAAATATTAACAAGTAGTATAAGCACGTTGTTCCAAAACAATTAAATTTTGTATAAATTTCAAAATTTACTTACGTACGACGGTAGGTTTCCTTACAAAAAAAAGATTGCATATAAGAAGCTAAAAACACACTTTAAGTGCGCCCTTGTCACACTAAAAATCACTATAAAAACTTTTTTGAAACAAGCACTATTACACACGACGAACGACCGAAACACAGATGAGAGCGCGCCGTAACTTTTCCTGCTGAGCAAGCTCTCTCAAATTCCTGTTACGCTCTCCAAGTGACTCGAGTGACTGTCCTGCTGTCGCGGCGTAAGCATTGGAGTTTCGAGTACTCGGTGGAGTCACAAGCACATCACGGTAGTAGGTACGAAGCGAACTGCACAGAATGAGTTTTTTTTTTTTGAGAGATTATTGTAAGAATAATTGTGATTCCTAATAAGTTGATGCAGCCTTAACATTGAAGCTGGACATCACCTAAAGTTTATTAAAATTAAACTTATATTAAGAGCGTAGCCTATTAACTATAACCACGGTTCATATAACTGTGACAATAGTGCAGGAAAAATAGGTTTTGACCTTGCAAAAATTAGCACAAGCAAGGAATTTGGTAGAGACGCTGCATTCTTATTATCTTATTGATTATACTAAAGAAAGTCTAGCCATGTTACGGCAGTGATATTGAAAAATCATTTTCTTGTCTTTTCCTTATAATTCCTTAACTGTGGCAAATAGAATTACAAATTTCAAACAAGATTATGATAAAATAATCAATTTTTCTTATTACCATTTGTTCTCTAAACTCAACAGTTTATAACTCACTAGATTTTCACTTGACATAAATATGGTCCTTGCTTTTTGCTTGTACTGTCCGAAGGTGTGATATACGCATTATTTATTCAGGATACTTGTATCCCACGATGACATTAGCTACAGGCGAGAAATTTTTAGTTTTAGGGACTTCATTTATTCATCAAGACAAATTCAACATCTGTACCAAATATCTTGCTTATACTAATTCTTTCAGTTGTTGTAATTTTTGGCATATTTTTCCACACTATGCACGATTGCTCTTTGGTAAACCGACAAAATTCAATCGGCCTCATGCTGTGATTCTAACCCGAGGAAGTCTATCTTGCCTCAGTTCAGTTTATGAAAGCTTATTCATTCTCTACTTGCCTTATTTACATACGTGTTCGAATAGTCCGTCTTAATAGTTTTAATAAAGTACGAGGACATCGTAACTCAACGATTTCTAAGGCGCATACATATCTGATCACTATGTGAATGATACAGAACGACGATGGACGAGCATGCATAGAACAACCCGAACAATAAATACACATTCGACATGAAATTATATTCTTACCTTCTGAATACAATTGAGAAAGTCAAATTACCATTTATAATTATGTCTCACATGATAATTATCAATTATGAATAATTGTATTTAAATTAAATTAAGACAAATGAATAATTATTTGACAGGTAGTCCACAAGTTGCTAAGTCCTCTGGATATTTTTGTACCTAACCTGTCAAATTTTCGTTATAATTGTTGACATCTGATTTTGATTGATGTATCAAATCGATGATTTGTTTTTCCTCGCACCTTATTTGGGTAATGATTAATCCACTGGCCTACAAATTGTTTAAAAAAATGTTAAATAAACCTATGCGCCATAAAGATTAGTCAGCGGGTTTCAAAGTTTTTGCCTATACAAAAAAATGTCTCTAAAAAAATATTAAGCTGAAAATTAAACTTAAATGTCAAATATTTTAGAATATAAAGACTGACGTTTCGAAATACTCTCTGATTACGTTCTCAAATCTTAAAGGCATATTTCCTATATGGAAAGAAATAAGTATGAACACCGAAATTATTATGTGTACCAACAACAAAAGGAAAATGAGTAGTAGGTAGAAGTTCGCAATCTACTTTAGAAGAGTTTGAAAATAATATTTCGTTCCCTATTAATGAATACGAATCATCAAAACCGGATATTTTAGAGAAATATTGAGCACAAATTATACTGAAGCTGAATAGTTCCGGTGGCACTTCAAGGACGATACATTATTTGCAGATCTTGCAAAAATGTCATTAATAATACAATTTTTCCCTTAACCTTTGGCAGTGACACAAATGAGGTTAGGAAACACAAAACTACCGCTCAAACAACCGTCAAAGAATATAGACATTGAATGGCTGTCGTCTCCCAACGACATTTTCTTAATGATAAAACGTTTAATAAATTGTATCGTTACAATTATTATTGAAAGTTACGATTATCTCATACATCTGTTATTATATGGCAAGTCGCTTAATGACAGTTAACAAGTCGTTGCGAGTTACAAAATATACGTCGTGTAGTTTACAGATTTAAAAAATTATCTTTCGTGCAGTTGACGCTCTCCCCTATGGACCCGTGTTGGTCGCTAGACTCGGCGCCGATCTTACCTACATACTTCGCAAGGTGACTTTATTACGTATAATTACTATCATTACGTAAAAAATTCATTGCAAACTTTAGATGTTTCACTACTAATATATAAATGCAGCGAGTATTTTTTTTGAAACACTAGACCATCTATAATATAATTAAGCCTATAAAATAAATAGTTTTATTAATGCTAAGATGTTGCACTCTGAAAAAGGTAATAAAAGTGTCGTTGAATGAAGACAAGTTTTATTTTAATATATTGATTTTTTTCTTCTATGTATTGTGCAATGTTTGTTCTAAGTTACTTCCAGGTTCCGGATGTACAGGTAGAGGTCGATAACTGAGATCAGATTGGTTTCAAAAAACCAGAGAAAATTTGCTTATAACTAGGGTCTAAACATTGGGTTACGTAACAGGGGCGAATTTAGGATGGTTACTGTATATTATTGGGATTATGATTATATTTAGGTTTACTTACAAGTTTGAGGACCAAGTATTTGTAGTTTACCACTATGCAAATTACGATACACAAAATGTACATAAAATACAAATCAAAATAAAACCGAATACTTACATAAACTCAAATACAATGACAATAAGATACATTTTTTTAACGGTTTTGGGCTTATGGCCATGCAACCAAACTCAAGGACAGCCTACTGATAGACCGCTATATTACACAGAATTCTGTGCAATACAAGCGGAATCTATCGATGACCTGGATTGATTACCGCAAGGCATTTGATACATCACACGAGCTATTGTTGCACTTGCTCGAATGTCTTGCGGTACCAGCACCACTAGTGAGATGCATAGGACAGCTGCTGCCGCTCTGGAAGACCCGCTTCACCATAACATCAGATGCACAGCGAGTCACGACAGAGCAGGTGGCATTTAGGAGAGGAGTTTTCCAGGGTGACTCCCTGAGTCCTCCCTCTTTTGCATCTCACTGCTACCGTTGTCTGTTGCGCTCCGCCAAACCCCCGGATATCAATGTGGACCACCCAGCGACCGGAGGCATAAGGTCACCCATCTATTTTATATGGATGACCTTAATCTTTATGCCTCCGGAGAGCGCGAACTACAAAACGCTTAGAGTGGTCGAACAATACATGCGGGTAATTGGTATGGAGTTCAGGTTGGACAAATGTGCAGTTGTCCACCTCAAGAGAGGACGATGCGGGGAGTTCTCTGAAGATGCGCAGCTCGCAGACGAAAGCATCCTAAGACATCTGGATGCCAGAGAGACGTATACATATCTGGGCGTGCAACAAAGGCACATCCAAGATGTAAAACAAATAAAGGATTCTCTCCGCAGCAAATACAGACACCGTCTCCAAAGATTTGGTTTTCCGAACTTTCGGGGAAGAACAAGGTGTCTGTCTGCAACTAACATGTTTGCCGTTCCGGTTTTGCTCCACTCCTTCGGTGTAGTAAAGTGGACAGAGAGCTGCGCCAATTAGACAGAGATACCCGCAAGATGATGAATATTCACACAAGTATTCATCCTAGATCGTCCGTTCCTTGTGTGCACCTCCCACGTCAACGGGGGGGCAGAGGACTCTTAAGCCTGGAGTGTACGCAGGCAGAGTGGTACTGAGTATGGCATGTAACATCCTCAGGATCTCAGATCCCCTCTTGCGGATTGTAAAACATCACGAAACTGTAGGAGTGGAAGCAGGATTGTTCAAGGCAGCAAAAGAGCAGCAGATGAACTCGGTCTCGCATTCGACACCGGGCGAGATGGCCGGCGAGGTGCTGTTGTAGAGTCAGTCACTGAACTTTAGCCAAATCGCCTGAAAGTCCGAATTAGACCTGCGAACAAGAAAATCGTTTGTACGTCGATAAACCCCAGCATGGTGTCTTCTATAAGAACATAGAAACACTGGGTTTATCGACGAGACTGGCATTCGCCTTTCTCAGGTCAGCCGGGCTTAAGTCGGAGACCGAGGGATTCATTATGGCCTGCCAAGATGGTGTTTTCAACACCTCGGTCTACCGCAGCCGCGTGAGGCGTATAGAGGTTCCTGACATCAACTGCAGGACCTGCCGTCAGGCGCCGGAATCGCTCATGAACATATTATCTGCATGCCCCGTATACGCGATTTCGGCCTACATCCACCAGCATAACGCGGCGTTACGAGTGCTTTACTACCATCTAAGGCACTCATACAGGGTAGACCTGACACCCGTGCTGCCTTACATCCCCGGAGATACTAAGTTCGTTGTCGAGAACGAGAAATGCTGGATGTGTTGGAACTACTCGTTCCCGACTGTCAGGCTAATCCAAGCCAACAACCTTGACATAGTCCTCCTCAACCATCAACTCAAGGTGATGTATGTCATCGAGTTTTCGGCACCTGCGGAGAAAAACATCACCTTAATGGAGGAGAAGAAACGGACTAAATATCGCGATCTCCGGTACGAACTCCAAGTGCTGTACACTGACTACTCGGTCAAAATGTTCGTTCTAATTATCGGTGTACTTGGGGCGATAAAGACTACGCTGCTCTCGGAACTGAAGACATACCGGCCTGCCAAAAAATCAGTTTGAGTGGCTGGCAGGCCAAATGCAGAAACGATCATTCTGGGTTCTCTCCGTCTGCTTAGGGCACGCAATTCTGGAATCTACAGTCCCCACCCCCGGGGGGGGGGAGAGGGGTTGTGTTTACGGGGCTGGCGCGACTTCCATGAGGCGTCGGAGGCCACGGGAGGACTGTCCAGC
Organism: Rhamnusium bicolor; assembly: GCA_029963845.1. Classification (NCBI taxonomy): domain Eukaryota; kingdom Metazoa; phylum Arthropoda; class Insecta; order Coleoptera; family Cerambycidae; genus Rhamnusium; species Rhamnusium bicolor. The sequence continues at coordinate 105,570 of JANEYF010003058.1, read as the reverse complement.
GACGGGCAATCGAAGGAAGAAAAATAATAATAACAATAAACGTCACAGAAATTAGACAACCCCCCTGACTCCAAAGGCGAAGCTGTCTATAACGGGGTTATATTTAGAAAAACGTGGACATACAACTATGCCCATCGACACTACCAGTGCCGGTGGCGAGATTCGAAATCGCAGCTACGATGGAAAGATTTCTATTCACGCTTGCCATTGCGCGCTCTAGCCAACTATGCCCCTTAAATAATTATACGAATCAATGAAGTGCAACTTTAAGTTATACTTTAAACACCACAAATCATACTCCCTGCATTCCTAAAGGTACGTCGAGGTACCCTGTGCAGGAGGGTTCTACACATTTAGAGACAACGGACACACACTCAATATCCGAGTATGATCGACCCTGAGACTCCAGTGTGAGATGCCAGTGTCCGCTCGAATACGAAGCCACAATATACTGATTCATGTAAAGAATCATAAATAAGCGAGAAACGACTGAACAGCATTAATATTAATACCTATTAGAAGTGTCATTTAATTCGTCTCATATTTCAGCACTCTAGAAAAGTATAGAGTTTTCAAAGATATGAACACATCAGTAATCAGTGAATCGATTCCCCGATGTTTACACAACAAACAGCTTATCCTCATTTCTCCAGTTCTCCACCTACCCAAGACATTGTTAAGTTCAAGGTCAACTCCAAACTTCCAAGAGAGCGTGGAGTTTTATTAGTTTAGTTTGTTTTTGGTGTATGTCGGAATTAGTATTTGAACCAATTTGTTTAATTAAATGAAATAGCAGAGGAGGAGGCTGTAACCAATCTGTCGCGTGTGTATGTGGGAGGATAATTAAAATCGGCCGTTTGAACTTAGTGCGGGGATGTGACAACGCAGGTTAAGTATCATGTATCAATATTAATATACAAGGTGTTCGAAAAATAAACATTATTCAAACGCATTTACGTAAAAAAAAATCCTTAAGACATAATTATTATGTTACCTTTTTGTGGGTTTAAAATCACCTAAATTTCATAAAGCACTGTAATACAGGGTGGGGCTATAGTGCGTTCGACTTCGATATCTTGAGTTCTATGATAACTTGATTTAAAAATACAAGTAAACTAGATAAAAAGGTCTGACCGGAAATTGTTTTCGAATATATAAGGTGAGCCAAGACGATTCTACAGGGTCAAGTAACATTTATATGAAATGGCATGTACATCAGAACATTTTTTGAAACCTCTTTGTGGCCTCCTTTCACTCCTGTATTATTATTGAGTTTCTTCCAACCACTTGGATGTAATGATTTTTTTTGTGGAAATTATACCATTTGCACGTATATATTAAAAATATCACTATAATCACAACTATCGATTTTAAGGAAAAGTATGTTAGTACCAGTTATGAGACATCTGTGTGATGACACTGCCATTTTCACTTCCTAAAAGTATACAGGGTGGCCAAAAAGGGTTTTTAAATTTATAACTTTTTGAACTGAATTTTCACAATTTTTTTCAAATGGAACACCCTGTATATTTTTGTATGTACATTCTTATGGCTATTTGTGACCATTTTTAATTTATTGAACAATAACTGCAAAATTCCGCAATAAAAATTAAAAATGAGGGTTTTTTTTTTCAAATAATTCAAGAGAAGCTTTTACAGTAAGCGTGTTACATAATGCTTATAAAAACATCATACCAATAACAATCCAAAATTTGAAGGAAATGATAATAAATGCTTTTAGAAGTATCACTCCGGCAATAAAAACATCACACCAACAACAATCCAAAATTTGTATGAAAGGATAATAAATGCTTTTAGAAGTATCACTCCGGCAATTTTATGAAGAGTAGAAACCTAATTCCAAAAAATGTTAGTTTTCAATTCTACATCACATCGTCCAAAAATATACAGGGTGTTCGATTTGAAAAAAATTGAGAATATCCAGGTCAAAAAGTTATAAATATAAAGTGTCATCACACAGATGTCTCATAACTGGTACTAACATATTTTTTCTTAAAATCGATAATTGTGACTGTAGTGAGTTTTTTTTATATACACGTGTAAAAGGTAATTTCAACAAAAAAAATCATTACATACAAGTGGTTGGGAGAGTCAATAATAATACAAAGATGTTTCAAAAAATGTTCTGATATACATGACATTCCATTTAAAAAAATTTTAGTTGACCTGTAGAATCATCTTGGCTCACTCTGTATATCCGAAAATAATTTCCGGTTATAGACTTTTTTTGTCTAGTTTATTTATGTTTTTTAAATCAAGTATCAAGTTCTCATAGAACTTGACATATCGAAGTTGGACGCACTATTGTCCCACCCTGTATATCGAGTAAAGCAGGGTAAGGTGACGGGATAAATCTTTGAAAAATACCTGTATGGTAAGATATGGGCCGTAATGGTCTGTCGCATAATACGAATATACACTTAACCACAAAATTAACCGAACACTAGTGTTTCTTATGGCAAATTTCCGAAAACGCTCTGTATATTGATTTAACATGTATACACACATGTAAACACATGAAAGAAAGAATTGTTGAAGTTTTTTGGACTTTCGCGTATCACGAGACTAATTTTTTGTTACCTATTTCTTAGATATCTCAATCGTCAGCGTTTTACTTGTTTTACACAGCTCTTTAATTTGTTTCGATTGCTGTTTCTTGTGTTTCTTGTATATTTCTGAGGTTTTCTGAAGAAATTTCGTAATGAGTCCTGAAGAAGCCATTCAGGTTGTTGTTTCACATAATGATGGACGCAGCATTCGATATATCGCCTACTTGCTTGGCATCCCTCGAGCCCTGTATTTGATGCAATACGAAGATTCCGGGAAACTGGTTCTTATTCAAGAAGACCTGGATAAGAGAGACCACGTGCAACAAATGAAGTTGAGGACCGATTTCTTAGTTTCCAAGTTCTGCGAGAACGGACACTTCCTGGTACAGCTTTGACTAGAAGATTGGTAGATGTTCATGGTACTTTGGTTTCATCCGATACTGTACGAAGAAAGTTGAGGGAACAAAATTTAACACCTCATGCACGAGCTACTTGCCCTCTTTTGGACGCAGATCATCGTAGGCAGCGCTTGGAATTTGCGCGAACTCATGCCGATTGAGATATGGACGAATGACGATGCGTTCTCTTCATGAATGAGTCTCGTTTCACAAGATAGTCACCTGATCGTCGCCAAAGAGTATTTAGATGACCTAGAGAACGATATACCCAGTGTTTCTTTTCTCCTAGAGTACAGTTTGTTGGTGGAGGTGTGATGATATGGGGGGTCATTTTTTAGAAGCTCGTACGGCCCTTATAACATTTCGAAGATGTAGCCTCAATGCTGACGGGTACATCAGGGAGTGTTTAGAAGAGCATTTGGTACCTTTTGTATCATTTGTAGGAGAACATTTTCAGGTAACTCTCCAGTATCTTGACGATGTTAGTATTTAGGTACTAGCGTGGCCTCCAGGGTCCTGCACCTAAACTAGATAGAGCATATTTAGGACAACCTAGGCAGAAGGAGTAGGCGGAACTACGGCGAGTTCCATACAGTACTTCAGCTAGAACAGGCGCTGCTGAATGAAACGGAGTAGATACCCCAGGATGAGGTTGCTGCTTTGATACAAAGCATGCCACAAAGAATGCGAGCTGTCATTCAAGCTTGAGGAGGAAATACTCGATATTGAGGCATGTTTTTTGCAGTTCTCTAACTTTTTTTCAAATTTGCAAAAAATGCATTTTCTATGTTATTAAAGTGAAATTCTCGTTTATTTTGTAATGTGATCTTTTCTTGAATATTCAGTTAAAATTAATTTGATTCAAATTGAAATTTTCCTGAAAAACCTAGTGTCCAGTTAATTCTGCAGCTGAGTGTAGTTTGCTGAGTAATCCCCGTGGAAATATCGATACAAAAGACTGAAATCATTAACAATATAATGATATTGAAAGTGGTTCTGTAAGACCGGAGTTCCTGACCAATCGTCAATCCAATAACAAGTATCACTTGATATTGGATTGATTTCAAAGTTTTCCAAAATTTTTTCATTACATGACATGTTTGAAACTTTTGAAAGTTTAGTTTTAGTCACGATTATTTTGCAAGATTCCAAATTTTATCTTATCTGTCAACTTATGTGTTTACCTTATATAACAAAATGGTTTTTTAAGTATATATTTTTTGAATATTCAAAAATACATTTTTTTAAAAAAGTAACTGTAAGGACCTCGCACCGCTCTGATAGCCACTGAGGGCTTGAAAGCCTTTATTTTCGACTGCCGCACTGACTCCAGTAAGCCTCGTCGTTCACGGAGCTGCTGGTTTGGGACTCTTTTGAAACTAAAATAACTTAGCAGTTATTTGAGCGGCATATTAATTCAATGCGATCTCGTACACGCGCCTATTGGACACTGACCGGTACGTTACTGGTTAGTAGTAAATCACCAAGGGACTGGGGTCAGTCGCCCAGAAATATTTACGAGAAACTAGTATGTTGTTGCACCTACATGACTATAGAAAAATGAATGAACAAGCTTTTAACGTAAAATTTGTTCAAGAAGTGGACAAATACCCTTGTTCACATAATTTTCAATTTTCCCAGTATTCCGGAAAGAACATTACACTCGATATATTGCAGACTGCCCAATCGCGGTGATTGCTAGTTACTTTTGCGTCTTTTCGTGTACGGGAATAGAGTATCTAACCATTTTGAAATTTCAGTCTCTCAACAGTTTCGTCACAAACCAGTAGCTCTGTGAACGACGAGTCCAAGAGTCATTGCTTAAAAGTACCTGACAACTTTGTCAGGACACAGTTCCAGCAGTAAATTTCATCTTTACAATGCCTTCCATTAATAAAAGATCTGAACAACACAACAATTAATTTAATCTTATATACAATAAAAAAATATTTCCAATTAAAAATTGATTAAAACCAACCACGAAAAGTTTCAACCGAATTGCAATTACTATATCACATCATTTTTATTGGATAGTGAAAATAAGAACATCAATGCAACCGAACTATATGATGACTTCTACGCCTTTAAAGATCTGTGTAAATCTGAATTATGCCAACTTCATATTTCTTGTGAACATTTCAAATTCACTCAATCAAACAATCTCCATTTCCGAATTTGTACATTTACCTAAGAAATTACAGACATTTCCTGTCAGCATGGCAAGTAGTAGCTAATACACAGGACAACATTTAGTTTGAAAAAAAACACCGGACTCTACCTAGATACCCAGGGGTTTTTGGGATCGCTGATTTCGATGCCGAGGTCGGTTAAGCTCTATCACGTCAGATTCAAGGTCATTTGAAGGTCAAACTAAGAAAAGGTGGTTGAAAAAATGTGAAAAACTTCGCACATAGGTTTTTGGGGTCTCTGAGTCCGAATCCGGTATTCGCTGACCCTTAAAAAGGCATTCAGAGATCATTTCAAGGTCATGACGCGTAATCCAGGGACTTAGCCGGATGGTGGGGCAACTCCGTTGCCCACCGCCACCCCGTGGAGGTACCCTGGGTGCAACCACACGTTAATTTGCTGTTGGCATGTGTTGAAGTTTCCAAAACTTTATGCTAAAAGGACTTACATTTAAAAACCCGGACTCAAAAAACCATTAAATTACTTTGATCCTGACATGATTGAGCTCCAAGTGAGTGAAGCCAACGCCTGTAATTTGCGCCGGGCTTATATCCCTCTTCTGCCCCAACTCACTTGCGGTGGACATGCGCCATCTATCGAATACTCAAGGTACTCTCTACTTTCATGTTCGCTCTGCTTCTGCAACTATACCTAAAGGCCACTCTTTGTGTTCCACAGGATTTATGTGGTGAATATAAGCTCGTCAACTTTCACAGAAAAAAATAAGTAGGTGATTCATTGAGTTAAATATATTTGCACTGAAATAGTCGAAGAATCTTCAGGTGCAACAAAAGCTGGCGGACGAGTGCAGGCTAAAATCAAAGTCGGTCGTGTATTGTAACTTGAAGGTGAGGATCTGATAAAAAAGGTCATCTATAAAACTGATACTTTGACTTAGAATCCCGAAAAACCTTCAGATTTTTCAGGTGTATCAATTCATCCCCATAATGACTTTAAAATGACGTCTGAGCGACCTTAATGGACCATCTCCGGATTCAGACTCAGCGACCCCAAAAACCTATGTATGAATTTTTTCAGATTTCTTGACAGCTTCCCCTATGTTTTTCTCAAATTAACCTTGAAATTACCTCAGAATGACCTTGAAATGACCTCTGAAGCCTTCTACGGGTAAGCGAACCCCGGATTCGGACTCAGCGACCCCAATAACCTATGTATGAATAATTTCAAATTTTTTCAACCACCCGTTCTTAGTTTGACCTTCAATTGACCTTGAAACTGACGTGATAGAGCTTAACCGACCTCGACAATAGTAATAAAAAATTATTTGCGCTTAAGTTCCTCAAGAAAAGCTTGTGCCCCTTGCCTTGATTGCAACTGAGAGTGATATTTTGCTTTGGTTACAATCTTTGAATATACATATACAATAATCATTCAGAATTTACTTCTCAGTACTTTCTTTCATTTCGACTGTGTATTTGCCCTTTGATTGCAATTTTCTCATTACAATATTCCATTTGAATTGAAAGTATGAAACAATTTTAAGGACTTTGGAAAACAAGAGGGAGTGCCATTAATAATATAATTGTAGAGGGAGTACCGATTTTCAGTTTGCGGGGGGAGGGGCAGAATCCCTATCGCCCGCCCTGATGTCTCATGTTATTTATTTTTACTGAACAAATCACCCATCAGATAAACAACATTATCATATTACGTGGCAACACAAATTACTGTAAAACTTAATATCATCAAATATTAAAATTAAGAGAGACACCGAAGTAACTAAGATAGAAAAGAGAAACAGAATGCGGACAAAACGTTCAATCATTTACCTACGACAGGCAACTGAAATGAAAATACCAATGCAAATGGTATGGTATTCATCTAATGAAAGATATATCTGTTTCTAATATAATATGGTCTACAACAATTTATATTAAACTATTCTTGTAGAGAACATTCATATTGTAATATAATACTATAATAAAAGAAATTATGTCGATAACTTTATAAGTAAAATGAATTTATCATACGGAAATACCATCCAGTTCCTACACTGGATGGTATTTCCGTAAATTAAAAATAATTTTTTTTGTGTTACGTAATATTGTAAACTAAACAAAGTCATGATATTAGATAATCAAATAAACCATTTATTACGTTATAATTTTTTAAGTGAAGGCATGTATGATATTTAAAATGAAATGAAACATTTGTTAATGTGAAAATTTGACATATTATTTGCTTCGTATTATGCATTTCTATAAAAATAATTGAATTAAAACTTGAAAGAATGCTTATGTAATATCCAAATAATTAATTTTATATTTTTTCTAGATTTATCAATTTGCTTAAAAATACTAAAAAAGGGGACCCAGATGGGATCCTTGTGGAATCCCTAAAGAAATATCGATAACATTTGATTTGAAATTAGGCAATGTTACATATTAAATTCTTACAGATAAATATTATATCATAGACCAAAGATTTAAATAGAAGAAAATATGTTTCTTTGTAAAATAAAGGTGCAAGTGAGAACATTATGATATGAATTTATCTTTATCTTATAACTAACTAATCCTAGTAGCCTATTACTTAAGTAGGATGTGAGCCAGTTATTTGTCTATTATGAACTTGCTATATATTTATTATAAACTAACCACCACCCCATGCGCAGAATCTGTACTAAAGATATCTTGAAAGACAAAACTAGAAGCCATTTTATTACAATCTCTTCTGTTTTAACAAATAAACACATCAATATATACTCTGCTTATATGTGTATATCGTTTAATTATTTTGATAAACTTATGAAATTTCATGTGATATCCATCATACGGTATGTGGAATTTGCTTATATCTTTAATAGAAACTTCATTGAATTATCAATGGCAAAAAAAACTTTAATTTAGATTTGAAAAAATTGTCGAAACAACCACCTGATATTTCGATCACTTTTAAGATCGATTCAGAAATATGCAAAATTGAGCAAAATATTAAAATTTTCAGCCTTTTAGAAACTGGAACCATACAGTATTCTTCTTCAATGGGAACACGACAATTTTAGTTTAAATTATAACAAAATATTGCATAAACAGGATTTTCTGCAGATTGGTAAGCAAGATTTGTTCTCGTTTAAAGAGGCTGTCAGACATATTAGTACATAATGTTAAATATGCGATTTCGTATTGGATCAAAATGAAAAAAAACTGCTGGATTTTAGGATAATAATAATAATGATGATAAACGTCTTTATTGAAACAATAAAATATAAAGTTTCATGGACGAAGCTTAGCATAGACTACTCTGCCACTTAATCCAAATAAAAAAAAATATATTAATTGTACATATACATACAGCATATAAATATATACAATAAAAGAAAGCAATAAGGTGATGAATTTATATAAATAGCAAATTTGAAAATATACAGCACAAAAATAAGCACCTCAATGTGAAAAAATTGTAAAATAAAGATAAATATGTCTTGGTATTACTAAACATAAATAGTGGACAGAATGGTAGTAGGTTAGAAAAAGGTAAAATTAGTTAGTTTTGCTGGTCAAAAAAGTAAACCCTTTAAGTTAGTTTTAAAAGATGTTACGAAAAGTGATTTCAAGCCAGATGGGAGAACTGTAAAATTTAGCAGAACAATAGGTAAATGTGTGTTGAAAAGCAGCAGTAGAGTGTCTGTGAATGTGATATAATAAATGACCAAAGCGAGTAGCCCTGTTGTGCACAGCAGATCTAGCACTGAGCCTACGGAGAAGATATGTATTATACGATGAACAAAGACCAAAAAGTGCAATTTCCTACGATATTACATATTCAACTAATTTAAACCAGAAAAAATGTGGGATATATGATCATATCCTCTCAGGCCGTATATGAAACGATAGCAGGAGTTTTGCACTCTTTGAATTCTTCGTTCTTCAGTGACATCTATAAAATTACTATATACTAACTACATCACATTAGTTAAAATGTGATAGAACCAATGTTTCACATAAAGTTTTCTTAAGGTCACGTCCGAGGAAATATCAATTGCCGTACAATAATTTTAAAGAGCCATAGCCTTAGACATTAGGGTGTTTATGTGTGCAGAGATGGCAATTTAAATTTAAGCCAAGGTTTTTTACTACTATCTCACCTATTTTTAAATTAAAATTTTGATATATGTAGAAAAGCTAAATCTTTCTTAGGTCCGAATAATATTAATTTACATTTAGTAGGACTCAGTTTTAAGTTATGATCTTGATATGTTTTTTTTTTTAATTTGATCTAAGTCGCTGTTATAGTTATTTTGAGTTGATAATGAGTATTCAGTATGAAAACTGTGGAATATTTCGGTGTTATCTGCATACGATTGCACTCTGCAACTTTCGACAGAGTGCAATATATCAGAGGTGTAGGTACTAAACAGTAACGGACCTAAGACCGAGCCTTGAGGCACGCCAGATTATAGTTTTAAAGGAGGGGGAGGTAGAGTTATTAAATGATACTTTTTGAATACAACTGTGTTAATATGAACTAAATAAAGCAAAAAATTTTTTATCAAGACCATACAATTTAGGATATGCGCATATCAGTTCATAACTAATCGTGTCAAATCTTCTAGTATACTTTAAATACTCAATTATATAGTATTGGTCTTATATTGTGGCTTTCCCAGACCAACCTTTTTTTTATTTCATACTCTCCGGTATTCCCTGGATAAGGGAAAAACTGTACCTATGTTTACTAAGTCGTGTTATAAACTTTTCTCATCTTGTTTTTACAATGCTCTATAATTTGCACGTCGTTTCCAATTCCGTATTCATCACAAAATAAACTTTGTGTTTTGATCTTATTTAAGATTACATACACATACATGTAAACAAACTTTATTTTTGTTATTCTACTCAATAAATTAGTAATCAATGTTGACGGCCTTCATCATAACAGTAATTTTAAATTAAACATAATACCATTACTATCACTTATCACAGAAATATGGTATACAGACACTCCTGCCATTAAACTATTGCAATAATTTTAACTTGTTTATAAAAGTAAAAATACTTCGGTGAAAATTTACACAATGAAAAATCTACCGCATGAATCATTTGATTTATTTCATTAACAGTTCTTTAAAAAATTACACATTGACAATTATTCCGCAAATACAATAAATTTCCGATTTTATCGTTGAGATAAAAATTCTCCCTCAAAACAAGCAATCTTGGCTATTTATAGTATATCAAGATCCGGTAACAGTCTATGTTCTCAGTATTACGATGCGTTTTCACTGAAATATTACGGAAATATTAATGCTATAGAAAATACATACGCGCACGCTTCTCCTAAAGTATTAAGTAAATGAGCAACATGTTTGCAAGCGATTGCGAATATTAGAAAAAATTGGCACACTCCATAAATGTTTGGTGGATTCCTCAAGCACGCACGAACAAAAAATGTTTGCAAACGTTTACCAGCTGTCGATACAAAGAAAATTTGTTATTTATGTATTTGTTAGTGTTCAGTGGACACGTCACAACTACTGAGATTACATTCGCATCGTGTCGTGGGTCCAGTTTACTGTTGCAAATAGTATATTTATAGAAAAGAGATAGAAAACATAACAGAATGGACCCATGAGATGTGTCTGCAATTGACATATAGATTAAAACCAGAAATATGGCAACTTACAAATAATTTTTATCATAACAAAATCAAAAAACAAGATGCATGGAAAGAAATTGCCGTCGATATCTAATAAATTTCTAAAGTAACTTCCTCATTTAAAAGAAAGAGAATCCAATAACAGTTGGAATGGTATACATATAGATCTCTCTTGTTATTTCTACCGGCTAGCGCTGATCGCTGTCAATTCTAAACCTGCTGCCGGATTCTAATCACTAGATGTGTATTCAGTCGAATGTATACTTACAAAAAACTGCCTAAAATACAAGTACATAAGTCACGCAGATTCGAAAAAAGCGAACTCGTGTCGAATCGAGTGAAGATAATCCGACAGCTGAGGACAACAACGAAACAAATGCACAGTGGCTGGAAATGAAACTGTCCATTATTACTGCGGAGAGGCACTTTACACCGTGCTTTGCAATTTCCTAATAACGATCCTCATTTTCGTTATCTATATATATATATATATATATATATATATATATATATATATATATATATATATATATATATATATATATATATATATATATATATATATATATATATATATATATATATATATGGGCATTCCACGCCAAATCGGACAGTTTTAAAATTTTTTTTTGATTTTCGTAATTTTTGGATATTTTTTAGTAGCCATCAAAAAACTCCTTCAGGTAAATTTTGAGATTTTTTTGATTACCGGTTCAAAAAATATCGAATTTTTGAAAAAAAAACCCTCTTTTTTCGGTTTTTTGCTTATAACTTCTTCAAAATTGGTCCAAATTCAACGTTTTTTTTTTCAAAATTTTTGTCTTTCCATGTACTTTCCAAAAAAAAATTTTTAAAAATTTTTCGAAAAATTTTTCTTTGTTATTTCTTAGTTTCAAAATTTCAAAGTCGTTTTCTGAAAATCATGCATATTTTGATTTTCCTTAAAATTTTTCATAATAAACTACTATATTTTCTGCAACTTTTAAGCCCGGTCCGATCGTGGGCACTTCATGGCAACTATTTTTTTTTTGATTTTTGAAAATTTGAAAAAAAAAATTTTTTTTACTTCTAATTTTTGTCACTATAATATATAGTGACATATTTTTATTACTTTCAAGTATGTATTTTACACAGTTAAAGGGTTTTTGAAATTTTGAAATCTTTCAAAAAGTAATTTTGAGGTTACAATTAAATTTCTATTTTTGTAAAAAATTATCTTAATTATTGCGATAATAGTATGAATGAATTATATTATAACTTTTAAAATAGGTGTGACTGTTCCAAACTCGTAGAATTTGAACAGTTTTGATTATTTGTGTGCGACTTGCAGAAAAAATTTGCTATCAATAAAGTCAGTTGCATCCACATCAACTAATTTTAGCACTGGAACTGATGTGAGCGAAAAAGCTAGTGATAATGAGGAAAACAATATTATTGTTGACGATCCTGAGATTGTTGTCGATGAGAATGTCGAAGATGATAATATAAGTGATACTGGAATTGATAACAGTGAAACAACTGAACCAATATTAATTGATCGTTCATTTTCTTCAGGTATTTTCATCGTTCATTATCGTTTTTTTATAATAATCGTGTTAACCATTCTCTTAAAAATTTTTTACACGAACATTATCACAGTTAAGTCTTGGCACACAACTACCTGTGATAAACGATGTTTTGCCTGTATTAAATATATCTCCGATAGATAAATATGCAATAGAGCAGCAGTCTTACTTAAGAGGAAAATATAATGAAATTTGTTCTACATTTGCAAGGTTACTAGGATTAGATAATAAATCTGACCTCTATGCGAATTCTACAAATTATGAAGACATTATAGAAAACCTTAAAGCTAAATTCGATGCTGAGAGTACAACTCGTACTCAAAAGGTACAAATTTTGACACTATTGCCTAGTGATTGGAGTATTATTAAGATTTGTGACATTATGGGTACTACAAGACACATGGCAGTATTATCAAAATCCCTTAAGGAAAAAAAAGCAATTTTATCAGAGCCAGAGAAAAAAAAAGGTAAGGTTTATTGCTGTAAAATGCTTTTATTGACAAAGAGTATGAGCATGACTTACATTTTATTTCTGTATTTTTTTTTTCATTCATTTGATAAATTGTAATTTTTTAGGACGAGCATTATCCAACGATATTAAATGCAAGGTCATCGAATTTTATAAGAGCGATGATGTAAGTGTCAATTTAACCGGCAAAAAAGATTTTCTTTCTGTACGAAAAGATGATGGCCAAAAAGAACATATCCAAAAAAAACTAATTTTATGTAATTTGAAAGAATTATATAAAATTTTTAAAGAACAACATTCAGACAACCAGATAGGATTTTCTAGCTTTACATCGTTGAGACCTTCGCATTGTGTACTGGCAGGATCTAGTGGTTCCCATACTATTTGTGTGTGTGCTATTCATCAAAATATCAAACTCATGATGTTAGGTAAATACTATAAAAATTTGATATTTAACTGTAAAAGTTAACGAATTTATTTTCCGGCAGGTTCTAATTTAGCAACGCTAACCCGCCATTTGACAATTCCTTTAAAGCAATATAAGGATTGCTTTAAGCTCATACTATGTTCCAATCCATCATCCGATTGCTACTCACTTAAATGTGCGAATTGCTCAGGAATAAAAGTTCTCGAAGACTTATTAGAAACCGTTTTCGATGAAAATGCAGTCGATGATGTCACATATAAATGTTGGATATCGAATCCTCGTTGCAGCCTTGAAACAATCATCAAGAGCTCCTTGGAATTTATTGAAATATTTTGTGATCATATTGTTAAACTTTTACCGCATGATTTTGTTGCTAAAGAACAATCTGCTTTTATGAAAAGCACAAAAGAATCGTTGAAAGATAATGAGTTCTTAGTGATTTGTGATTTTGCTGAAAACTACGCTTTTGTGATTCAAGACGCAGCACCGGGATTTCATTGGAATAATAACCAAGCAACGATTTTTCCCGTTGTGATCTATTACAAGCAAAACGGTGAAATAACTCATCGAAGCTTAGTTATTATTTACGACAATAATAATCATGATGCGATCGCAGTGTATGTGTATCTTAAAATGATTACCGATTTTATTAAAGAATCTTTCTCCAATGCAGCTAAAATTTTCTATTTTTCTGATGGTGCTTCACAGCAATTCAAAAATTTTAAAAACTTTGTGAATATTTATTATCACAAAGAAGATTTTTCACTTAGATGCTGAATGGCATTATTTCGCTACAGCTCATGGTAAAGGACCTTGTAACGGTATTGGAGGAACAGTGAAAAGAATGGCAGCGAGAGCTAGTCTTCAACGGCCAATCGATAACCAGATAACGACAGCTCAAAAATTATATGAATGGGCATCTCATCCAAGTAGTTTACCTAGCATTGCTGTAAAATTTTCGCAAGAAAATGGTTATATTGGAGCAAAGGAAAAATTGGATCTGCGATACAAAACAGCAAAATCAATAACAGGGACACAGAAATTGCATTGTATTATTCCAGTAGCCAACGGAAATATAAAAACAAAAGAATATTCTACTTCGAATAATGATCATACATGTAAAATTTTTAAAAGATTGCGAGCTTAAATAAATACTTTTATTACCATTGTTTATAAACGGACTTGTTTATAAAATATATAACGACTAATTAATAATTTCAAAAACCCTTTAACTGTGTAAAATTGTAAAACATACTTAAAAGTAATAAGAATAATAATATATAGTGGACAAAAATTAGAATTAATAATGATAAGTAAAAAAAATTTTTTTTTCAAATTTTCAAAAATCGAAAAAAAATTAGTTGCCATGAAGTGCCCACGATCGGACCGGGCTTATGAGTTGCAGAAAATATAGTAGTTTATTATGAAAAATTTTCAGGAAAATCAAAATATGCATGATTTTCAGAAAACGACTTTGAAATTTTGAAACTAAGAAATAACACAGAAAAATTTTTCGAAAAATTTTTAAACATTTTTTTTTGGAAAGTACATGGAAAGACAAAAATTTTGAAAAAAAAAAACGTTGAATTTGGACCAATTTTTGAAGAAGTTATAAGCGAAAAACCGAAAAAAGAGGTTTTTTTTCAAAATTCGATATTTTTTGAACCGGTAATCAAAAAAATCTCAAAATTTACCTGAATGAGTTTTTTGATGGATACTAAAAAAATCCAAAAATTACGAAAATCAAAAAAAAAAATTTTAAAACTGTCCGATTTGGCATGGAATGCCCCATATATATATATATATATATATATATATATATATATATATGTATATATATATATATATATATATATATATATATATATATATATATATATATATATATATATATATATAGAGACGCTGCATATCAGCTTATTACCACAGATCCTACTACTTACCTGGAGAAGACGACAAAAGCCAAAATCCAAAGCCAGTCCAATCGACAAAGAGACACAGAACCAGATCATCCCGCGAGAGAAGTCTTCAAGATGTCCCAAATTTTATGGTCTACCAAAGATTCACAAAGAAGGAGCTCCTCTAAGACCAATTGTTAGCTCAATAGGGTCACCCACACAGCAGTTAGCAAGACACTTAGCCAGACAACTACAACCGTTTGCCGAGGAAGTTAAATCCTACGTGAAAAATGCAGACCATTTCATTGAGTTATTAAGAAATCAGACCGTCCAAGCGGAACATCTTCTAGTGAGCTTCGATGACATATCCTTGTTCACCAACGTACCCGTAGAGGAGTCACTCGACATTATCAAGCGAAAATATCATCCAGCAGATCATATTCTTAGACTAACTCAACATTGCCTAAATAATACCTATTTTACATACAATGAGCAACGCTACAGACAAACCGAAGGAGCCCCGATGGGCTCCCCCTATCTCCAGTTATTGCCAGTCTCTTTATGGAGGATTTAGAAACTCGAGCACTACAATCTGCACCATTAAAACCAAGCCTATGGCTAAGGTACGTCGACGACACATTTGTGATTTGGACTCATGGAAGAGAGAATCTCACTAACTTCTTAAAACATCTGAATAGTATACACGACAAAATTAAGTTCACCATGGAGGTAGAGACTGACAGTCAGCTACCATTTCTCGACGTACTGGTCAAGAAGAAGCAGGACGGAAGTCTAGGCCACACAGTTTATAGAAAAGCCACTCACACTGACAGATACCTAAATGCACAGTCACACCACCATCCAGCACAACTAAACTCAGTAGTAAAGACATTAGTCACACGCTCGCAGAGACTAGCAGATGCAGACAACCTCAAAGAAGAAATGTCAACTCTTCACAAAGCGCTGCGAAAGAATGGGTTCACACAACAAAGAATACAGAAGTTGTCAAAACCATCTCGGCCGAGAAATCAAGAGGACTCCGAACAACCCATAGCAAAAGCCTATCTGCCATATATAAAAGGAACAACGGATAAAATAAGCAAACTTCTACGTAAACATAAAATAGAAACAACTTTTAAGACTGACAAGAAAATCAGTACCATTCTTCGAAATCCAAAGACCAAAATTGCTCTAGAAAGTCAAGGGGTATATGAAATACCTTGCCAAGATTGCAACAAATCATACATAGGACAGACCAACAGAAAAATAAGTGCAAGACGCGAAGAACACATAAACGCTGTTAGAAAAGACGAGAGAACATCATCTTTAGCTCAACATGTCAAAACTACAGGACATAGGATTGATTTCGACAAAACAAAAACACTAGCCAATATCGAGCATTACAAGTCAAGAATCATCAGGGAGGCCATAGAAATAGAGAAAAGACCACACAATCTAAATACACGAGATGACACCCAAAGACTACCTACCACATGGAAACCTGCTCTAATATTACATGCTACTATCCATGAGGAAGCAAGAAACATAACGCAACGAACACACGAAGATGAACCAACCAGAGCTAATCTAATAGGACCAAGTACACGGAGTCGCCCTCGAAATCAGGAGATGGGTGCAACAGACCGTGACATAAGCACAGATACACGCATGCGCGCCCGAACAGGACCGATTACACGAAGCCGCGCTCGAAATCAGGAGATGGGTGCAGCAGACCATGACGCCCGGAGTGAGTCGAGAGCAACAGAGCGTAACATAGGTAGAGTATATAAAGAACTGCCAGATCCAGAAAACGTCATTTCAGTTCGAGTAACCAGAAGCCGCAGTAAGCAGTTATCGGTTAGAACCTGAAGATGGCAGATGAGATTCTGCCGAAACGTCGTTCAGACAACCACGGTCCCTCTCGGGGCCTATCACCTACGCGGGAGTATACCCGGAAAACGAATTTAATATATATATATATATATATATATATATATATATATATATATATATATATATATATATATATATATATATATATATATATATATATATATATATATATATATATATATATATATATATATATATATATATATATATATATATATATATATATATATATATATATATATATATATATATATATATATATATATATATATATATATATATATATATATATATATATGTATATATATATGTGTGTATATATATATATATATATATATATATGTATATATATATATATATATATATATATATATATATATATATATATATACATATATATATATATATATATACATATATATATATATATATATATATATATATATATATATATATATATATATATATATATATATATATTATTAAATATGATTTGAAGGAAACAACTACTCAGCGGGCAAATACCCCGACCTGCATTGAATTACACCTTCAAATCATGATAGATGGAAAGCCAATATCATTTGTCAATTCCTAACCAGACATAGATCGATTTCGAACTTATTTGTTCTCTTCAGTATGCCATAGGTTATGGAACAGACATATATATATATATATTTATTATATTCTTCACACGAATCGATGACAAATGCTCACAAACCTTCTGTTGGCTATTTATAAAAATGACCGAAAAAAATTTTTAATAGCTTTTGGAAAAATAAATGCTCGGACACATACGTGACACATACCACTCTCTAACCTAATTGGCGACCATCTTAACAAATGACTATTACACTGCGTTCAAAAAAGATTTTCTGAATTCTCTAGATTTAGACCACAATCGGTAATAAAAGGCTATGTGACAATTACCTTTAAATTGTCTTAAAATATTTAGTAGTATTAGTCAACAGGAATTTTTATTTCGCTTAAATGAAATCGCTTTATGGGATAAAATAACATTCAAAATTTCAAATATATAAATTGGTGCGAAAACACGAGCCCGAATGTCACTATCTGATGTGATGTCATTCTTGTAGTAAACAAACAAGCGCAAGTAACGCATGGTGTCACTTTTTTTATTTATCAAATAAAATAATGAGTTCCTACCGTTACACATGGTGTTTGGTGCCGAACTGCAAGAGTACAAGATGAGAAAGATTTGGTCATAACTTGTCAGGACAGACCCAAAATTATTATCAAGTAAACGTATATTGTCTTATATTTTCTGTAGCTTTAAACTTTACAACAAATATAAACAAGTGAAGTCTTTCATATATCTCTCATGTGTGTAATTTTGAGGTTATGTTGAAGATTGTCTAATAAATTATACATACTCTTATAAACATAAGTACCTAGTTAATTTTAAAATTAGAAGTGTACAAATATTATATACTTACATAGATGTTTTAATGGTGCTTTATTCGGAATCACAGAAATCGGGATTATTTGCAAAGAATTTAGCCATCATTATTGTGTCAATTATTGGCAAATTCGTACTGTCCTCTTTTAAAAAACCACCCTCCATAACAAATTATTATAAACTTGAAAAAATCATAACAGGATAACCGTACGTTTTGCTTACTACAAAAGTGACGTCATATTTAAAACCATCATGGTGGGTATTATTTTGTGACATGTCGTTCACAGACTAAAAAATTACAATTTTGAAATTAAAATAATAAATAACCTCATTTTTTTGTGAATAAACGAAAATTTCTGGTTTCTTATTCGCTAAATTATCGTATTCACTTAATTAAATAATTTATTTTTCATAGTATCAAACACCTTATTTCGATCTAAATGTTTAAGTTGTAAATGTATACACAATGTCTCTGAAAGGTCTATTCAAAAAAGTTACCACATATTCCCAAAATCAAAATAAAATGGTTGAATCTAACTTACCACTACTCAAAAGTGCTTCATTGATTCAATCAACTATTTGCTTCATTAGTTGTCATTCAGGGTAAAATTTTTTTAAGAAAATCAATATTTTCTTTAAACAACAAAAGAATGTTAACACCCCGTATTTTGGATTAAAGCAATTTAAAAAAATGGTCTTATTTATATAAAACACATAGATTTATTTGGCATTGACGGTTATATTTCTCTTGTATTTTTTTTTGTTTCATAAAACTCATAAAGCGATTTTTCATTTTCTAACGTGTTATGTAATTTATTTTGAATGTTATATTCTATTACATTATTAAAATTCCCATTTCTGAACATTTTCAGTGATTGATTCGATACGGATCCGCATATAAAATCACATTTTTACGCAGTGTAAAAGCAATAATTCGTTAAATCGCTTATTCAAATTTCAGGCATATTTTTATGTTCATAAAAAGCAAATATCCTCCAACATTCTTTGTCAGCCAGACGGAGAACGAATTGGCGTCAACTAGTAGATATTTAAATAAAAGGATAGATGACTTGAAGGAATTTTAAATCGGATAATTTAAATTTACTTGTTTCAGAAGGTATGACCTTAAAAAATATGTTCCAGTAACACCCATATTGAAAATATAGTTCAATTTTTTTAAGTGCAAACCAGAAATGTTTAATTTGCATTTAATATTTGTATGTGTAATTAGAAATAAAACAAAGCAATACAATGTAGTGAGCAAGGTCAAAAAATGGGAAGAAAATGTAGCAGAAAAATTTTGCGCCTATATTTTTTATATACTAAAGATAATGAAACCCAGGTCAAATCGACATATTGTGTTTTATCTTTCTTTAACTTTTTTATCAATAAGAAAGTTCAGTACTTGTAAAAAAGTCCTAAATGCATATAACAAATAACCTACCTAAGGCCGCATTTTCACCAAATATCCAACTTAAATTTATAAACCGCAGTTTAAATTTTTCTGTTAATAATATCAAAAAACGAAAACACTTGATTCATCCTAAATATCACATAGATTGAATATATATAAAATTACAGGCACTGTGATGTGTATTTTTTTTCATTATTCCTAGGAAATACGATTATTTTGTTTCATAAAATGACAGATGCCATCAAATAAAATATTCGTATTTCTTATTAATAGAAAAAATACGCATCGATATTCCCTGTAATTTTATATATTAAATCCATATGATATTTAAGATGAGTCATGTGGTTAAATGTTTCGGTCTCTTGAATAGAGAAATATTTTAACAGCAATTTAATGTTTTATGTTGACTATCCTGGCGACGAGAGAGTGTTACCTCGTCTTAACAAGAATATGTCGATTTAACCCCGATCTATACAGAAAAAAATCTCACAGTTTCAGGCCTAAATCGATTCACATTTCAAAATACGATTATTGATTAGGGGTGGGTGATATTTGAAAATATATAGATAGTTATCGTTATATCGATAGTTATGGACATCGATTCGTTAGTTATCGATATATAAATACATAGTTATCGTTATGCGATGTATTGATAAATTTATGATATATCGATATTTATTCCCAGCCTTAATATTAACTGACCCTACATATTGCGTTCGTATATGCAATAAGACAACCTCAATGATTAACAGTTTCATTACGAAAACTAATAAGCATTCAATTAGATAATTCTTATTTCAACATTTTACACACACATTTTATTTCTGTTTTGTAGTACCTAAGCACTTTTGCAACATGTTTGTTTTAACATAATTTTTTTCATAATTTTCTCTCAAAAGAAACAATCAAAGAGTTCCCGGAAAAACGTTTACTGAAAAATATACGATCTGTTTTATCTGGCTTTAATGTTAAACTGTAAACAGTCCTAGCAATAATATTTGACTCGGTTTTAACGTAACAGAAGGTAAAGAAATAATTAATGAAGGCAAAGAAATGAATGAATAAAAAACAGGTTATAAATTTGTGTTCTATTTTTGATTGTAATTTGTGTATTTTTGTAACGTGGCAAATAAATAATTAAAGATCAGTATTCAGCAGTAAGGGAGTAGCATATTTTGATATGAACGGTCTGTGTATAATAAATCTAAGATAATTAAACAATATTTAAATATATGAAAGCATAATGTGAAGTTTGTTTACTCTTGGTTAATTTTTTACATGAAAAATGTACTTTCAGTAAATATTCTTACCACCAAATTTGTAGTTCTTACCTGAAACAGAAAAGAGAATATTTAAAAAAAAAAAAAAGATATTGAATGTATAAAACATAAGGTTTTTAAAAGTGAACAAAAAAACGGATAACAACGAGGATAATTCAAAAGTTAAAGATATGAGCACTTTATCATAAACCAAAAATTTTGAGCCCTATGCTGGGCAACGAACAGCTAAAAAAATAAGGTGCAAAATACACTGCGCTGTAAAATTAACGCATAATACTGAAAAATATTATAAAAATGTTTACACTGCAAGCCATCTATGGTGTATAATAATGTATGGTTTCTTAGAGCGCCTAACTCTGAAAGGCACAGGCATATGCGGACGATGGGCTGGTCCTAGTGACCTGCCGCTTTCTAAACATCGTTTGCAACAGAATGCAGGTAGCCTGTAGAATAAGAGAAAGATGGTGCAGCGAAATAGGTCACTCAGTCAATCTCTCCAAGACTGAGATGATTCTTTTCACCAAGAGAAGAAAAATAAATGATTTTAAGGTACCAATCATGTATAGTAAATCTCTTACGCTCGCGCAGTAGGTCAGATATCTGGGAGTAACACTAGATAATAGTCATGGGGGGTCGCAGATTGGCAACATTGTCAAAAAGTCCTTCTGGCAATTGCGCCGAGCAGTAAGTAGGAACTGGGGCCTCAACCCACGGATCCTACATTGGCTGTACACGGCGGTCATCAAACTGAAGCTCCAGTACGGATATGTAGTCTCTGTCCTAAAGGTGAGAGAAGTGAATAAGGTTGGAAAGGAAATATACTCACTCTTTTCAGCAGGGAGGAGTGGAGTGAAGGGAGAATTGATTTTCCTCCGGACTTTCTGGTGTGCTACACAGACGGTTCTTGTGTGGCAGGAATATATCCAGAGGAGTGCTGGAGAGCCTTGCTCTAGGTTCGTGCACCACGATCTTCTAAGCAGAGGTTTACGCCCTCCTAGCGGTGGCAGGTAAAGATGATGTAAGAAACGGGGAGGAATAGATGGCATACATCTACTCCGACAGCCAGTAGCTCTAAAAGCGGTGTGCTCCCCGGACGAGTTCAGCTCTCGTTCGGAAGTGCGGGGACGCCCTAGATGAGCTTGCCAGGCATAAACAAGTAAGACTGGTGTGGGCTCCGGGACATATTGGGGTTCCAGGCAATGAGAAGATCGATAAATTGGCTAAACTTGGAGCTGAGGAACCCTGAGCCTAAGTCTAGTTAGGTATTACAAGAAAGCAGGTCACAACGGTTAACTGGGCCGGAGTCGGAAGACCCTGAATCTTTTAATCGAAGTTCTGACAGGCCGCTGCAGACTTAAGGAGATATCTATCATTGGTAGGTATTGGGGAAGGTCCTACATGACAGTGTGAAGCGTTCGGGCGCATGAGGCGGTTTTGAGGAGCTTCTAAAGGAGGAGATGAGCTCCCTCGCACTGAGTGACAGCCTGACTTTCATTAGAAGATCGGAAAGAATTACCATTACCATTACCATTACCATTATATTACATTGCAAGCCGGTAGGATATCTGAGACAAATGAAACACGTTTTGAAATTTTTAAACCATATTCATTAATTATAAAAGAAATATTAAAACTATGTATTTATTGAACAAAAAACTAATAAAGTGTATTTCCTTCCATGGTATTAATTACATCTTCAACTCAGCATCTCCTGCCCGTGCTCAAAATCAACGTTCTGATCTCATTTTGAGCTACCCCGATCCCTAAAAAAGTTTCCGAACCACTTCTTTGTTGAAGAGTAAGGATCTTTAACCTGTCCAATATCTTATAGACAGGGGACCGTTTGTGTCATATCCCCTCCGAAGGATGGTATATCCATCCACTACACAATCCTCGCCAAAAATTGCATAGCTTTTGCGTTTTAAGCTGACATACAAGCAGTCAGAAGACAGGCGGCGCGACTGCGGTATTTCCCTGGTTTGATTACTCATCCAACTACTAGACTCAGTACCCGTTGCTTTAATTTTGTATCCAGTTTGACAAGATATAAAGTCGGTGTTACGCTCACCCTCTCATTATGAATTACTGGAGACTGGGAGAAAATGCATCAAGTGCAGGAACTATGTGGGCCGTTCAATAAAAAAAAAGATTATCACTTTACGAGGTTGCTAATTACAAGGACAGTTAGTGAACATTTAAAGAAACATTTTTAATAAATATGCATCTCACGTACTTTGGAACCTAAAAAAAATTTGCTGTAATATTTTATGATACACTCAGTCAAAACACCATTATATAAGCACCCTCTTAATTTCTTTATACATTTTTGAAACTCACATTATATAACATTTTGTTAAACAATTCGTTTTATTGATGTGAAATAAACTTAAAAACAAAACTAGAGGAAAAATAGACCTCAAACCACTCAATATATTTTGCAACAGCCTTTATTTTATCCAAGTCCATGCCATTCTAAATGTACCTATAAAGCACTGGCTTTATTAAGGATTTATAAATACTTCAAAGGTGCAACGATTTTCGTTACAAACGTTCTATCTAGGAAAAGAATAATATCCTAAGCTTTTAAAGTGCAATAGGCGTATAGGTTTAATGACGACAATACGTGAGTTTCTTTTAATATTACTCTGGACCAGTTTAGTCTGTGGATTTTAATAATATCTCTTATAATATATGTAGGGTGTCTGCGTGAAAACTTCAATCTCAAATACTTTGCGCATATTTGATGATATTTATTTTATATTTTATATGTTTACCGTGTATAAAACTGCTAATGTGGTCAACTATTTACAAAGACCGATTGATTAAGCGAGATGGACATAACAGTGTGAGTGTATTGTAGCTTGTGTATTGTGGCTGTCCCTATGTTCACTGGGTGTGTCTTTTTCCATCTCATTTCATCTTAATTCGCAGCCGTCGCTCGTATTCTTTTTCTAACTAGCCACACTTGGCGCTAGACATATAGTATATAAGTCGAAAAAAGACATCAAACGTGTACGTAACCTGGACACATGTATTTCGGAATTATGGTCCTCATCGGCATGGTGCTACTAAGTTGAAAGGATGGGCACAACTTAGGAAAACGACACAAAGGAAACCACTGACAGAGAGCCAGTCCCTAATTTATGGCTGCCATTTGCTTCCTTTATTATTCTACATTCCTTGAGTAAGGAATTCCACACAGGTGGCTATAATTGCCTTCGTGATAATATTATCTCTTGTCCTGTAAGCACGGGAATTCTTAATTGCAGCCACAAATGAAGAGTCAGTGGTTTCCTTTGTGCCGTTTTCCTAAGTGGTGTCCATCGTTTCAACTTAGTAACACCGTGCCGATGAGGACCATAAGTCAGAAACACATGTTTGCATCTTTTTTTGTGGGCCTCATCTATAATATCTTTTGTTTATTACACTTAATTTTTATTTGAATTAAAAAATATCGGTAGTCGAAAAAAACATTATTTTATTACTATTTAATTTCATAAATAGGTTAGTAAAATTAGTTAAATCTCATGTATTTTATTTACGCCTCTGACTTTGCAAAATAAAAACCTAAAGCTTCATCTAAAAACTGGTCCCCGTTGATAAGATTTAAATCTAAATTTCTTGTTAGTAGTAGTAGTAGCTACTTATTTTACTAGGCAAGTAGGCCACAATGGGCCCTTTTTACCTAGGGACCTACAGTTTAGCGTGGACTCCGAATCACGGTATTCGACTCTCAACTACTCACCGCCTGGGCCGGCCCGTCTGCACCGCTAGCAGAGTGGCAAACCTCCTGGGTAGGTCTCTTCGACCCTCCACCCGAGCTCGCTTCTCCGCCTGCATCAGGCTAGCGGCTGTCCCGGGATTGTCTGTTAACAGCCTACCTACTGTTAGACGAGCTATCGTTCATTCATCCAATTGCTGGACTCGATCAATGCTGCTTAACTTCACTGATCGAATATCGGAAATTAAACGGATGTCCATACCTCATCCCCAAATTTCTTGTTAGGTAAGGTCTCTAAAACATCCGTCAGAGATTTGTTCATTTTTTATCGACGTTTTTTATTTCTACTAGATTTAGAAATCTTGGGCTAACTGAAGTAACTATACAGTTTATTAATTTTTTAAATCACACAGGCTTTTTTGGGTATATTTAAATCTATCAAAAAGTTTAAAACAGTGTAAGGTCCCAATTGGATTCTAAAAAGTTTCGCCTTGTAGACTAAAGTAAGTCACAACTTTCCCCCTTACTGAGAAGGACGAGATGTCTGAAAAGTTAAATAAGGGATTAGTTTTAAAAATAAAACTGAATCTCAGAAGTTTGTTGTTTGAGTTGAAAGGTTATGTTATAATACATATTCTATTCTACTTCACTTTTTGAAAAAAAGTCCAACAACATTTCAGATATAAGGGTATTTACGGGAATATTTATTATAAACCACATTCCTGATGAAATTGCACTTTTTCATAGTATTGCAATGTAGATATAAAGTGTCCACCAAAAAGTTAAAATTATATGAGAAATATTTCTTTACTGTTATTAAATATGATTTGAACGAAACAACTACTCAGCGGGCAAATACCCCGACCTGCATTGGATTATACCTTCAAATCATGATAGATCGGTAGCCAATATCATTTGTCAATTCCTAACCAGACATAGACCGGTTTCGAACTTATTAGTTCTCCTCAGTATGTCATAAGTTATGGAACAGACAAATGCATTTGGACCATATGAGACGTTTCACATACCTCTCACCACTACTCAATTTACCTTA
Organism: Rhamnusium bicolor; assembly: GCA_029963845.1. Lineage (NCBI taxonomy): Eukaryota > Metazoa > Arthropoda > Insecta > Coleoptera > Cerambycidae > Rhamnusium > Rhamnusium bicolor. The sequence continues at coordinate 79,658 of JANEYF010003058.1, read as the reverse complement.
GTCAGTATATGACTAGCAGGTTGGCGACTATCATTTGTCTGTTCCATAACCTATGGCATACTGAGGAGAACTAATAAGTTCGAAACCGGTCTATGTCTGGTTAGGAATTGACAAATGATATTGGCTACCGATCTATCATAATTTAAAGGTATAATTCAATGCAAGTCGGGGTATTTGCCCGCTGAGTAGTTGTTTCATTCAAATCATATTTAATAACAGTAGTTAGTCCACCTGGGCTAGAGGTCGCCGCTCTCGGTACTTGCTCGCAAGTCGCTATCCGCCACAGAGACATCTATGATGTCGGTCGGATAGTAGCATTTGGACCATATGAGACGTTTCACATACCTCTCACCACTACTCATTTTATTACTGATTTGTCAAGAAATATTACCTTAATATAAAGGTAAATTGAAAACAGTTTATACAGGGTGTCGGAAACAAATGCAACACAACAAAACCACAGCATAATGAGACGCTGTGGCAATACAGTTGATTTCTCCCACACCCCTTAAGTGGTTCAGGAAGCCGCAGTCGGTTTCTCTAAAACGTCGAACAACATTCTCAAAGATGCTTTGTTTTACCATAGCCTTTACCGGCTCGGTGGAGTAGTTGGCTAGAGCACGCAATGGCAAATGTGACTAGATATTCTCTCCATCGTCCTGCGAGTTCGAATCCCACCACCGGCACTGGTAATGTCGGTGGGAATGATTGTGCGTCCGCGGATTTTCATAAGTGTAACCCTTGCCCGAGCAGCTTTCGTTCAAATTTGGGGATGTCTAATTTATGTGGTATTTATTTATTTATTTATAAATTAATAATATTAGTAATTCACTCGAAGAATAATTAATAAATTTATGTCGTGTTTATTTATTTATTTATTCGTTTATTTATAAACAATAGCATTAGTAATTCACTTGAAGGATAATTAATAAGTTATTTTAAACTCTAAAAAGGAAAAACACAGCAAATCAAATATATTATCAAATTGCTACCTAAATAAACTATCTCAATAAAACGTCACCGTACGCATGTTCATAAGAGCTTTTCGTAGCAATGTTAGATAGTGAATTTCCATCAGTAGTTAGCACATGTTTTTTAAAACACGCTTCATGTCAAATATTTTCTTGCTTGTTTTCCGAAATACGGCGCTCAAAGTGGGGCTCACATAATTTTATTGTTGTGATTTAAGGAAAAATTAGATAAAATATAATTTGGTACTGTTATGTACTCGAATTTAAGAAATACGATGGTTTTATATTTTGTTGTTTGTTAAACTCTCAGTCCGCTCGCACGCTCCTGGCAGAACTGAAAACGTCTGTTTATAGCCAAAATATACATTAATACTAGTTTCCTACACAACAGAAATTTTAAATAATTTGTTCAAACCGTTTCTGAATTATTTTGAAAAACTTGGAAAACACTAAACTTTTACACTCTGTACCTCAGCAACGAAGCGTCACCGTACCGCCGTTCATAAGAACTCTTCGTAGCATTGTTAGATGATGAACGTACGTGGGATTTACCGATCTGTTCCCAGAGATGGCTTTAACAGATATAATATAATATATTGCAAACACCTACTGAAACATTCCCAAACTACAAAAACATATTCAGTGCATTTTATTTAATTTTACAACGTTCATGGTAACTTAGTTTTGTCAGGGAATGCACTATATTAAATTAAAACGTAATACGCAATAGATTCTTTTAAATTACAGTACATTGATAATTTATATTACTGAAGGCCAACGGCCGGCCCTAGAGAGGAAGGGAGAAAACATATAACACGATCAAACAGTATCTTGCATAACGTGGAATCATTCGGACATAGGTACTAAAAATGTGCAGTTAAAATGTCACAACGTACTAAACCGACGTAAGCTACAGTAAATTCTTGGATTCGCGATATTGCCGATTTACAATTTGATGGCAGACAATTGTATTGCACTAGATGTAACAAAATGATTACGTGGACATGCAGCACAAATATTAATAGACATATTTCCTCAGAAAACCATAAAAGCAGCGTAGGTAGCTTTACTTACAGTGACATGCTACGTAATTTTGACTTAGATTTAGTGGAATTTATGATAGGATGTAACATACCGTGATCGAAACTAGACAATGACAATTTTTGGAAAAATATATGAGTGGCCAATATAGCAATGTTAATGTGCCCTCGGGGTCTACACTAGGAAAAAAATATTTATCAACGGAGTGTAAAAATATTAGACACAAAATTTCTTCTGAGCTTAATGGAAAGTACATCTGGCTTAGTGTTGACGAAACCACTAATGCTTGCGAGTTTAAGTTTTTTTTTGTGGGGGGCGTACCCGGCGCGTTAGCTAACCGAAGCAAGAGGCCCTCCTGAATTCTCCGAAGAGAGACCAGACGGGAACCGCTTTCGCATTACTTCAGTCTGATCCATTACCGTCCTTGTGACGCCATCTATCTTTCGTCGCTTCCCTACATCCCCCGTCCACATTTGTGATTAGGGGTTCGGGAGTAAGGGTGATCGTCTTGCTTACTGCTCCTCTTATTTCTTTTGTCGAAGCACTACTGCTACCGCATCCCAGTAGTCTCTGCTGCGCAGCATGTTATCTATGATGTTGTCAGGTGTCATTTGAGCACCCACCGTCATTTCTAGAAAGAATCTTTCCCGCGTCCATCTGTCGCATTCGAAGAACGTATGATATGCATCGTCATCTTGTCCCATCTCACAGTATACGCATTCTGGGTTATCTGTTATTCTCATCTTGTACATATAGGATCGAAAAAAGCCATGCCCGGTCAGGAACTGCGCTAAGTAATAGTTCACTTCGATGTATCTGCAGTTAGCCCATGTTGTTATCCGCCTTATTAGTCTGGCAGTCCACCTCCGTCTGGATTCGTCATCCCAACGCCGGCGCCGCTGCCACTCGTCCATGATACGGGATCTTTCTTCTTTTTTCACTGTCTCTGTCTATCTCTGCCCTCCTAGAAAAGATCCTCTTGCGCTCTTGTGCAAACAGATCAATCGGAGGTGTTCCTCCTATTACCAAGACAGCGGGTTCCGAAACCGTGCGATAGGCATCCACCACTCTTCTCTGTACCGCAGCCAGGTGTTTCCTGTATTTCTCAACCCTCAGTGCTTCCGCCTAGATCTCCGCCCCGTACAGTAAGATTGATTGGGTCGTGGACATTAGTAGCCTACACTTGCTCGCTTTAGGGCCAGCTACATTTGCCATTAATCTGCTAAGGGCAGCTGTCGTTGCTGCTTCCTTATCTGCTATGCGTTGGATTTGTCCCCAGTAGGTCAGCTTCGTATCTAGTATCACTCCCAGGTACTTCACGGCGCTTTTGGTTTTAAGCACCTCCGTACCAACCGTCATGTCCAGTATTGTGGGGATTCTTCTCTTCGTCAGTATCACCATTTCCGTTTTGTGTACTGCTAGCTTCAGTCCGTGGTCTTCCAGCCAGCAGTTCACTCGTCGCATCACCTGGTCTAATTTCCTCTGGACCTGTTCGCCGTCTCGCGCAACGATGGTTGCCGCGATATCGTCAGCATACCCAACTAGTTGCGTTCCTACTGGCAGTTTCATTTTCAGTATTCCGTCATACGTGATATTCCAGAGGTCAGGTCCTAGAATTGACCCCTGTGCGGCTCCGGAACTTACTACTCTCTGTCGAGGTCCCTCCCTGGTGTCATATAGTAGTACCCGTTCGTTAGGTAATCTCTAAACATGCGTAGCAGGTATACAGGTACCCTGATAATGCGCTCCAGTGCTTCCAACATGTCACTCCACCGTACCGAGTTGAAAGCGATCTTTACATCTAGTGTGACCTACATGTAGAAAGATCTCGTTCTGTGATCCCTCTCTTTGTGGCGCACGCCGTTTTCACTACCTCCTGTATCGGGTTTACTGTGGATAGCCCATTCCTAAAACCGTATTGCTTGGAACTCAAGATCACCGGCAGCTTGTACAGCTGTTAACAAGCGTAGTTTTAGCAGCTTCTCTAACAGTTTTCCGGCTGCATCTAACATGCACAAAGGCCTGTAGTATGATGGCATATTTGATATCTCTTTACCCTTGCTGATCAGCACTAGCCGTTGTCCTTTCCAGCGGGCGCAAAAAACATCCGCCATCAAACAGCAGTTATACGTATCCAGTAGTTCCGGACAGGTATTTACTGCAGGTTTTATCGCCTCCGCTGGTACACCGTCTTTTTTATTGAGTAGAAATCCTGCTGCCTTCATCAGCTCTTCTACGCTAAAGGCCGGGATATCTTCCTGTACAGTGACTGGGTCCGTCACTTCTCTTAGGGGGTGAGTGGGGAATAACGCGTCCACAATACCGTCCATCGTTTCCACGTCATGTGTCGTGTCCCCTGCTAGGACACCGAATTTGCGTGTAACAATCTTATACCCCATGCCCCAGGGGTCACCGCGGAGAATTTGTTTACGTCCATTTTCGCGACATTCCATCTTTGTGGTCTAGGCGAGTTACTTCTTTGTGCCATCCTGGCCCCAGTCATCTGGAAACTTATGTACTGATGGTCGCTTCCTGTGTAATCCTCTAGCACACGCCAGTCGGTTATTCCAGCTGCAACGCATTCCGTTGTCAGGGTAATATCTATGATGGTTTATCTATAGCCAGCCCGTCTGAAGGTCGTCGACGTCCCGGCGTTTAGTACGACTAAATTTAGTCTGGCCGCCGCGCCATCTTGGACACCATTATCCCTCTTGTGTTGATCCAGGTCATACCCCACTCCACAGCTTTGGCATTGAAGTCGCCAGCGACTACTATACTTCCTTCTAATCCTTGAACCATGTCTCAAGGGAATCCAACTTTGCTCGGAAGTCGTCTATTCTTTCGTTTGGGGAGAAGTAGCAGCTCACGTAGGTAACCCTTCTGCTCCTAATCCATACATAGCCGTCGCTACGTCCATGTTACTCGATATGAGCTCCGCTTGGATCTGGTACCCAGATAGCAGCGGTGCCTGTGAGGTCTGAGAACCAAGTCGGGCTGTCCATGTTGCGGTATTGTTCGCAGATCAACAGTATGTCGGCCTTCTTTTCATGCGGGTTTAAGATAGCGAATGTTTTAGTGGGTGCACTGGAGGAAAATTGTTTAATGAGCGGGCACTTGATTGCCTCTAAAGTTTTAAAAGCTACAAAATTTCGCACTACAGCGGAGGTAGTGAATTCAAGTCTAAAGAGTTTTGGGGTGACAAATATGCAGAAAATAAGGAAAAGTTCTAGTTTTTTCTTACTGATGGAGTGAATTATATGAGAGCTGCTGGAAGAATTTTGAAGGAAACATATCAGAATATACTTCATGCAACATGTTTACCACATGGGCTTCATAGAATTGCTGAAATTAGGGGTGCTAACCTAATGTTGATAATGCGATATCTAGTGTAAAGAAAGTTTTTCTTAAAGCACCAAGTCATGTACGGTTATTTCATGAAATTGTATCAAATACTCTATTACCTCCAGAGCTCATTATAACACGATGGGGAACTTAGCTAGAGACAGCATCGTACTATTACTGTCATTTTGAAAATGTGAAATCCCTAATACAGTAGTATTCAAATGACGCAACGGGCGTTTATGGATCCAGCTATTCAAGAAAATCTAGAGACCATACACGGAAGTTTTTAACGACGAATTCCTCTAGCGATACGGGACCTTCAAAATCAGCCAACATCAGAATTTACTACAGTTGATGAAATAAACGTTGTGTTCGATCTTCGACAACATATTTTTCAATTACAGGGAGAAATTGCTGCGAGGGTACAAATAAAATTCCAAACTGTTTAAAAAAAATCCCAGATTTGTTACGATAACAGGTGTAATAGACCTTAAACGGCAAAAAAAGTCGACTTTGCTACACCGGGTATGAATGTGGCGACTTTGCGAATGTTTACATATTGTAAGTATGCTCCAGTTACATCTGTGGACGTCGAGCGGTCCTTCTCGCAATATAAATGGATTTTTAACGAAATGTGCCGAAGTTTAACCACAAAACATTTAGAATAGATATTAATAATATACTTTTTCTCTTGTAACCGGCAGTGAAAAATAATTATGTGTGTGTGTAGTTTACTGTTAAGTAATTCCCCCTATACCTCCAGTTCTCTTTGAGTGAGTGTGTATAATAAATTGACTTTATTAACTTTAGACAATAAGGAATTCGGTGAAAAAAAAATCAAGGTAAGATATCGTTTCATATATGCATGTAAATCTGACACATAACCACCAAAAGCCAACCCTGGTTTTACGTCATATGCGATTAGTAAATCCTCTCTCATGATGAATCTCTGAATCTGAAAGTGGGGCTCAGATCATTTTATTATTACGATATTAAGGAACTATTAGACAAAACAATGTGTAATTTAGTACGATTATGTTATGTTTGTTAAATTTTAAAACAATTTTATTTATTTCCTTGTTCGTTTTTGTTTTTGCCTCAAGTGGTGTCTTTTCATTTATGCTTTTTCTGTCTTGAGTTGTGTGCTTTTTTAGGCATAAAATTTTTAATTTTTGCTTCTTTATCCTATCTTCATGTTTTTTTATTTGGTGGGTAAATGACTTGGTGACCTTTATACATATTTACAATGGCAACAACATGCCTATTTACATCATTTGTTATTACTGTACTGCTACATTTTATTGGCAAAAAAATGTATTTTTTATATTACTAGATTTAGAGAATTAATATTTCCTGCGTACACAAGATAACAAAACAAACTAACTAGGTCTGAAATTTGATCCATTCACACAGTAGCTTATTTACTAATTAATTAAAACCGGCGGGGCAGTAGGTTCGCGTAGAGGCCTCGCAGTTTAAACAGGCTGGTACGAGTGGTGTAATTACCCACATCCGTAGTGATCCCCCTTAAATTGGCTTGGAACTTAAATTAGGTCTGTAATACGTTTAACCGGAATCGATATATTGATTTGACAGATATCACGAGATTTTACTGTTGTTCCGTATAATTTTTAATATCGCGTTTCCACGAGGTGAGAGTATTTGCCGAGAAGACTATTTTATTTGAACATGAGTATATAGTTCGAGGGAAAAAAATAGAAGGAAAACTTTAACCAATATCTATAAAAATGCCACATTTTACAAATATACTGCTGAAAACTTGAAGTGAGCCTTGAAGTGTAATAAATAATTCCTAGTTAATTTTATCGATTTGAACGATTTTTTTTAAAATTTTGAGATTACATCATTGCACTATAATTTTCAGGAACTCTCCTTGCCCACTTTCTTAAAAATATATACGAATATACTGGTGACCTGGGCTGATGATTAATCGATTTAACTTTAATAGTGCAAATAAAAAGACCAATCAGAGAATTAACTGGTTTGGCAGGTACCTGTGTATGAAAAACTACACAGAAACCCAACAACATAAATATAATCTTTTAAAATTGTCAGTGGGAATTCCGCAAGAATCTGTTTTGAGACCCTTTACATTATTTATGAGATTGGTTTTAACAACAATAACTTGTACTGTTTTCAGATCACAGATCTTATTATTGCAGTCCACAAATAATCACCAACCACAAATATTTAAGATTTGTATGGAATGCGGCTAAATGAAGGACATATGGTTGGAAAAATGTGGCAAGATAAGTTCATCTTAAAGGTTGGTCCACTGGGATAAAACCACCATGGGGAAAAGGTCGCCCATTAATTATCTCATACTGGTAATGTTGTTGTCTTTATAGAACGTAGTTTATTAGCAGTGGAATCGAATTGTACTGGTGACTACTATCGAGAAATGAGTGCAGATGTTTTGAGGATTGTTTTGGACAAATGTTGGAACTTATTCGGGGCAGCGCTGTAACAATTATGGACAATGGTAGGCTACCACTAGAAAACCAATTGAAAAAAATAGATTTTGGCGAAAATCTGAAATTTTTCTGCGACTTTCAGAAAAGCAAATTGATTTTGAGGAAAAAACTATTAGCTATGGAAAATTTAAGGTTTTACAAAATATGTCATTGATGATATGGCTGAAAAGTGAACTGACTACCATTAGGAAGATAATATGATAGAATTAGTGTGGACTCAAGTGAAAGGTTATCTGGCTAGAAAAAAATACCACATTCAAATTGAAAGAAGGTCGATATCATCTTGAAGAGGCTTTGAAAGAAGTACGTGTAGAGAAGTCGCGTATGTGTATAGAACATACGATGAAAGAAGAAGAGAACATGTGGAAGTTTAACAATATCATCGATCAAACTATAGAACGAATAGTTATATTAGGAGCGGATGAAAGATCTACAGATTTTTCGGAAGACGAAGTATTAGAAACATTTTTATACGTATAACACAGATATATACGTTTTTGATTATCTCAACTACACTACGTTTTGCATTATTAATAAGTATTTATTACTCCTTCTCGATAATAAACAGACAGTACACACTAAATTAATTCTACTTAATTTATTTTGGTTTAAAATCAGTTATGAATTCAAGCCTCTAACTCTTAATTTCAAATCACTTTTATTTTTCTTGAAAAGCTTCTCACTTGTTCCAAAGACCTCAACAAAATTTCACCTTATTTGAAATCATTTCAATTTGACCCTAAGCTTGCGAGTTATGATTTGAAGCCTTTCTATTAAGAATTTCTGAATTCTTTCAAGCTGCTTTGTCGCAGCTCTGATTTGAAAAAATGTTATTACGATCCTGTCTAGTCTAATATCAGATATTTATTACCAGTCGACAGAACGCCCAATTCATAATGTATTTGTTTTATAAATCATAGTTAAATAATTTAGACGTCCGCATGCGACTCTCTTCTTCATGAAGGTTGGGCCAAGTTCAATGGCCTTCTTTTAAAAACAAATACAACAAAAGAAAAAGAACTTTCATGTTTACAAAATTTCAAATACCTACTGCCCAATAAAAGCAAAGTATGTAAACATTTAACTTTTGTTTTATAAATAGTAAGTCCATGTTAACTAGATACATAAATAGAAACAGTGAAATTAACAACTATATTTAGTACTCCAGTGCTAGTATTTACCTAACCTCCAAAAAAGCCCGTAAACTGCTCAAAAGCAATAAGTATGACTTTGTTGCGAGCCGTCATTTCAGAATGTTGACAATAAATTGTTGATTATTAAGTAAATATTATGTCACTATTTGCTTTAAGTGATTTCTAAACCCTAAGCTATCGATTTTAATTAAATAATCAATTAAAATGTTTGTTTTATTAATGTATTAGTAACGGTTACCTCAATTAAAAACCAACGCAAATTTTTAGCTCAAGGACAGGGACGTTGCTTAATTTTTGCGACTAGGTCACAAATTAAACAATGCCATGTATTTATTTTTTAGCATGCTATTCCTCGACTTTACTAGGGTCTCTAGTATGCACCGCCTTGAATATTTATTAGATGATTATTAAAAAAAAGGTATACGTGTATGATCTGATCAGTGATCGCTATTAATTTTTTTGATGTAAAGAAATGTTAAACGTAGAGATGATAGTGACATTCAGAATAAATTATAAATTAATATGAATTAGATACAACAAATCATATTAACATAATTTAGTAAATACATTATAGCAAAGATTATAAATTAAACTCGTTATTACTAATTCATCAAATGTTTAAAATTCGTTCCATTGGAAACACAATTTTACACGTTTCAGACAGAATCTATATTTTGAAATATTCCCGATTTTGTTAGTTTTTACCATGTTATATAATGATTTGTTTTATTATTATTTGCCAATGATTCATAACTCGTGAGAATATGATTCTATCATGAAAAACTCAAGTAAACAAGATATTTTTAGAATGTCTTGGTATTATTGAAGTAAGATCTGTATTAAATAACTCTAAATTAACACTGACGTAGTTTTCCACGAAGCAACAAAACACTATATACTGCACTCGACGCGCGTTTCGCCAACCAAGTTGGCATCATCTGGAGATGATTAAAACTCAGTTTTTATCTCCAGATCTCCACTCCTACCTTCTATTGGGTCATGTAAAAAGTCAAGTTTTTAAAACATCCCAACAACTCGCCAAGATTTAGAAAAGCGAGCAAGAAATACCATTGTGGAAATCGATCCAATACAACTCAATAGGAATACCAGAAATAGGGGTTTAAATGTGTCAGTCAATAAGCTATTGGTAGAAATTTTGAACATTTATTACAATTTTTTGTTGTTTGTTACCTAAATTAGTTTTTTGTGATATTTCTTCTTCATTGTTTTGCAAGTTTTCATTTGTTTATTAAATCATCAATAAATGAATAAATTAAATACCACAGAAATTAGGTAACCCTGAATCGAAAGACGAAACTGTCTAGAACGGCGAAAAATGTGGACATATAACCATTCCCACCGACATTGTTAGCGCCTTAGAGATAGCTTCGGTTATCTCCAAGTCATTTGATAAATTTTAACCCCAAGGTCTCTTAAATACCGTGTGTCCCAAACTCGATGCTCATCATTGGGATCTCGGAAACGGTAAGAGCTACAAGGTCGATTAAATGGGATAAGTTTTAGCAAATTTTATGCTGATTCCAAATCCGTTAAGAAATCACAGATAACTGAAACCGTTTTCGAGATTCTCTTTTTTGCCTCTAGCCAAGTAATCCTTGGTCATACAGGTTTTAGACTTTTACATTATTAGGACACTTTTTGGAGACTAATATTTTGGTGTAGAAACGAATGTTCGATATTCTTTTGTTTTCGAGATATCCGAGATAACTTTTGTTTTTCTTATGGCAGCCACGTTGGATTTTTCAGATTACGCTTAAAAAGAGCTCTCAAATGATGTACCATATACCCAGGAAAAAAGTTTTTCAAAGGACTAATAATTTAAGAAAAATTATCCATTGCCCAACAAAACAAAATAGTAGGCCATGGAAAATCAAAAAGTTCTTGTAAAGCCAGAGACAATGAAGTTGCTTATTGAGACGGTGGCTAATTATTGACAATTTCCTTAAAATCTATGTAAATTGCTTTATTTGTACAATTTGTTAAAAATATTCATTTTTAAACGATCATTAAGGTTTTATTTGCCTTAAATTGATCAATAAAGTGTTCAAAATTTGAACAAAGAAATTCTCTTCATCAAGGGCATTCTTGTAGTTAGTAATTACTAAAATTTTAAAAACGTTTTTCTAAAAATGACCATATTCACACATAACTTTCAGTAATATTTAGTCGACTGTGGTTTAAAACAAATAATAAGCATTACTGTTAGTTGATAGTTCACTAAATAGTAGTGGCATTATTGTAAATTGTTCAAAAACTTATTATTATTATTCAAGAGTGTGATTATTGCAAAATGACGCACACATTCTCAAATGAAGAAAAATTTTATATGTTAGAATGTTATTTGAAAGTAAACAGAAATTCGCAAAACGCATCAGTTTCCTATCTAGTAACATTTCTTAAGATAATTCAACCATACAAAATAGTTTTAGGAAGAATTTTAAGCAATTTGTTGAATTACGGGAGTTTTGATAATAAAAGAGACCGGTATGATATTGATAATATTAACCGCAAAAATAATATTCTCGAATCTGTTAACAGTAATTCTCGCATATCAGTGCGACAATGCAGGCGAAACAGATATTCCTAAAACAACTGTACACAAGATATTAAATCAAACGAAATATTATCCGTACAAACCTACGATTGTCCAAGCTTTAAACAATAATATTTTTGGTAGATGACTTGAATTTTGTCGTTGGTTTATTCAGAAATGCGAAGAACAACCTGATTTTCAATCGAGAGTTATATGGACCGATGAAAGTCGTTTTGCAAATTGTAGAGTCTTTAACAAACACCATTATCACCACTAGGCCACAGAAAATCCGCATGTAACTACGCAAAGAAGATTCCAAACTAGGTTTGGGTTCAATGTTTGGTGCGGCGTGTTAGGTATTACCTTTTCTTTTCTTTTTCTACTCATATGATCTGCCTATAACCCTTTCCTTAATTATTACTTTTAGATCGCCATTTAACTGGTCCATAAATTTTTCACAACAGTTTAACGGGAGCAGTCTCTCGTGAACTTCTAGAAAACAAGTTTTACCCGAGATAAGACAGCTTTTCACAGAACAAGAAATAAACGGGTTGTAGTTCCAACAAGATGGTTGTCCTGTACATAATACTAATAATGTTAGACGGATATCGCAGAAAAATTTTGGTAACCGCATTATTTTAAATAGAGGACTAGAATTGTGGTGTCCTCGTTCGCCTGATATAATCCCTCCTGATTTCTATTTGTGGGGTACGGTGAAAAATTAAGTGTATGATTTTGAAAGCCCGGAAACTATCGATATTTTGGACATAGTTAGGGACGTTTTCAGCACAATAAATGTCAATATTCTCAGAAGAGTAATCAGCTCAGTTAGGCGTAGATTCCAAAAATGTATTCAGCTAAATGGAAGTCATATCGAACAGCTTTATTAAATCTTGTTACATCTTTATTATCATTTCTTCTATTATGTTAATTTGCTGTTATTAAAAAATTGTCTCCGTATCCATTATGTTCAGTATTTTACCAGAAAATTAAAATTATTTAAACATGTCAAACTGGTAACCTTAATATTACTGTTATTTTTAATAATGGTTGGTATTAAGTACATCCATGATATCAAAATAACTTTTTGATTTTCCATGGCCTACTATTTTTTTTTGTTAGGCAATGGATAACTTTTCTTAAATTAGTTCCTTGAAAAACAACTTTTCTTCAGCATCATTTGTGGGCCTTTTAAGTGCAATCTGAAAAACGACAAATCGAGTAAGACTGCCATAAGAAAAACAAAAGTAACCTCGAATATCTTGAAAACAAGAGAATATCGAACATTCGTTTCTACACCAAAATATTAGTCCCGAAAGAGTGTTCTAACAATGCAAAAGTCTAAAACCTGTCTGAGCAAGAATTACTTGGCTACAGCCAGAAAGAGAAATCACAAAGCGTTCGTTTTTTCTGAAAAATCCCAAAAACGGTTTCAGTGAGCTGTGGTTTCTTAACGGATTTGTAATCAGCATAAAATTTGCTAAAACTTATCCCATTTAACCGACTTTATAGCTCTTATGGTTTCCGAGATCGCAATGGTGAGCATCGAATTTGGGACACACGGTATATTACCATCATATAGCTTACCATCACAGCTGTTCTTGTGGATATCAAACTTTCCTTTTAATTGTTATGTTCTGATTGATGAAGTCTTGTCAGGAAAGTTCTTTATTGACTCTGATATTCCGTTAATATATTCTTCTCATCGTCCACTCTGTTTCTTCTTCATATTAATGAGTACAATTACGTTACTGTACAACCTCTAATCGTATACACAATTTCGTAGATTGCAGTACCCTCTACGCAAGTTCTTTCTCTCAAAACAAACCCTGCAATTGAGACCTATATCTCAAGATGACCAACTTGATTATCTCATAAATTGAGGCACGCATGGATATTTTTTTCTCGCCAATTCTAAACTACGAAAATAGATGATCTCGGTTTGCGCCATTGTTTGTTTCTCAAAAATCGAGCCTAGAAGACCTACAACGGGTTTTTCTCTCTGGTAATTTTAAAGAAAACCCCAAATCCCATTAATTTTTGTTCACCCTATATGCAAGAATAACATCGATTATCTGCGAATTTATTTCGAATAAAACTGTAAAATGAAATAAACCCCTTAAATCTATACTTTAAATTTGGCTTAAATGATCTAAGTCATAACTATAGTAGGGGATGATATCACATTCTCTTTAGTTACACGATACAGTTTCGTTTTATTTTCCAAATCCCCATGCTGTATTATATATACATTTACTAACCATTTATAAAACCTTTCAGAAGAGTATATTCTTTATTCTAGAAGTGTGCTCACAATAAGTCGCATGATCGATCCTCTATATAAATATCTATGTCTATATCGTATATTTTGATTTTCATCATTGTGTACTTTTGTTAAAAGCCTTGGGTAACATAATGGAAGTTCAGAGTTGCTGTTTGTAAAAAGTCAATGGCCCCGAAATTACCATATCAAAGGGACGATGGATGTGCATAGTGAATTATTTAAGATTAATGCTTATTAAATATTATGGTAAGTAACCGGACAAGAAAAGTTTATTAGACGTAGGATAAAATTATATTGAAATCCGTTTCTCAACATATGGAAATCAAATATCGCAAAAAAGAAGTAAGGAAAAGTACGTTTGCCTGTTGACGGATTCTTTAAAATATAATTTTAAGAGTTCATGGAGAATTAACCAAAAGGAAATCGTGCCATTAAGAAACACAACGCAACTACGGACGGTGGTGATTCGGAACTATTGGTTTTCATCACCGTAGCTTAAGGATTGGGGCATGGAATAGAGTATATCAATCAGAAACAATTAAATGATCAATGAAAACTATAGCACTCGTTCACTACTTCATGTCCAGTGGGCCAATTGTTGGCCTCGAAGAGCAGTGAATACACAGTGGACTATACCGGGAGTAACAGGATCAAGGTACACCCCCTTTCTCCTTTAGTTTTGAAGATAATTGATTGCAATTTGGGATACTCTATATACATAATAAGCGGCACTTTTTGACATACAAGTGATTTTTTTCACTTCCGGTGTCGCCAGAAGTTACACTAACTTCCGATTTTTAAATGGAACATCCTGTATATTATTGCATTTTTTGAATTCTGCATAATTTTCTTAATCCAACGATACCAAATAAGTGACATTTCAAACCTCAATGTTTTTTTATTATAAAATTTTTAGTTTTCCATTTAAATGTGCCATGATGGTTCCGATTTATTCCAAATGACCCGTGTAATGCTAGAAAAATCTAAATCCCTTCAAAAATACTAAATTACGTAATTTATGAGCAAATAAAGTTTATCAAAAAAGTTTTTGGAGAAAAACTCAATTTTTTTCAAAAGGAACCATATTGGTACCGAGGTACCATTTATTAGTACTATTAATAAGAAATTTATTCATATGTCGTATCAAAATGTGCTATAAATACAAACAAAATTACACCTCAAAGAAAATAAGAAAATACAATTTTGTTCTATTGAAATGTTAAGAAGTAACTAACTAAGGTGGCTTTGAAAACAAGGAAATATTTAGCTTGTCAAACATTTGTTGGTTTACCGGTGTTTTTACTGTGTCTTTAAAAATTGTTTGAAATTCTTGTTAATTGTGTTCAAAATGCCGCAAATTTATACAAGAGATGAAAAAGTGGCCATGTTAATTATTTCTGGGGAACGAACGCAACGTAGAAAAAATGCCGTTGCGGTTAGACACCTTTATGCAGAACGATATCCTGATAGACAATGTCCAGCGAGAAATTATGTTAATCGTCTTGAAAATCAATTCCGAAGTGAGCCTAACAATGATTCCGAAGAAAATTTCAATCTTGACGAAGAAACGGAAATTAATGTTTTGGCTCGAGTAGAAGTTGATAAGACTGTTTTTTAAGGCAAATTGGGTTTGAATTGGAAATCAGTCACCAAACAGTAAGCCGAATTTTGCACAAATACCACAATAAATCTTTTAAATACCAATTGCACCAGCAATTGTACGAAAATGATTACGAATGTAGGATGGAATATTGCAATTGGATTTTGCAGAATAACGTATAGCCAAGCCACGGTTCATAAACAAAACAGTTGTCGCATTTAATAAAATTATGGTGGGAGAGAAACGTCAATGACGTCACAAAGGGCATTTTCGCTTTTCGTTTGAAGTGTTTATTTTTGCATTTGTGTTATTTTAAGTTTTTAATATTGGTTTTTCCTCGATTTCTGCTTTGTCTGGACTTTTGCTTGTTTTACCAAGATAAGCGATTATTACGTTTTAACAATAGAAAGAGCCCTTTGTGACGTTTCGCGATCTGATAGGCTAGAGCGGGAATGCGGTAACCGTTTAGTTTATAAACCGTGCAGCCAAACAATGACTTTTTTGGGAATGATTTTATTTTCGGACGAACCTAGGTTTACAAATTTGGGATTATTTAACCGACAAAATACAAAATATTGGTCACAAGAAAATCAAAATTTATTACGGGAGGGTAACTTTCATGTGCGATTCGGTTTCAATGTTTGACTTGGAATAATCGGTAGTAGAATCATTGGTCCAATAATATTTGAGGGACCTCTGACTGGTGCCAGATACAGATACTTCTAATAATAATATTTGAAGGACCCCTGACTGGTGCCAGATACTTGGGATTTCTGCAAAATGAAATTGAGGACAGTTTAGCTGAATTACCTTTCCATTTACGACAGAGAATGTATTTCCATCAAGATGGCGCTCCTTCCCATAATTCATTGTCCATGGTCATTTAAAAATATTGTCTACGCAACCGCCGTTACAACCCGTAAAGACCGGGAGCTACGAGTAAGTCGCGCTATTATTAGCATAACGGCCCAGCAATTGGCGAACGTTCTTCTAGAAACAGCTAAGCGAGTTCAGAAGTGCATTGACGTTAATGGACAACATTTTGAACAACTGTTGTAATGTTTTGTGGTAATTTTTTGTATTCCAAAGCCACCTTATATAACAAGGTAATTAGAACAAAATTGTATTTTCTTATTTTCTTTTAGCTGTAATTTTGTTTGTATTTATCGCACATTTTAATACAACATATGAATAAATTCCTTATTAATAGTACTAATAAACGGTACCACGGTACCAATATGGTTCCATTTGAAAAAATTGAGTTTGGCGCCAAAAACCGTTTTGATGAACTTTATTTGTTCATAAATCACGTAATTTAGTAATTTTGACGGGATATCGATTTTTCTAGCATTACACGCATCATTTGGAATAAATCGGAACCGTCATTGTATACTAAAAATTCTAAGAATTATGTTATAAAAAATATTGACGTTTAAAATATCACTTATTTGGTATCGTTGGATTCAGAAAATTATGCAGAATTTAAAAATGCAATATACAGAGTATTTCATTTAAAAATCGAAAGTTAGTGTCACTTCCGGTGAAACCGGAATTGAAGAAAAAATCACTTGTATGTCAAAAAGTGCCGCTTATTAAGTATATAGGATACCCCAAATTTCTATCAATTATCTTCATAACTAAAGGAGAAAAGGGGGTGTACCATGATCCTATTACACCCGGTATATAATGCTCGTCTCCACCTTGCAAAGTAAACAAAACAAATCGCATTTCAGAACGCTTTTTTCAGATTAAAGTTCTGCTCAGGATGTTCCATTGTATCATTAATTTTTTCTTAAATAACCAGTCATTAATCTCTGGAGTAATGGGAAAACGCGTACCCCCATTCATTCAATTTTCGATATACATATTTAAATAAAGTATCGTATAACAAAAACAAAATTATGTATATTTTATTCGCAGGACTTGAAACACTCGGTATGTAGAATAATAAATTGACCGTTTAATAAATTTGTCAAAGTCAATTTTCACTCTGATTTCAGCAAGTGATCTGGACAAGAGCCAATTTTCAGATGATGCCTGAATTCAGGATTTTTTTCCTTCGTTGGCAAGAAACTGCACATTAAATGAGAATATAGATTGTAGAAGATGTCGTTAAGGAAAATATCACAAGAATATTTTTTTAAGGCTGTAAAGGTTGAATAATCCTATTTAATCGGATGTAAGCTTTTTCAGTATTGGAGTATGAGATTTTTAAAAGGCGCCTGTTAAATGAATATTATGTTACGTATTTAAGTAGAACATCCGCATTCAATCAAAATGAACATTCTCCGATATGGAGTATTATATTCAATACTAAGATTTGAAAATATCTCGTTTTATGAATGAAAATGAAGAGTTCTAAATTTTGCGCGGATCTAAAATTTTAATTCAATAAAAAAATAATAATAAATAAACATTAGGAAACATAAACTTAACCAAATTGTATGTAGATATAGATTATTATAATTTCAAAATGCAAGTCTTATTATTATAATGTAAGGTAAACTTTACATTCATTAAATTACACACGCCGACAAAATTTTTGTAACATAGTTCACACTACTGTTTTTATATTGTTAAACCTCCCAATTAACTGAAAAATATCCAACATGTCCTAATACGTACCATTTTTGTGTGAACACATATATTGCCAGGTAACAAACTTTATAATGAATCGAAAATTTTAGAAGAGCAAGTTAAAGTAAGGTAAGACATTTTCAGTATCAGTCTTGTTTTGATCTTCCAAGTGCCCAATTGTGTCTATTAGAAAGTGTTTTCGTTTGTCTATAACTCTGTTATGACAAAAATGTCCAATCAAACGCGCCGAAGTTGACCTGACAAGTTTTGTTCCATTTGTGGAGAATTCCTTGTGAAGTCACAAGCGAGTCTGAAAATGTGAATAAATATAGTTTAAAAAAACTAAAAAACACGCTTTTAAAGCACATCAAACTAAAAAGTGAAAAATAATTATTAATATAAACTGAAAACAATAATGAACGAAAAATACTAGTATTACTGTGAAAAAAGCGTGGGTTGCTCGATATACGAAAAATATGGCACAAAGTAGTATTTTTCGTTCATTATTGTTTTCAGTTTATACTAATAATTATTTTTCACTTTTAGTTTGATGTGCTTTAAAAGCGTGTTTTTCAGTTTTTTTAAACTATATTTATTTTTCACTTTTTAGTTTAATGTGCTATGAAAGCGTGTTTTTTAGTTTTTTTAAACTATATTTATATTGCTTATTGACGCTGATATTATAACATATTACGATCCAACAGATACTTCTGAAAAAAAAATATATTTTTTCAGCCATAGACGGAATTTGAACTCACGCCCGAGGAGTCCGTCGTTTCGCGTCGACTAAGACTTGCGCCTTAGCCCGCTCGGCCAACGAACGAACTGAGAATCACGGAATGTACTAACAGTAATAAGCCACTTGCTCTCACGCAGAGGATACGTGAGGAAATTATTTAATTCTGGCGATCCTGATCAGGATAATGATATAAACTTATCAAATTATTGTATTGTTACCGGTTCTTCGTAAGTGTACAAAGTTTCAATTAAATCTGTCCGTTTAAAGTGGGTCAAAATCGAGTCCAAAGAGTCGGTTACAAACAAGCTCACAAACATACAGGTGAAGCTAATAAAAGCGTGTTAAAAAAGCGTTGTAACGTTGTTAATGTTTCTAGAGATAATGGAAGCTAAGAAAGGCAGTAAGCACGGCACTGACGAGAAGAGTTAGTTAGTAAGCGAGATAGTGACCGAACGTATCATCCTCTTATCGAGGGAGCTAATAAAAATTAATTGTTCATAATTAATAAATGAAATACTGTGTGTATAACGCCTAAAGGCGAAATCATTATTTTGTTGCTTAAGTGGTTAATCCCGTTGTGGATTTAGCCGAGTTTTCGTTATATATAGTTCGGTCATATTGTGTCAATCTATCCTAAATATAGAGTAGTGAAACGTTAAATGGTTTTAGATGATATTTTACACAAGTTGTTGGCTGTTAAAGTAGAAATTATTTCTTCAATAAAAAACAGAAAAAACTTTATTTCCTATTTTTATTTCTAGAGGACTTCCAGCCAGGTACATGAACAATTTATCCTACGTTTCGTCCGAGTTTTCGGACTTTTTCAAGGTTAAAAGAATTTTGCTGTTGATATTCGAGAATTGTTTTAATTTATTCTTGGTTGTAGCTCCAAAATTCGATTGTATTTGTTCAAAGAAACGTAGGATAAATTGTTCATGTACCTGGCTGGAAGTCCTCTAGAAATAAAAATAGGAAATAAAGTATTTTCTGTTTTTTATCGAAGAAATAATTGTTAAATGGTTTTCTTTATTTAGCCATAATAAATAAAGTGGTGCCTATAAATTATTACCAGGTTATCGTCACTAGCCATCTGGACCACGACCATCTCCACTGAGCTACCGAGCCACCCTTATGGTGCATGGGTGTAAAGCACTGGTTTTTTTATAACATTACCCGTTATAACGGATTTTCTATATTTTGGTTTTAGTCGGACATCAAGACAAACAATGGGCTCCCCACGTTTGTTGTGTAAGCAGTGGGCCTTTTGCGGTTCCAATGGTATGGCGAGAAACTACCAATCATTTCGATGATTTGTTATTTTTGTGTAACAACAACTGAGGGATATTCCAAAAAAAGGAAAACAAAAAATTAAAAATCCGAATTTGCCATCAGCATTAAAACCTCACAACCTCACAATGCATCAAACTTACCAGTGCCAACTGCGACTTTAGATTGGCAAAATATTGTTTTGGGAGGTAATGGAAATAATAACGCCCAAACAACCCAGACTAGTGTGCCGACCTTTTGTATATTCCAGGAAGTTTTAGTGACCCTCACTTAATTGCTCAAAATAAATTGAATGATTTGGTACGTGACTTGGGGCTGTCAAAACAATAAGCCGAACTTCTTGGTCCCCGACTTAAGGAGTGGAACTTACTGGCTAAAGAAACAAAGATTACAACTTATTTCTTCAATAAAAAACAGAAAAAACTTTATTTCCTATTTTTATTTCTGGAGGACTTCCAGCCAGGTACATGAACAATTTATCCTACGTTTCGTCCGAGTTTTCGGACTTTTTCAAGGTTAAAAGCTAATATAAATTTCCTATTTTAATTTCATTGTATGGGCTAGTTTTATTTTGTTTTTCATCATTTTTTATTTGATATGTATGTGATGTACGTGTAGTTCGACGCGTTAGGCAGAGAATCATCAGTATTTTCACGTAGAATAAATTGTTCATGTACCTGGCTGGAAGTCCTCTAGAAATAAAAATAGGAAATAAAGTTTTTTCTGTTTTTTATTGAAGAAATAATTTCTACTTAGCAGCCAACAACTTGTGTAAAATATCATCTGAAAGATTACAACTTTTAGAAAAAGAAATGCAACATTTTCCGCATTTTATAAGATGGAAAATTCACAATGCGCGTATTGATATTGATGGTTTAATGCAGGAACTTAATAGCGCGCATTCCCCTTTTGAGTAGCGCTTATTTCCAGATTCCTCCAAATACAGTTTAAAAGCTTTATTATTACATAATGGGAATTTAAATTTATCTATACCAATTGCCCAATCAGTAACAATGAAAGAAGATTATGACAGTATGAGCACCATTTTAAGTAAAATTAATTACAACAAATACAAATGGCAAATATGTGGGGATTTAAAAGTAATAGCCATTTTAGCAGGACTTCAAGGAGGCTTTACAAAATATTGCTGTTTTCTTTGTTTGTGGGACAGTCGTGCAATAAAAGAACATTATGTGAAAAGAATTTGGCCGGAAAGGAAAGAATTTGAACCAGGAAATAGAACTGTTAAATATGTGTCTCTTGTAGACCCTAAAAATGTTCTTTTGCTACCTCTTCATATAAAACTTGGGCTAAAGAAAAATTTTGTGAAGGCTATGAATGAAGATGATGAAGGAATTAAACACTTAAGAGAACTTTTTCTCCAATTAAGTGACGTCAAAGTTAAAGAGGGCATTTTTATTGGTTCTTGAATTAGAAAATTGCTTGACGATGCAGATCTTAAAGGAACACTCAACAGACAGAAAGTCAGGGCTTGGAACTCATTTGTAAGCATAGTCAGGGGATTTTTAGGGAACAAGAAGAATGAGAACTACAAGCAACTAGTAAGCAAACTTTTACATTCGTATGTCTTTAAAAATTCACTTTCTGCATTCTCATTTAAATATTTTTCCTGAAAATTTGGGTGCTGTAAGCGACGAGCAAGGAGAAAGATTTTATCAAGGACAATGGAAATTCGTCATCAAGGACGATGGGATCCAGCCATGAGGGATGATTGGTGTTGGTTTTTAGAGCGAGACGACTTGACACCCCATAAAAGAAAAGAAAATGAACTGTGCATGTTTTTCAAAATTATTGTCTATCTTTGTAGATATACCTATACAGTATGGGGACCGTAAGCAAGGTAAATGGGAAAAAACCAAATGTGTAGAACAAGGACAGATTGCTCTCATATAATACGTATGTTAGAAAAGGACAGAGAAACTGATAGTAAATAACGAAATTTGACGCTGGCCGGTCTCCCCACTTTATATAATACGCCCATGAACAAACAAATAAACGGTGAGAAGAATATCGTCAGCTTCTCTTTATGGGTTCCTGTTACCACTAATTCAAATTTCTGTTATTTACTACCAGTCTCTCTGTCCTTTTCTAACATACGTATGATATGAGAGCAATATGTCCTTATTTTACACATTTGTTTTTTTTCCTATTTACCTCGCTTACGGTCCTTATACTGTATAAGCCTAATATATGTCATATACATCATTGATATATAGCAATAAATAGATTAGTAAAATTAACAAAAATGTTAATCATGCCCATATTGTTTTATTAATGTAACAAGAAAACGTTCTGTTACGACTTTTTGCTTATCATATCTGTAATCAAAAGGCTTTATTCCAGTGGAATATGCTAGTCAGGTACATTTTACAAAAAATATGTTTTTTTCCGCCAGTGTTATGGGACAGTTTGCTCATGCTCATGCCACTTTGTCTATTCAAACCCATTTTCAAATACATGATGGAAAAAAATTAATGCCACAAAATGGTTGAATAAAAATAAATTAAGCATCTTCAATATATAAAGAATAAAACAATAAAGTATCCTTGCAGATGTTGGAGGTCAGGGGTGGTTCAAAGCCCCCAAAAAATAGAGAGACTCAAGAAATAAATTTGTAATAACTATTTGATCAAAATTTTTCTTATGCAACCGGAGACATGATATATTTTTGTAATCATAAAAATAATCCCTTTCAGAAAATACACTGCCGTTAGAAAATAATGACCATGACCCCATATCTTTTGCAAATAACACTGGTACAAATTTCAAAATGCTGCTGTAGTCGACTCGGTGGTGTGGAGGATACTGGCGCATACTTCCACTTAAACTGCCCGGGTTCATAACCGGGCAGGACGTATAGTTGATGTGTGGACCTGCGGACCCGAAGAAATACGTAATCTCAAAAATATGTTGTCTGTCGGCTTGATAGTACACTGAAAGCTACAGTATACAAGATTACAGATTTTTTGTATGTTGGTTCTTGTGTGTGTTTGAAGGACCACACAAAAATAATATTTTTTCTGATCTGAGGTGTGACCATGTTTACCATACGTTTTTGGGGTCGCTAAATCCGAATCCGAGATCTATTTAACCCCATCACATCAGGATTTTGCTATAACCTCAAAAAAACCCATAATTTCAGTTATTAAACGCATATAACCCTAACAATGAAGTTGTAATCTGAAAACCTAAGTCTTAAACCCCATAACCTCATAACCCACTTAACCAAAATTCTATCAACTCCAATAACCACGTATGTCAGACGTTTAACTTGATATGTACGCGTATCTGTCAGGTCTCCAAAAATGCTCTAATTCTATACACATTCATTCATGAGTCTTTGTATATCAATGAAAAATATCAGTGATAAATCTACGTATTTTGGTACGTGATTCTAGAAAATATTTTCAAAGAATTAAAGCTCAGGTTCTATTCAGAGCGATTATATCTTGCGTGCGTCTGCTTCAAAGGGCACCTCCACGTGGTGACGGTGGGCAACCTACCCGCGGTGTACATCGGGTAACGCCAATGCCGACGGTACAATGATTTGAAAAACTAACATTAGTTGAATAAACGTAAAAACTTAGACTTTTAGGGTGAATGTCTTTTTTAGGACACAACCGTATGTTTCGGGTGCTTGAGACAAAACAAAAATTGTGCGAGAAAAGGTGCAATGTCCAGAGTTATGCGGTTATTAAAATAACGTACATATCAAGTTAAATCTCTGACGTACGTGGTTATTGGAATTGATAGATTTTTGGTTACGTGGGTTATGGGGTGTAAGAGCTTGAGTTTTCAAATTAAAACTTCATTCTTAGGGTTATATGCATTTAATAACTAAAATTATGTTTTTTTTGAGGTTATGACAAAAGTCCTGATGTGATGGGGTTAAATAGACCTCGGATTCGGATTCAGCGACCCCAAAAACTTATGGTAAGCATGGTCAGACCCTCAGATTAGAAAAAAATTGTGTGTGGTTGTGTAATTAAAAAAAACATACAAATAAACAAAAACAAAAATTGAACCGTTCTCGAAAACTAAAAAAAAAGATATGAAAAAGTAATAAATAAAATTTCACTTAGTTTTACACAGACCTACTGTATATATCTATCTATTAGTGTGGCAAGGAAATGTACCTTATTAGCTACTGCCCAGAAACGTGTAATTTCGAAAATAGTTTTTTCAAATGAATATTTACAACCCTGGCAGATTTATGTTATAAACGAATACAACATGATCAGATGTTTCATTCAAATTATTGCGTGAAAATTGACTACGAGTTACTTCCATACAGTTTATTTCTCTTGCAGTTAAAAAAGATTTGAGTAAGGTTCGATTAAAAGAACATTCCCAATTTTTTATTACTTTTAATATCCCAAGTGAAAACTTCACAGACACTCTTGCGGCGAAATTTAATTCATCTAAACGCACATCTAGAGGGAAAGTTTTGATACGATTGTGTCAACCGGGTGCCAGCTTGAACATTTTCAATGTAAAAATATGCACATATTTTATAGAGCTACCACGTGACCTTGCTTTTAATATTATCTAATTTCTTTGCTAAGCTAACTTGGCTCAGTGTGTTGTATATTCATCATCATAAATGTTCAGCAAAACAGGAAACAAAACAGCAATTGTTTTAATTTTTCGACCTTGATGTTTTAATTATTAACTTACACCTCTTAACTGTATCGTAACTGAACGGGCAGATAGATGGAAGAATATTTCCTTCTCGAGATATTCTTTTTTATTCACCTGTAGGAAGACGCATGAAACATTATTTAAATTAAGCAAATAAAAATGGTTCTTTCTGTTTTGAAATTCAAATTACATCAATGAATTTTTTGAATTATGAATATGAGTAAAGATTTAATGTAATTATATTGTATTTCACTAAAAATCTGCAGGAAAAAAAATTTCTAACCTACCGGGAGACAACGAATTTGTTTTACATGGTGGCATATGCAAGGCTCATATTGTTCATGAAAAAATAATTGAATATCACTTCCGGTTTTTTCCGGAAATAGGCCTAAGTCAAGAATTTTAAATGAAACCCTGTAAATTTTTTACACAATTGCATAGAGATTAAAATTCCCCTTTCAATGACATCACAAGTTGCAAACTTTTTCAAAATGGCGGCGTAGGAGGCATTATTATCAAATTCAATATGTCGACAATCTGACGTTTCCAATGAAACTGATGTCAAACTTGTTAAAATAACGAACAAACTGGCTTTCCTTATTGGTTTCTATCTAGGGGACTGCACGAGTTATGTTTGAAATGAAAGCACGGTATATTTATGTAAGTATAAGAGTTTTCTTCTAGGGTATATTTAGAATCACATGGGTAAGTTTAATATTGATTCTTCGCGTAAAATGAGTAGTATTTAGCAGTGCGTTCTCACATACCCTCATCTTTGAGCGAGTACTATTTATTCATTGCATGCAAAAAACGAATAGGATATTTCTTGTTGGAAATTTCATTGCGAAAATTTTTCCGACTAGCATATTTCGTGAAAATTGAACGGTCAGCAGATAAATGAGTTGAATCATGTTTGGGGGATGGTTTTCCAATTTTAAGGGATGAACCTACCACTGCAGGTGAGATAACTTTCTTTTATATTAGTTTTATGCCTTTAACAACGTTCCTGCCAAGTTTCAAGGCTTTATGAGTTTTTCCGTTAATATGGCCATTTTGTGTTTAATATCCCTGGAATTAGGTGGATATATTTCGATTTAATAATTTTGTTAGGTATATCACTAAATTAAAAAATTAAAATTTACAAAAAAAAGATAATGTATAGCCAAAACACTATTCTTAGAAGGTCAATAATCGGAAAAAAAAAGATAATGCAAAATATGCACGAATTTATGTAAAATGAAAACAATAAAATACATGTGTTACATTTGCAAAATTGTCATTTGCACTATCAGTTTTATAAAGAATAATATGTATAACATAAATAATTGTTTTTCAGATTATTTTGTCTTCTTAGAAAAAAAATTATATACGAGTGACGTTAAAATAAAAACACAACAATAAAAAATTAGACCAGAGTATATAGGCCAGGAAATTTAATAAGGAAGTAATTCCAGGAAATCTGAAATTTGTATTAATTACGTTAATTATATCTCTCGTTAACTATACTAAGTTTTCCCCCTCGTACGATGTCGGCGTTAGCCGCCATATTGACGAAATGGCACCGAAATTTAGTTTTTGGCAGAAACACCTACTGCCAATATTAATGCTTATTAAATTCTCTACAAGAAAGATACTTAGTACTTTTTTCCTAATGTCAACCGTCTCGGAGATACAGGGTGAGTTTTAAATGCGCAGTTATATTTTAACCCTCAATATATTTCGTCATGTACAATTGATTGGCACTGTCAAAAAATTTTTTTGAATAAAAAAAAATTTTTCGTCCTCCAGCCATTGACATTTTGATATTCACTGGATAACTGTGTAAACGCCGTTCACAGAAATGACGTAACTGAAGGCAGTGTTGCCACTGCCAGAGTTCGGCATCACAATTATCCTAACTCATGAACTGCAAATTTTGAATTTTTAAAAAAAATTATTACCCTTTTGTCACGGACATTTTGTGAGACGATATTAGACTTATTTAATATCAGTGTAGACGTCGCACCAAAACAAATGTAATAATTTATAAAACATTGAGCTCTTTTTAAGAAAGCATGATATCTGTACGCACTGGCCGAAAATAAGAAATAAACCTCAAGGCGGCCAAAGCAAGATTGGTTAGTCCTTTGTGGAAAGCGACACTTGTCACTTGTAGCTTTCTCTTAAAATAAAAGGTGTTAAAAGTATCTGTTTATCTATTTTTCCTTGTAAAATTAGGTAATCCTGACACTTTTTTTTATAAATAAACAGAACTCGTCCCGTAAACACCAAATATTAAAAATATGCAATACATTTTCTGTCTATTTTAAATTATTATTATTGTCTCTAATTTATAGTTTAAGTTTAATACGGTTCATTTCTAAAAATGAATCAAAGTTGAAAATAATCATTTTAAAAAGACGCATTTACTTTAAAAGAACGAAAAAGTAGATTTGTTTAGTTACCTAATACAACTGTTACTATATGAACATATCATGGGCTTGACGTTTGGATACCATTCCGTAGCTTGTCTAGCATTTTCATCTACTTGAAGATATATTCAGCATTAGAATAATAAAATTATTCGCTATGGTTAATTACTACTTTTCACAAAATGAACCACCAAAGGAACAAATTATAAATAATAAATTTTGGTAACATAGTAACTCAAAACTTCGAATCACAAATTTAATCATAAAAAACTATAAATAACGGTATTAAACACATTTTTGTACATGCTAATGCAGACAGGTACGCGAACACTCGCGAACTATCAATAACACTGATTTTTACATAGGGTGTAGTGTTGCCAGATGTGTGAGATTTTCACATAGGTTATAAATTTCAATAAAAATAAATCATGATGCTTTTCAAAAAAATTTCTATTGACCTAACTGACAATTAATTTAGCTAACTGAGCATTGAAAAAAACGGGTCTTACCATCGCAACAGAAACAACAGAAAACAGCTAGAGACTATTATTTATTTGGGCTTGTACAACTAGCGCTGTTTACGCGAGGTTCCGATTTATAAAAATCTACGTACACGGTATAAAATTATATTCAGTTTACTCTTTTTTAATGGAAGAACTGACCGACGTCGGGGCTGACGACCTAAATTTGATTTTTTTTATTAACTTTTACTAATATTGGTGTAAAATGGTAGAAATTTTTAAATAATAGTTTTATTACTTAAATAATGGTATAAATACCATGAAAATGGTATGTCTGGCAACACTAATTAGGTGCTTGGTTAGATGTGTGAAGATCATAGGTTACATACGCCACGCTAATATCACAGTTCACGTTATGGCGTGGTTGAATTTTTATCATGTAATGGCCTATCCTGAATAAAGTGCTGTTTTCTCAAGAAATATTTGATCTCTTTTATAAAAAATGACGTATACTATCCTACTAACCGTCCAGAGTATTATGGAGGAAAAAAATGCAAACTGTTAAGTATGACCAGTGTAAAAAGTGACAGAAGTGTGTGAAAATACTGCAAACTATTTTCCATCATCTGATTGTTATTGTGTTGCACCTTCAGTGTTTTGCTATTAGAAGCCAATTAAAATAGTAGAGAGCTAATTTATTCCTTGAACCCCTACACATTTCAAATTATTGTAATAGCAGAGGGTAAGTACCTACTTCTTAAAAATAATAATCCTTTTATAAACTTTGAAAAACTGAGATGGGAACTTTAAATTCCTCTCGAGATCCCCTAAAGTTTACTGTTCATCGGAAAATGTAGTTTTAGTTGTACATTCCATATGAAACGCTTAAAAAGAAATTTTGATTGGTGCAAGAAAAAGTCAAAATTGTACATTTCTCACATTGAAAGGTATTTCAAAACGTTTAAACATTATTTCAAATGGAGCTAATTGCTCGTTTAAGTAGGTAATTATGTCATCCAATGTTATTATAAATTCGGAAATGCACTTAATGCTAGGGCTCGGTTTTTCAATCGTGGGTTAGCTAAACTCACATTTTTAGAATTCGAATTTTTTCAATTTTACATTTGTTTTGGAAGTGGTTATAGCAACAAATATTTTATGCCAATGTAACTTTTAGTTGAAGTGGTTTATATTAGAATCTCATCGATTTTTTGTGAAAATATAATGCTAGGTAACCTCCAACTTCTATTAACTCACGATTGTAAAATCGCGCCTAGGTAAGAGAATTGCATGAGATATGCGGCAACGTTGCTTCAGTCCATTACATCATTTTAGCTAAGATATTGAATGTTTCCAGTAACCAGAAGTTCCAAAACAGTTTCATTATATCTTTTTGAACGTCGATAACTCAATTACACGTGGGAATTAAAAAAAATGTGTCAGAGGGTTTCTACAGATGTCAAGAATCGGTAGTTAAATATAACTACACACTTAAGACTGACCCTGTATAATCACGCGAAATTCGATAATTTTGCACGACGATGGGACAGTGTTTTTTACTTGCAATACCTACCGGTATGATAAGCGTAACTTCTCGTTCTATGGACCATAAGACAATAGTAAATAATTAAGCACTCAAAATTTAATACTTGTTTCCACACAACCTTGCGGGACAGTACATGGCGCGTTTACTTTTTCATTGGTATCCCTTGTAGGTCAACTCCACTCCTAAGAGCTAAAGTTTATTCTATTTTTTTTTCACTTCGACGATGAGGGCTGATTTTGTCGGTCTTGCATAATAGTATCCACACTCCAGCTTTGTTCTTCTGAAGCATGTGGTCTTCTGTCTTCTGGTATATTAAAGGTTCTAATAGAACGTATATGTTTTCTGTCCTGAATCCTTTTTAACATGTGCAGGATATTGTGTTCAAGAGCGACTGCAGAGCCGGATCCTTGGTGGTGGTAATTGGAGCCACACCATATTTGGAGTTTCTCCCTCCTCAGTCTAATGGGTTCTTGTCATTTCCATACCATATTTGAACTTGATGGTATGTTCTAAAAGAATGCTGACGTGCCGCTGTCCAAGTGCTCGCAAACTTGCCTTCACAATATCTTGAACATGTACAAAAGGATGCAGAGCAGAAAAGATAGACGTTCTACTAGAGGTGACAGAAGACCACATCGCTTCAGAAGAACAGCGTAAGAGTGTGGACACTATTATAGAAGACCAACAAAATCAGCCTCCATCGTCGAAAAAAATCGAACTCATATAGTGGAGTACAGGGGATACTACAGAAAAATCCACTCCTGTCAAATATTACACGCTCTAGGATCATATTTAAAATGTTTACCAGCAACAACACTGAAAAACTATGTGCTTTTTCACGGCAAAATTTATGTCTAGCTTCACTATAACAACAATAAAAACGCTATTGTTCTTTGTAAGAAATTAACTTTTAGCTAATATCGTATTTATTTATTTTTGATAATAATTGTAATAGTTGCAAATAAATTCGTTATCAATTATTAATTTATTATCTACATTATTACATACTCGAGGAATTGTCGAATTATTTCTTATTGGGTCTTTTTTTTACTCATTGACGCCTGACCTAATACAAAATCTAGTATATTTATTTTATCAACCAAAACTACTTCATTTCTACTATCAACATATTAAATAAACAGTAAATAAGCAAAATATACCGACTAATATTTAATATTTAAATTAATAATATTTGTTCTATAGGTAACCTAATTCTATTATCGTAAATGTATTGTTAATACTAATGGATTTATCTTTAACGAATTTCGAGATGCAGTCAAAACACTGATTAACTTTGCGGTCTGTACAGTATTTGCATATAAATTTTATGAATCATTTTGCCTTGAACTTTGTCTTCTATTACTTATCTGAATAAACGAGTGAACATGGTTTATGGTTTATTTAATTGTACCCCAGTATACGATATTAAAGGCGACTCGTAAGGGATAAAAGCAAGTGTATGTCACCTTGGAATAATTTATAGGTATTTAATGGATTTCTTCCGTCTAGTACAATTATCAAGAATTTTTTTACGTGCGTGAAGAGTTTAGCACCCCAATTTTTGAAATTTAGAACAATTTGGTTTGAGATTGCAAAGATGAACGAAAATGACTTTTTATTTGCGACGCAATAGTTTTTGAAAAACATGAGCGAAAAATTCAGACTTGCACTCTAAAATTGGAATATCGTTTGCGCCGCTGCGACCATCCAGTACAACAGTACAACAATAATCACAG
This sequence comes from Rhamnusium bicolor, assembly GCA_029963845.1. NCBI lineage: Eukaryota > Metazoa > Arthropoda > Insecta > Coleoptera > Cerambycidae > Rhamnusium > Rhamnusium bicolor. The sequence continues at coordinate 48,798 of JANEYF010003058.1, read as the reverse complement.
CCGACTAGAAATAAGTCGCGAAGTAACAAAGGGCAACACCGCAAAGTGATCCGGCTGTGGTGCGATGAAGTTGCGCTCGAGATAGGTACAATAACAAAGAAACGTGTGCGGTAACCTTTTAATCGAAACGCTGTGAAAACAGTGGTAGATATAAAAAATATCTACATAAACAAAATTGTAGGAAATCAAATTTCCTAAAATAAAGTCTGGAGGGCATATGTTTATCTTCAATAGTTTAGGCGTAGGGGGCGTCAAAGTCGAACGATATAAAACGCATTATGAACGTTAACAGGATTCTCTACTTAGGGCTGATTGCATCGATGTGGTTTAGCCAGAGTTCAACTGAACTTAGTTTAAAGTCCAAGATTACGATTGTTACAACAATCGTAACAATGGATTTTAAACAAAGTTCAGTTGAACTTTGGCTGAACCATGTCGATACAACCGGCCCTTAATAGATGAAAAATAATTCTTTTCGAAAACTGTCATTAATAGTTGACTTTTATTTATTAAATGTCAAAACGACAGTTTTTTGTCTACAAAACGTAAAACACTTTTACATCCACCGAATTGCGCATGACCAGGCTAAAATCCACGGAGAATCCGAGAATTCTTCAAACCGTTTGAAATCGGTTATAAACTCATCAGTTGACTTGCCGGACCGTTGCACTAGTAGTCAGAATCCCCAATTATTGTCTACTGGAACGCCAAATTCATTTTGCGCTTGCCAAGGATTTTTTGAAACCGTTTCTGACTGCTGCTGGAAGAAACCTGTTGTGTACAGAAAAAGTCATTATTCTATTTACGATCTGAGATGCAGCACCGTTTAGGCATGTTGCAGAGTTAACATAACTTGAAAAAAGGAGTTAACACAACGCAAAGAACAAACGCTCTGCCGCTGTAGATGCACCGGTAATAAAACAATGAATACTTGATATTAATTCACAAAAATAAACTTCAAAAAGAGAAACGGTCCAATGATTCCTCCAGACCACAATGCACACCAAACAGTGACATGTTTTAGATGCATTGCTATCTCATGAATCATTCATGGATTTTCTGAGCCTCAAATGCGGCAGTTTTGCCTATTAATGAAGCCATCGAGATGAAAATGGGCATCATTACTGAAAATGATTTTGTCCGCAAACTCGGCATTCACTTCTTGTTGTTCAAGGATCCAATTGGTGAACTCTCTTCGCTGTGCATGGTCTGTTGGCAGAAGTTGTTGAAACAAATTGGACTTTGTAGGCATGGAGATGCAAATCTTTAGTGTGAATACGCTGAAGAGTGGCTGTTATAACGTTCAATTTTTGTGCACAATGACGAATTGACGTCCCTGGACTCTCGGCCACGCTTTTACGAACTGCCGTGTTGTTTTGTTCCGAACGACCTCTACGAACTCGTGTCGTGTGTTTCACATCATTAATCGAACCAGTAATTTCGAATTTTTCGATTATTCTTTTCACAGTAGATAAATGAGGAACATTATTTCGACCGAAAATGGAACGCCCTTTACGAATCGTGGCAATCAAACTTTCATCATTTTGATAATAATGTTTACTAACTCCTATCGACCGGGAATGAGATAATCTTGTGACATCATGACAGCCAAGCTGATGCGCAATTCAAATCTTGCGCTCTTATTGAAACACCTTTTGCTTATCCATTTGGCATTTTCATATTTTTATTATTTTTTAGCTTCCCTAATAAGAAATATATTGATATATAACAATTTGTTAATCATATAAGAAATTGAAATTATATTTCAACTAAAGTGTATCATACTTTTACGCATAAATTGTTATTATTAATCAATCTATTATTATTAATCAATATTACTATCAAGCTAAGTAAATTCAAAATCAAAGTGAAATCTAAAATCAAGAATTATCGATGCTGGATGACCTCACTTCTTTTAATTTTGTTTCTTGTCCTACATAATAGTAAAATTCTGCCCTAAAGGTGTACACGGATAAACATAACAGCTGTTTTATTATAATGGGTAGGTATTGTTTTGGTTTACTTAGGCGCATACGAACCGGCTATAACTTCTCCGTCATAATTATTTACTATCTTTTTTCAAGTCTATGCTATTCACCGCAGAGGGAAAACAACAATCTAAGAAGTACCTAGCGTTCAATATTGCATATTGCACAGTAAAAAATCCACATAAAGTGACTCTAGATGTAAAACGCTGAAAGATAAATTTTATTTCTGCAAAAAAAAGGAGATATAAGTACAGGATGTTCCAAAGTCGAAGCTTACCATTGCTTACTCGATTACCTGAAGAGACAGAGCACTATTTTAAATTTGACAATAGTAAGAATAATAATAATTTGCAACCGTTTTAGAGAAAATCACGGAAAACTGATATTCAGAAAATTTGTAATTTACTTACGATTTTTTTATTTTTGGAAATACCTATATAAAAATAAAAAATACTTTTTAAGGGCAACTTAAAAAGGAGATATACAGGATGTTTCAAAGTCGAGGCTCACCATTGCATACTCGATTATCTGAAGAGACAGAGCACTATTTTAAACTTGACAATAATAAGAATAATCATAATCTGCAACCGTTTTAGAGAAAAGCACGGAAAACTGATATTCAGAAAATTTGTAATTTACTTTTGATTTTTTTTTTTTGGAAATACCTATATAAAAAAAAAATACTTTTTTAAGGGCAACTTTTTATTTTACTTAGTAACATGGTCACAGAAATGCCAAGTAACGTTTTTTTTTCTTTGTATCATCAGTAAGCCTGGCCAAGGTCATTAATCGTATAGAGACGTACTGGGTATGCATCATATCATAATATTTGAATAAGTGCAATAATAAAAACAAAAATATTTTATATATTGTGATGTATGTTTTTATACTATTTCGTTCGCTTTAAATTCTTTTTTATGTATTTCCTTATATTTTGTAAGCTTAGTGCTGCACATTATTATTAAACTGTTAAATGAGGTTCACACATGTACATTGTATATCTAAGTGATAACTAATAATAAATAAATAAATAAATAAAATAAATGGAAATAAATTTTATTAATGCTGGTACATTTTATAAAAATATGTACAAAATTCACCTTCTTAAGCAGATTTATGAAGTAGCTTGGTTGTCGTTATCACAAACTGGAGCACTTCTCTAATTACTGTGTAGCATCAGATATGTTTCTACAGTTGTCTCAGTAAGTGATGTTCGCTGTGGTGAAAAAATATGTTTGTCTTTTGAAAAAAGACCGTTCGACATCTACGGGAGTAATACAGGCATAAGTAAAACACTCTGTGAACTCACTTAACGCAGCTGTAGATGCACCATCACAAATTTGTCTTAATTTGGTAAAATCAGGATCTTTCCGTAATACACTCTCGAATTTTTCAATAACGGGCTTATTTTTTGCGTCATTTATAGTCTGTAGCTGTGTATTTACGTCGTCCAATATTTGCAGCGATTCCACTAACGACAACGAAGTATTTTGCAATTTTTCTATTTCATCGTGTAGTCCTCTATAATTATTATAAATAGTTTTTAAATCTGTTTCAAGGGAAACATCTTGAAAGCTTGTCTGGCTTTCCTTAATAGCTGCAGCCTCGTTAGGGTTGAACTGTAGTATCACTGCTTTCATTTGTTGAAAATATTCAGCATAATAAAAAGCTGCCTTCAACCACGTTTCCCAACGTGTAAGAATCGGTTCTGGTGGTTCCGGAATACCAGGACACAGTGTGTGAAATGCTCGAAGCCGTTTAGGAGATTTGAGAAATACTTTTTTGTATTTGCTATTAATGCATCTACCTCTGGAAAACATTTTCGAATCGTCTCTGCTACAAGATGGAACGCATGCACTTTACACGTAATATGTAAAAACCTACAATCGTCTCTGAAGAAAACGGCCCACCAAACGCATTGTCGCTGCACCGTCGCGTCGGTCACAAACATCAACACTTGACTTGTTGACAGTTCAAATTTTTCGAAAGTCCCCAACACCACACGCGTAATTGTTTCGCCAGTACACGCAGTTAGTCTTTTGCTAGCTAATAAATGTTGGTTTAACAGGGTCGAGTACACGTACTATAACATTTAAAATAGAATTTTTTTACAATCTGTCGTCTCGTCAACACATAACCACAGCAATGTATTTTTTAATGCACATTTAATCCTATTTAAAATGTCTTCACGAATACTTGTTACATATCTACGTAACAATGAACGACTTGGTAAATTCACCTGAGGATTGTATTTATTCCAGAACTCCAGAAATGCTGGTTTATCCAATATGCGCAGGGAAACATCACAGGCAATCAGCATTAACAGTAAATCAAACATAAACGAAGTTCCAAAGAAGACACGCCATTTTTTTATTTTTATGCCGGTTACTATTGACATTCCAGCACATTAAGTCTTGATCACAAACTTTACAAATTATTTTACATCCATCATAGAAAAAAATCCGGAAATTCACCGATAAATTTTTTCACTTTATCAGCGTACGGTCGTTTTCTCCTCTTTACGCTCAACATTATTCATTATTTATTAGTACTCTATGCATCGACCGACAGATAACAACTGAAGTGTGTCGTATTATCGTCATCGTAAACAAGCGCGCGATGGCATTGGTATTGCGCCCGACCCTGAATCTACCATCGCTTGGCCAGGCTTAAGCATCAGTCATTACCAAAGATTGGGAAGCAGCGCTAATGACGTCAATTCCAGGGTTGTCTCCAGGTGATGTGTTACCGCGTAAAATGTTAATGTAAATATGACAAGATTATCTCACCTTGTGGTTATTTTAGCGAGTTCGGTAATATCCAAAGTTAATACGAAGAGAGCTGCAAGTATTGATAAATGTAAAAACTAACACACAATGACATGTATTTTTAACTAACTATCACAAGTGTAAAAGTATACCATATGTCTAGCGCCAAGTGTGGCCAGTTAGAAAAAAATACAAGTGATGGCTGCAAACTAGGATGAAATGAGATGAAATAAGGCACACCTTGCCAACATAGGGACAGGCTCGGTTTATTCCCCACCAGCCAGCTACAATAAAATAGAACAGAATCGAATAGAATAATTTATTCATTCAATGGATCACAATACAGGATATAGGACAAGTCATAAAAAAGTAAATTAAAAACAGAAAAAAACAAAGTAATACGGAAACAACATAATTTAACAAACATAAATGTTAAAATTATTCGAAAGTGTGTAATAAATTTGTTTAAACTTTCGTTTTTAGTATGAATTGGTAGTTTATTATATAGAATAGCGCCCACATTTTACATAAAGGTAGAACTGAGTGGGCCATCTAGTAGACGATGGCAAAAGGTGAAATTTATATTTATATTGTTTTGTGCAAAAAAATATATATTTTTCATAAGATTTTTATAGGAACATATATATTTTCAAATTTTTATAAATAGTTTAAAAGAATACATTATATTTAATGATAAAAACTATATATTTCAGTAAATATTACATATATTTCTAGCAATAATGATGTCTTAAACGGCGCCTCATAAGAAAAACACCCTTTTCTAGTCTTTTATTTTGGGAAACATATTATTATTACTCCTATTTAATTAAAAATAAATTATATAATTTACATCTCTATAGTTTCTGGTACTAGCTAAGTTAGTGGTCTATGAGCAATAACGTTTAGATTGTTCTCTTTGCTTATTCCCCATTAACAAAAATTCAAGTGTTATAAAATAACAGTCTCTCCTTGCCCATCCGCATCTGAATTTATTAGTATAGTGTTTAGTCATGTAAATATTAATTCACCATGTAATGCTAAGCAAACACCAACATTCACCTTGATACACCTCTCTGTACCCGCATATTATAACATGAATAAACTCACTATTTCCATTTAAATTAATATGATGAGAACAGATTATATACGGTTGTAACCTAGACCTAAGCACGTCTAAATTTAAAAGGTTTGTTGAACCTACACACTTGTACTTCCACGAGAGGACAGCCAAGTTACACATGGAAAGGCAAAAAAGTAATAAAGGATTCATCAACTATTACGGAGGAGCTATACATTTTACTTAATTTTTCATGCAGCTAATAATCCACATGCAGGTGCAAACAGATTATTAATAATTGTTAATTAAATACACTTGAATTATTTTTTTCATTAACAACAATGCAAAACATCTTGCAATGTTGCATACATTTAGTAGTCTTACTAATCTAGCAAGCGAGAATTTTAAATTCGTCCTTAATAAAACATAGAATGCTCTCAAAGAGAGTAATGCCACTCATGGATATTCCGCTGTGTCGGACTATGCGCCAAGATGCGTCTGTTGTCACTAGGAGGACCTTTCACTCACAACACGTGGTAAGACAAGTTATGGTTATGTTGGTTCGTTGTTCTCCTGGTTTTTAGTTACTTCTTGTTGTACGAGTATATTCTTCTTGATTCATTGTCAATATTATATTTGTTTTTCGACCAGTTTTTCCATAGTAGTTCTTGAAATTCTCATTTTTTATATACAGTGTGACCCACTTAAGATCGCAACACCCCTGTATACCCGTTAATTGATGATTGATTAACTTCAAAATTTTAAACAGTGGCTAAATGAAAATTTTTCGAACCGTTGGATAGGCCGCGGTGGTGGTTTAATTCATTGGCCGCCCAGGTCACCCGATCTCAAAATTCTTGATTTTTTCCTATGGGGTCTTTTAACTCAAAAAGTCTACAAAGCACGTCCAACAAATCGAGCAGATCTTTTGCGCAAGAATACGTCAAGCTTGTGCAGAAATTACACCGCAACAGCTAAGGAATGCAGTCAATAATATACGGAAACGATATGATAAATGTGTCGCAATAAATGGAGGTTTGGTAGAAGCCACAACAATTTAAACAATTATTTTTCTTAATTCTGACTAGAGTTAAAATTATTTATTTTTATTATTTTTCAGTTAAAAATATATTTAGATACTTCGTTGTGAATTTATTGAAAAGTCTTGGTCACTTTACCGAGTAGTGTACGGCATAATTTTAAAAACTGATTATGTAATGAACAAAACGGAAATGCCGTGAATTTTCAAAGAATGCACAATCAGTTTTGCCAACATTTAATTCTAACAACTTAATCACTTACGAAGAAACTGGATTTTTGGGGTCTTATATCTCAGTAACCAGATAAGTGATCCCACTTAAAATTGATACCTGGGGGTTTTAAATGGTGCTCTTTACGACGATGAAACCGAAATTTAAATAAAAAAATAGCTAATACTTTTTTTGAAGAATCGACTTTTCAAACCCCCATAAAATCGCACGATACTGACATGTATCACATGTTACTAAGTTCAAAGAATCACCTTATCGATCTTTGCTTACCACCAAAACCTGAAGTTAATTAAGCATCAACAGGTATGCAGGAGTGTTGCGAAATCGAAGAAACTGGATTTTTGGTGGCTTACATCTCAGTAACCAGATGTCATCCCACTTAAAATTGATACCTGGGGATTTTAAATGGTGCTCTTTACAACAATGAAACCGAAATTTATATAAAAAAATCGCTAATAGTTTTTTTTTAAATCGACTTTTCAAACCCCCATAAAATCGCACGCTACTGACATGTATCACATGTTACTAAGTTCAAAGAATCACCTTATCGATCTTTGCTTACCACCAAAACCTGAAGTTAATTAAGCATCAACAGGTATGCAGGAGTGTTGCGAAATCGAAGAAACTGGATTTTTGGTGGCTTACATCTCAGTAACCAGATAAGTCATCCCACTTAAAATTGATACCTGGGGATTTTAAATGGTGCTCTTTACAACAATGAAACCGAAATTTATATAAAAAAATCGCTAATAGTTTTTTTTTAAATCGACTTTTCAAACCCCCATAAAATCGCACGCTACTGACATGTATCACATGTTACTAAGTTCAAAGAATCACCTTATCGATCCTTGCTTACCACCAAAATTTGAAATTAATCAAGCATCAATTAACGGGTATACAGGGGTGTTGCGATCTTAAGTGGGTCACACTGTACATAATGCTGTCTACATCCGTAATTCAGGGGTGAAGATCTCGCAGTCTTCAGGAAACCGGATTTAAATTTCCACACCTTACCTAGTAAGATGTTTCCATTGACCAACAAAAATTATTTTCCTGATAGAAAAATTGCTGTAAAATTTCTACTGTCAATAACATTAATACATAATTTCTTCATTACATTCTAAACTTATTGAGGTATAGACTACATTGCATTTGAAGTGGTCAAGAATTCAATAAAAATTTTAAAAATCATTGTGCATTAGCCAGTGATATTCAAATTTTATGCTAGTGCGGCCCCACATTTGATAAATCAAACATCTGGTACCTCCACTGTATCGTGGTTTCGGGTTCAAATCATACGATAGTCATGCATTTGTCGGAAATTTTAAGCCAGATGATAAAGAGACTCAAGAAAAATATGTCCCGCAACCTCAAATGGAATTGCAACCCATAGTTTCAATACCACTGCGTTAGGATAGGGTAAAAAAGTTAAATTATATGGGATTGATTTACAATATGTGAAACGAGCCTAAATATCTCAAAAATACTATGCAAGTTTATTGCTTAATAAATAAATATCCTATTATGTTTTTTAGTCTGTTAACTATTTCAGTTTAACTTGCAAGAAACAAATTAACTAATATATTAAAAAATTATTTAATCAAATTTTAATTTATCCCTCGAACTCTGACAGAATTTTTCTTTTGTATTTTCAACGTTTCTGCAGTGTAAAATGAAAATAAAACTATATTTACTTAAAAAAAGGATATAAATATTCCATATAAATTTGAGGTTCCTTAAGGTTCTCACTTGAGACTCAGTTAATAAGATCAGTGTTTACACAGAACATAATATTTATGTCGATTACCTATTTTTTAATATGGACATTATAATTTCAACAAAAATATTACACAATATGCAGGATCCAAAAGACAGAAATAACTTTTATTTATACTGCTTGTGTTCATTAATTATAGTTTATCATAATAAACCTCACATCATTTTGTATGCTAGAATGGTAACTCACCTATACCTTGTACTTAAATAATTTACCAGTAAAAGTGAATAATATAAAAGATTTGGGGGGAATAAATACGGATAAATTCTCTTTTGTCTTCACAAACCATATTACATATTTTAACCCGATTCTGATAACAAACAAGAGTCAACATTCATGATGACGTTGCAATAAAATATATATTTATTAAAACTTCTACCTGTAAATGCGTGGGAAGCTATGATGCAAACAAATCTTCTTCATTTGTAAACACAATTTTAAATGCGAAAGCTTTAAAATTAAACTATATTTTATGTAATTGACACTGAGCAATCAATGTCCAAATTAACTAGAAAGCAGATGTTCACCAGTATATAGATTGGTTTATATCATGTTTGCTCAAAAATCCTGAACACATACTGGAGATCGGTAAATACCATTAATTTCAAATAATTTGATTTCGTTTTACGTTCTTTCATACTGTGCGATATGTGAGAATGAATATAATGTTTTTCTTTGTGCACGCAAAGACTCAAATATTAGCTAACTTATCGGCGGACGTTAATTGAGGCGTTTTTATTATGACAAAAAAAATAATTTGTATATAAATATCAGCTAGCACAATATTAGTCTTAGGACAAAAATATACCAAACATAAGTGAAAACCTTAATATATTAATTTGATTGTTTGTTTTCTTCATGGTTAGTTATTTGCTTTTTTTTTTTTTTTTAAACAAACGACCGATAATGGCATCAAAAAAACGTTGTATTTGAACGGTTTAAAAACCAATTTTTTACATAATCTGAATTTCCATTAGTAAGTAATGAAAAAAAATTATAAACAGGTTCAAGTAGAAAGGGTACTTATTATTAAAAAGTTGATTGAAGACTTGTGAATATCCATTTTTAAATTATTACAAAACACTGCAAAACTTATAAAAATATTTACGAAAATATTAACGCTATGCCGATGTGTTTGTTGATACATTAGTGTTTGCAATGAGATACTGTAACTCAATAAACATTTCGAATTGTAATTTGGCAATGCGACCAAATTATGAGTAAAGCTGGCCGAGGTCACCTGGCCGACAGAGCCGTCATATGACTCATATGTTTACATCATATCATAATACTTGAATAAGTACAATAAATGGAAATAAACTTTAACAATAATGTTACATTTTATAAAAATTTGTATAAAACTCACCGTTTTAAGCAGATTTATGAAGTAGTTTGGTTGTCGTCATCACAAAGTGGGGAAGATCTATAGTATAATAGCATCAGGTATGTTTCTACAGTTGTCTCCGTCAGCGATGTTCGCTTTGGTGAAAAAATATGTTTGTATTTTGAAAATGACCGTTCGACATCTACGGACGTAATACAGGCATAAGTAAAACAATCTGTGAACTTACTTAACGAAGTTGTAGATGCACCATCACAAATTTGTCTTAATTTGATAAATCACGATCTTTCTGTAATACACTCTCGAATTTTTCACTAACGCAATTATTTTTTGCGTCATTTATAGCCCGTAGCTGTGTATTTACGTCGTCCACTATTTGAAGCGATTCCACTAACGACAACGAACTATTTTGCAATTTTTCTATTGTGTCGTATAGTCCTCTATAATATTGTTATTAATAGTTTTTAAATCTGTTTCAAGGGAACCGTCTTGAAAGCTTGTCTGGCTTTCCCTAATAGCTGCAGCCTCGTTAGGGTTGAACTGTAGTATCACAGCTTTTATTTGTTGAAAATATTCAGCATAATAAAAAGCCGCTTTCAACCACGTTCCCCAACGTGTAAGAATCGGCTCTGGTGGTTCAGGGATACCAGGGCACTGTCTGTGAAATGCTCAAAGCCGTTTAGGAGATTTGAGAAATACTTTTTTTGTATTTGCTATTAATGCATCTACCTCTGGAAAACATTTTCGAATCGTTTCTGCCACAAGATGTAACGCATGCACTTTAACGTAACATGTAAAAACCTACAATTGTATCTTTGAAAAGAACGGCCTACCACGCGCATTGTTGCGGCACCATCAGTCACAAACATCAATACTTGACTTGTTGAAAGTTCAAATTTTTCGAATGTCTCCAACACCACACGCGTAATTATTTCGCCAGTACACGCAGTTAGTCTTTTACTAGCTAGTAAAAGTGGAAATGTTGGTTTAAGAGGGTCCAGTACACGTACTATAATATTTAAAATAGAATTTTTTTACAATCTGTCGTCTCGTCAATACATAACCAAAGCCGGGTATTTTTTAATCCACATTTAATTCTATTTACAATGTCTTCACGAACAGCTGGAATATATCTACGTAACGATGTACGACTTGGTAAGTTCACCTGGGGATTGTATTTATTCCAAAACTCCAGAAATGGTTGTTTATCTAGTATGTGTAGCGGAATGTTACAGGCTATTAACATTAACAATAAATCAAACATAAACTAAGTTGTCAAAGGCATGCCATTTTTTTTATTTTGATGTTGCACGGAATTGATATGACGACGACAATCTGTTTTGTGCCAGCACATTAAGTCTTGATTGCAACTTTACAAATTATTTTGCATCGGTCATAGAATAAATCCGGAAATTCACCGATAAATTTATTCACTGTATCCGCGTACGGTCGTTTTTTACCCTTTGGCGCGTTTGACATTATGTATAATTTATAGGTGCAACCTCACGCATTAACCTTTCAAATAAGACTGCAGTGTAAATCACTTCTAAATCGGCACGTGTGATGCCAGCGAAAGACCGTGGCTGTGCTCCAGCCACCTCGGCCAGCTTTAATTATGAGTTATAACTTGGTCACGCGACAAAATTACAACTCGATATGTTTATTGGGAAAATGAAGAATAAGTACCGATCTCAAACTGTTCCCATTTTTTAAAACTTCTAGATTTATACCATCTCTCGAAAATAATTTGTATCATGGAGTGTCACAGGGGTCAATTTTGAGGCACTTGTTTTTCTCACAAGTCGCCTGCATAAACTAATTCACCCTTATAATATTTACAAAAAATTTATTTCTCTTTGTCTCTCTCTCTCTCTGAATAAAGAGATAATTCATTAAATTGTTAAAAATACATAATAACATTTTTTATGAATTGATTTAACATAAAATAATCAATTTAAATGTAAAATATTGCACCATAACTAGAGTTCGGATACCAGTGCCGGCCGTAGGACTTTTTGATAAGAAATGCAAGTTTATGTCATGTAAATTTGTTTACGTTGTATAAATTTGCATACAACCATAACAACAGTAATTCGTTTATACATTTTCACTAAAAACCTTCTATGGATCTAAAAGAATTAGTTGGATTATAAATTAAATTTCGTTTAATAATACAAAACTGTTTGCGAATTATGCAATTGCATTCGAATATTCTCTAAAAAATCATATACTTACCTAATGCAAACTATAAATTTGCATTTGCATTGTTCTCGCAGCCAGAAATATTAAATTATTATTATAAATTAAACACCATAGGTAATACAACCCCCGTATCCCTGAAGATACCTCTAGTTACCTTGTGTGGGAGAGGGTTACACATTTAGAGACAATGGACACACACCCAATGTCCAAGTATGCTAGGATTAATTTCTGGTTTAGTAAAAATCCTAGTTCCTCGACCAGGGATTGAACCCGGGACTTCAGGGTGAGAGGCAAGTGTCCTTACCACTCGATTATGAGGCCACTATGAATGTTATGCCATGCTGCTACATATGTATGTGACTTTTCACGAATTTCTACCCAATACGCCGCTACCTCTACAGTCATTACTGACAAGATGGGGCACTTGGCTGAACACAGCATCGTATTACTACAGAAACATTGACGATGTAAAAAGGGTTGTATTACAATTGATTTCTGAAGGAACAGTTGCTATTTCAAATGCTCAAGAAGCTATTGTCGATCCCAATGTCCAAAAAGATTTATTTTTTAAGTTATAACTCAAGCTTTTCACGAATCCCTCTCGCTACAGAACTGGTAGTCGAGAGGCAACGTAGTTGGGCTCTCGCCAAAAGGTTCCGGGTACTATTTCCGGTCGTGGCAGTGGAATTAACTGTGTGAAAGAGTTTACTTCCACTATACGTGAATAGTGGGTGTGTGTTTGTTGTCTCCAAATGTGTACCCCCTCCCGCACAGCGTTAGTTTAGAGGTATAGAGGATTGTACTGTATGTGGTGTTTATTATTATTATTATATTATCCTGTAGAACAAATTGAACGTCGACCACAAACAGGATAATTTACCATAATCGATGAATGTAGTCAGTGATTTTCGACAAATCATGTATCAATTATCTGAAGACATCAGTGAACACGTAAACAAAAAATTATGTGTTTTTTGCAACAATGCTAGTTTTGTCACAGTTTATCGAATAGTAGACTTGCTACAGGGCAAAAGAAGTGGATTGTTTAGGGCCTCCAATAAATATGGAGTCTTTATGAATGTTCTACTATTTGAAATATGCGCCAATAACATCTGTCGAGAAGAACGTTCAAGCTGAATTTGAAAGTTCTTCGTAAATGGATTTTTGCAGACAGGCGGCGGATTTTAATAGCAGAACATATGGAGCAACTTTTAATAATATAATTCGCCACTAAGGTATAATACTGCAACAGTAACTGTGAATAAGTGTTAAATGAATCGAAAAAAAAAATTAATAGTGTAAACCCAATATCCTTTTACTTTAATACCTCCACTAGTCAGTTTTAGAATTTCTACACTACAAAGTAAGCCACCGAAAAATATTTGGTTTTAATTGTTAGTTATATATAATTAATGGGGGATGAGGTATGGACATCCGTTTAATTTCCGATATTCGATCAGTGAAGTTAAGCAGCAATGATCGAGTCCGGCAATTGGATGGATGAACGATAGCTCATCTAACAATCGGTAGGCTGTCAACATACAATCCCGGGAAGGCCACTAGCCTGATGCAGGCGGAGAGGCAAGCCCGGGTGGAGGGTCGAAGAGACCTACCCAGGAGGTTTGCCACTCTGCTAGCGGTGCAGGCGGGCAGGCCCAGTCGGTGGGTTAGTTGACAGTCGAGGACCGTGGTTCGGAGTCCACGCTAAACTGTAGGTCCCTAGGTAAAAAGGACCCATTGTGGCCTACTTGCCTAGTAAAATAAGTAGCTACTACTACTATATAATTAATAAGAAATATTCTCTTGGGCTAACCCTGTTTATGACGTCACGACTCGCCGATATCCGAACTCTAATACATAACATTATTTTAGAGAGAAAAGAAAACGATTACTTACTCAACAGAAATGTTGCATCGTAAAGAGGACTTACCTAGAAAAGAAAAAATGTATGTTAATTTATATTATAAAGATAAAACAAAATTTTAAGATATACTAAATAAGTGCTGGATACGTCGAATTGTTTTTTATTCTGAGGTATCACAGATTTATAAAAAATATAAAATTACATAAATCAGAAGAATAAAAGTAGATATATATCGGACTAGGCGTTTTCGTTTTTTTTTTGTTGTACAGAGTTATTCATTATAAATTAAACACCCCTTATCATCGTTATCATTGCCTATAGAAAAAAAGTTTAAAATAAAAAGTTGTGTGGTTATGACTGAATTTTGTTAAAATGCTATCAAAAGTACAGTAGCGTGCCTGTATATTATTATATTTTTGTTCCTGATTTCAAAATATACCATATGTTACCCCTACCATATACCGTTTTTGAGTTATTAAACGTTGAATATCCTAGTTAAACTAGTTACTATAAATATGGAAAAGTTAACATTATTAAAGTGAGCTATGAAAATGACAACTATTATGTTCAAATATTTACTTGTTATATACAAAATAACAAAAATAAACGTGCAGCAAAAAGAGCATATAGGGTGTTGTATCCAAATCGTCCAGCACCATCAGAAAATACGTTCAAAAATATTTACTGAAAAGTGAATAATACCTCCAGTTTTAGTAGAAAAAAGCATGTAGTTCAAGCAAACCAGGAAGAACAGCTAGATATACTGTTTTATTTCGAAGGTAAACCCATCCGTAGTTATTCGCGAATAGACTTTTTTTGAAACATTGTATTATTTTTTACAAAATTCTGAATGTAGTGTAAATAATGCAGTCGATCAATTAGGTAAAAGTTATTCCAAAATACAACGCACGTTAAAAAATAACAACTACACACCATATAAAATTTTACCCGTAAGTTTTAACAGAGGCTCATAAAAAGGAAAAGGCTGGACTTTTGCTGCCACATGATTCAAACTTGGATGACTATTTTACTAAAATATTATGGACTGGATGAATCATCCTTTTCTACGGCAGGAGTTTTTAATAGGAAAAATCGAAGGTCGTGGGAAAACAAGCACACAGAAAAAGATTGGTAAAACAAATTAAAAAATCAGGAAAAAAACTGTTAGCGTTTGGTGTGGAATTGTCAGAAACAAAATTGTTGGGTCATTATTTTATGATTATACTTTAACTGGAGTTACCTATCTGGAAATAATTATCCTAGAAGCAGAAATATTCTTTTGCAGAATTTTCTGGAAGCCAAACTTGATGATATGATTTGGATGCAGAATGGGGCAACTCCGCATAATGTCCTACCCGTTCGAGATCGTTTGAATAATGTATTCCCAATATGGATAGGGAATAATGGACCTATTAAATGGCCACATAACAGTCTGAATTTGACTCCTTTTTGTATCCCCTGAAATATGCACGTTACTGTACGTTTGATAGCATTTTAACAAAATTCAATCATAACCACACAACTTTTATTTAAAACTTCTTTTTCTATAGGCAATAATAACGACGTGGGTAATTTATAATGAATAACCCTGTAACTGGAGGAAATCATTTTTTTGAGTGTGTAAATTTTCCGTTTAGTCAATATTTTTTTGCTTCTAATACTGAGGACACTGTTATTTAATTCAATGCAGTTTTTGCTGTCAGACTGGGTACTTGTTTTAATAGTTTCTATGATAAAATATATTGGAAGTGTTGTTTTTGACACATTATATGCCTAAAACTTTTATACTAGCACATTCAGATAAGAATGTCAGTATAAAATATAAAAATATATAGGTATTTATTATTATTAGAATATTAGGTTTGAAAGAATGCGTTTGTAATACCCAATATACTTTTTTCTAGAAATATAAAATTACTTGTTATATTCCAGTTATATGCACCTGATAGGTCAGAGCAAGTCCTAAAAGGCATCTATAGCTAGATTTATATTTTAACCAATTAAAAATAATAAGATGCGACAGTTCTTCCGTGAAAATGCAATGAATTATACTGAAAATGAAATTCACCTGAACTGTCAATAAAAAAAATTTCAAATTAGTACATCGAACATTACTTTCAAAAAAATATGGTTTTATTATTTCATACATGGAAAATCATACCAAACATTTCCTTGGTAACATTTCCGATATAAATGACTAGGGGTTAATATCAATTCACTAATGTGTCTAAAAATATATGTATTCTTTGTTATTAGAAATAATATATTTTTGTACTGTTTCTAATAACTACCTAATATATCGTGACAAAAATATTCGATTTGTAAAAAACACTGAATCGTCGAAACATTTCTGCCGCTTTCACTCGTAATTTCACAGTTCATGTACAAACAAAAATCTATAACCACTAAGCATCATCTCTTGTTTTTGAGGTGTGATAATAATATATTTAAAGGGTCGGATTTGAACAGAATTACTTACAGGTGCGGTTTGCCTAATACCATTTGGAGTGGGAATATTTTTAAAGTATCTTTTGAAATAACATTTCAATACTAACATAATAGCACATACTTCTTATCAATCCCAATTTTAATTTATGTATTATTTTATTATACTATATTTTTTAATTTTGACACAAATTTATGAAATCGTAATGCATACACCTGAATATTGTTCAATCATCGTACAATTTACAGTATTCCAAAAAATGTGAATATCAATAAATCAACAATTGCCGAGGATATCTCATCTTTTATACTGAAAAGGTACGTGCCTTAGAGTTATCTTTAGCACTTTGCTGACACTTCGATCTTCCCTACAAATAAGGGA
The DNA here is from genome assembly GCA_029963845.1 of Rhamnusium bicolor. Taxonomy (NCBI): domain Eukaryota; kingdom Metazoa; phylum Arthropoda; class Insecta; order Coleoptera; family Cerambycidae; genus Rhamnusium; species Rhamnusium bicolor. The sequence goes on along the minus strand of JANEYF010003058.1, from coordinate 31,702 downwards.
TGTTCCCATCTAACTGGGAAGTTGTCATGCGCGGTCTTTCATTTTGTGGAAATGGGTTTCCACAAAACTAGATTGTCGACTATCGCAATTTTACATTAGCACATTTTAAATGTTAAACTTACTATTCCCATTATTTTAAAAATGAAGTAGATATCCACCCAAGAACAGCGTAACAGTAGAGCAATTTGCAAAGCAGTAGATCTACTGCTAACAGTAGATGTGGCAACCCTGGTACTGACTGTGTGACCAGTGTCGCCTCCGTTGCCCCGACAATGTACACGGGAGCCCCCCCCTCTCTTCTTAATAAATGAATGTGGAAGGGTCTACTTCAGTGTTGCCAATCCGTGGGAATTTTCCTATATTGTGGTATTTTTGTAATGGAATGGAAAAGAGGGAGGAACAATCAAAATTATTATTTTTTTAGGTATTGGTGGTAGTTATAATCGCGTAATAAACTTTAACCTTAGTCGGAAATGGCATTTAATTTAAAAGGACCTTATCATCTTTTACCCTGTTCTTCTGTATTTTTTAAAGCAGGATGGAAAATTACTGGGCATTTATGTTAAGATTGGCTAATATTTACGGAAGATCCCGTGGTAGACGAATAGAGTCGAATTGCCGTAATATGTGCTGTCGTTGCTAAATTAAATTTAAAAAAGTATTTTACACGAATAAAATAGTCAATAAAATGCCGAGTGATACAGATATACAAGAGTTTGAGGTGACCGATAGAGATTCTGGAACGCCAAGAAAAAAAACTAAAACAAAAAACTTCCAAGATAAATGGAAAATAAATGAATGGCAACGGGCAAAAAGGACTGACAATCCAACAAAAGCATGGTAAATTGGTGAAACAAATAATTTAAAACATCTTTCAACTTGTTTGCCTTTAGAAAAAATTTATCTAGATATCGAATGCTCAGAAATGCTAGAAGGCGGTGAATTTTTAAAAATCTTTGCTTTTATTTTACAAAAATTGGGAAAACTGGAAATTTTAGCTATTCATGTGGGATAAAATGAGAAATTTCGATCAAAACTTGAAATTTCTATGAGAAATAGTTGGCAATACTGGTCTACCCAGGTAAATTTACTGACGTGAATATTTTGAACACATCTTTATTCAACCGAAAATTTTCCTTTTCCAAGTACCAGATTAAACATGTGAAAGATTTTATTATACTTATTTAAAAATATGTAATAACGTAAAATAAGTCACTTGGGGTATTATGGGAAAGGTCTTTTAAGGGTATTGGATTTTTTTGAAACTTCTTTTATGATACTTTTTCTCTTTTAAAAATAATATCAAGAGGAATTGTCAGATAATATTCAATACCATTGTATTATGAGTCAGTACCTCTGGACGCCCCAGAAGTTCAATACGCCTGTAATTTTTGGGATCAGGTTGACTACGTGGAAGAATACATTATTTTTAAAACAACCTGTATAAGTTGCAATCCTTATCACCACGAATATCATAACCGTTCGATTTACATTGTGAGACAGGGTTTTGTCAGAAATGTATTATACCAACTTTGGTATTCGGTAAGGATATCATTTTATCATCCACTTCTTCATATTAACAACTGAGTCTCGACAACATCTAATCTTCTGCAAAATTTTAGAATAATTTTCAAATAATTTGAGCCTGAAAATCACTTTTCGTAGTACTTCCGGTTCAGCCGGAAATGAAATTTTTATGACTATTAAATTTTACTCACCAAAAAACTTAAATAACCGTAACAGATTTATTCCTACATCCATTTGTTTTATGTGAAAATGAAATAATTTATGATTGATATAACATTTTCAACAGCGATTTTCTCGAAAACTGTCAAAGATAGATATAGGGTATGCTACATGTTTTGGAGCTACAAGTCCTTGGGCAATCGAAATTTCGAATAATATACAGGGTATTCCATTAAAAATAACAAATTTTGTACTGTTTCTGGTTAAACCGGAAATGAAAATCAGATCTTGAAGCAATCAAACTGTGCACCGTATTCAACCATACAACATCCCAAAATTTGAAATCGATATCTTTTTTTACAAGGAGGTTATAGGCTGGCTAGTAATATCGTAGGCACCCGGTATAATATACTGAAAACACGAAAGCTCGCGGAGCCATGCATATTATTCATTTCTGTTTTAAAGCCAATAAAAATAATGAAAAATAATATTTCAATATTTGCTTACATTTTCCTAATTACTAATATTTATTTCAAATGCAAACATCATAAAACCAGATTAAATTGCAGGTTTAAAACAACCAAGAGCTTGTTTATTTTATAGAAGGCTCTCTTCGCACTAGGTTCGTTTACCTTTCTTATCTCTAGTTACTGGAGTTATAGGCAACTATCGCCAGTTTTACTATACAACATACACTCCTGAATGGTTCCATAAAATAGAGGCGGTATTGTTATAGGAATTTAACAAAAGTTGAAATGCATTTAAACAATGCTAAACAGAAATTAACAATACACTATCCACTGGATGGTTTTATTGATTTTAAATTATTTTGTAACTTATTAGTTGCTGCTGGTATGATTAAGGCGGTGTTACGCGGGTAACGAGAATTTATGTTACACCCCTTCACTTTCAATCACACCAACTTTGGAATTTCAAGCTATACGACATTTTGAGGGGAATGTCTACCAAAAAAAAAAATTTTTAAATCGGTTTATCTGTTTCTGAAATAGAGCCAGTAATGTATCATTTAATGAACAATAATAATAACGTATGATTATTTTGCCGATCTTTCACCTATTACATTTATTTGGTAGATAGTTTCCTTTGATACAATTGTATCAATAATTGTTTCCATCGAATTTATTTATCAAATATATTTAATGGGAGATGGAAAGATCGGCTCTTAATGTTAAAAATGGCCTCATATTTTACTAAATGACGCCTATTTTCGAATTTTCGCCGGACTTTTCTAAATGTTTCTCGGGAAATTTCTTCACAATCCTGAGACATCTTAGCTCTAAGATCACGAATATCTTCTGACGGAGTTGCGTAAACTTGAGTTTTTAAATAACTCCAGAGAAACAGTTAAGCTGCGTTAAATCCAGAGATCTTGTCGGCCATTCTTGAACATCTGTCCTTCTAACCCATTTCCTAGGAAATTTTTCTTCCAACCATTGTCTTACAGAAACAGCATAACGAGAAGAAGCTCCGTCTTGTTGGAAATGGAAATTATGCTCATCAAGAACGAAAACTCGGCGCTGAGGCCAAATGCAGAAGTCGGTCATTCTGGGTTTTCTCCGTCTGCTTAGAGCACACGATTCTGGTATCTACAGTCACTAACTCTTGCGGGATGTGGGGAGTTAATGTGCCGGCGCGACCTCCGTATGGCGTCAGATGCCACGGGAGGACTGTCCGGCATCGGTTATTACGAAAAAAAAAATTTATTCATATATTGTTGTACATTAGACAGATATGAAATATTAAATTAACATATCATATAATTAGATAACCGAAATCTAGAACATTAATGAAGCAACGTATTTTCCCTTATCCAGCTTACGATGATTGACAAAATTTAGTAAAAAAAATTATAAGTGACTGTCTCAGTAGATCTATTAGTTCTAAAATCATGCTGATAGGTACTAAGCATATTATTGTCCAGATATGTTGTAAGACGATTAGCTACATTTATTTCTAGTAATTTAGACAACGCATTAAAAATGGAAATATGTGTATAGTTAGTTGTCAATAAATCTTCTCGGGAAACTGTGTATTATTTTTCCGAAACATGTGGATTTTCATTGTTCCACTAGCTACGATTATGCTCATTGACAAATCCATTTAAAAAAGGTCGATTCATCGCTGAAACAATTTTTTTTTACATCATATTTGTAACATCTCTGATTTTGCTCTTTCATTTCCAAAACGGAGAACGTTTCATTACTTTTAGAAAGGTGATTTTTACTCCCTTTAAAATGATGTACAGAAGATAGGGGCGCCATTTGAAATTCCAAAGACGGGGTGGCTGGAGTGAAGTCGTGTTAAGGCTGGAATTTTCCATTTTAGAATTCGAATAACGTTCAAAAATATTCGAACTAGTCGGATAATCGTAAATTCGGATTATTCGAATTCTTCGATTACTATCGATAATTCACATACTTGATAACATTATAATAGGTATGCACTGAATATATGATTTAATACCTATTTGACTATTTGGAGGATAGCCCATTAGTGTAGTAATCCACTTTTTGGAATTGTTTGTTTTCCATCTTTGCTCCAAAACATTTAGTTAGTATTTATCTTAGCAAGGCGCTATTGTTCACATTTAACTATTGAGCTTTAAAACGAAAACAATAGTTTACTATACTTCTAATATAACTATTTTGCCTTTTTGACAATAAAGTGCTCTATTGAGTTTTTAAAAAAGACGGTTGTAAAGGTAACATACATAAAAAGTATAGTTAAATATTTACAGGTTTTCTAAAATTTAAAATTTAATTTTAACCCCTGCCTAGGTAAATAAGGTCGTGGCGAGAAAGAAATGAAATAGTTTGACTGGGAGTAAAACGTGCCACTAATGTCCTCTCTTTAGATATTTGGATTTTAGAATAGGTACCTATCTATACCTACTATCTACCTACTTTGCTGGAGCATACAACATACCTATTCGTACATAATTTAATAATATATTTTAATATTCAAATTTACTCAAATATAACCGAATATTCAATTCGAATATTTTCGAGTACTCGAATACGGTATTCGATATTTCCCCTTTCGAATAACTTCACATTAGAATAATTCGTACTTCGAATACTCGAATATTCAAATACTTGAATTATTCTAGGTTCGATTGCTCGGCCTTAGTGGTGGTGACATGTTTTTTCTCAAAATTGTGTATACTTGTTTCTAATAGTCTACCAATTTTAACTGCTCTCCAATTTTTTTCTAAATAAAAATACCTGACACTCCTCTTTTGCGGCCATTGATTATTTATATATTAATTTAATTGCTCTCCGATATTCAACAATCTGCACTTTGTGCAATATTCAATTAAATATATTAGTTTTCTTACTTTATTATATTAGTTTGTGTACTGTGTCTGTTTATGTCTCATTAAAAATAAGTCTGTCAATAATTATTTAGGTCAATAACCTGCCATACAACGCATAGTTTGGTTGGGTTCTCATGCATGTTGTACTTGTATATTAATAAATAAACTCATTTGGAAGATAAATATATATAAATTTATGCGATATAGGTTAGCTCAATAAATAATTCGCGATTAATTCAACAGGATCAGTGTTACATATTTGTGAATATTCTTGTGGTTGTTTTGACCTACTTGTGTAGTTTTGATTGATGTGGTGATATAACAAATAATCTCTAATTAGTTTATGACTGTGTAGTCGATTTTTTATTTGTAGAAGGTTATTTGCGTGTTACTTTCATTTCAACCACGTAAATGAATAGCTGGATTTTATAATGAAGTTTAAAATTACACAATACAAACAAATACAAAAATTTTTTACCTTTATTGGGAAAGGAGTCTTTTCAAATTCAATGTTATGGAAGGAAATATTAGTAACATGAGTACATCACTTAAACACGACTGAAAAACAGATTTACATGTACAGCTGCGTCTACTTTAAACGACCGGTGATCGCTGACACTGTCTGGTTTCGTTCATGAAGCAAGCTGATTATTGAAATAGGTTAGCTCAAACAGTCTTATAGTGATTTACATTTTAATACCAATGAGCTATCCTGTTTCAATAATAAGCTTAGTCCCCGTCGCCACAAATACCACATGCAAACTAGCACCCTTCGGTAATTTAAAGTAAATGTAGCTGTATCATTAAATAAAAATTGGATTATTAAATCAAATTTCCCGTTTGACACCAGGCATTGAAAATGTATTTGGATTGTGTAACAGTTCTGAGATATGCCTATCCTATGTTATATATTCAGCACGTTGCGACGTTTCTGAATATTTACGTAGTATTATTTATTAATCGTTGAAGTTCTAACATTACCATGTTACAATGTTAATGTATTTTGAATCTCATTAGAGCCGCTTTGTATATATGCATAGAAATTTACACCTGTACACCTATTAATGTAAAGAAATATAACTTCTTTATTAATTGCTAAAGATTACTATTCTGTTTAAAACCCACCCACTAAATTGAATTTATGTGAACGTCAATACTTTTCGCTGACGAGAATATTTATGTTACTAGAAATTATGCTGAAATACTTTTTGAAATGGAGAATATATGTATCATGAATAATTTTTTGAATAATTAAATAAAATAGCTAATTAAATTGAATGTGGTAAATTATTTTATTCTTGTGGGTGTTGTTTACATGTACAACACTCTCTGCAGAGTAACTGTTCAGTAGCGACTGTAGCAACGCCAATATTTTGCTTGTATTGTAAATACTACGCCCTTGGAGTTAACGGAGCCAGCCGGCTTCTATGCTGTGATCTCAGATATTGTGTTATTGAATTAAAAACAAACATTTTTAAGGTGAATAGATCATTGATTGGTATAGTTTTTAGTTAGCAAGAGTTTAGTTTATAATAGAGTCAGCTTACGTTTACAAGTTTGCTGATAGGATTGTTATTTTTAATAATTAATATACTTTTTCTTATATTGAGAGGGTGTTGTAGTTTTACTGGGTGTTTCACACTACCTTTACCCTAACAGAGTCGGAAGTGGGGATATACCTCAAGTATTTACGTCCATTTGGATACATAATGAGGTAAAAAAAACAATTGTAAGTAAAACTAAAATTTAGTGTAGTGGCTATGTTTGTATTGATGGAAAGTGTTTGCTTATGGGAAACGTGTAGTTTTTGTGACCACTGAACGATGGGTCGGTCTGAGAGAAGAAAACACCGCTCCCGTTCGCACACATCACAATCTAGGTGTTCCAGTAGCTCGTCGCCTAGCATGCCCCCACGGGACGTTGCTGCACGTAAGAAAATTAAGGCCATAAAAAAAGGAACTAAATGAATTGCGACAAACTGTAAGTACACGTTCCAATGTTAATCTTGATGAGACTTATCTTTCTTTGACCTGATGTTGATCATACGCAAAGTACGATTAACTTTGTACGTGAAATTGATGAATTGAAAATATTTCATAGGTAGACGCAAGAAATAACATTACAATTAGCCACTAATAGATTGTATGGTAATGCCCGTAAATGGTATGATTCCTTGACCAATCCGTGTCTAAACTGGCAAGAAATGAAAAACTTACTTATTCAGAACTTTCCAATACCACTGCCATTCGGAAAATTACTTATTCAAGCAGCTTGTTACAACCCAAAAATACGGTTGGTATACGACCAACAAAACAAATACGGTTGGTACACGACCAATATCATGAAAAGGTTGGTATACGACCAACAAATACAAATACGGTTGGTATACGACCAACAACACGAAAACGGTTGGTATACGACCAACAACATCAAAACGGTTGATACACGACCAAAAACACCAAGACGGTTGGTACACGACCAACTACATCAAAATGGTTGGTATATGACCAACAACGCCCAAACGGTTGGCATAAGACCAACAGCACCAAAATGGTTTGTATACGACCAACAACACCAAAATGGTTGGTATACAACCAACACCACCAAAACGGTTGATACACGACCAACAACACCAAAACAGTTGGTATACTACCAACACTACTAAAATGGTTAGTACACAACGAACAACACCAAAACGGTTGGTATACGACCAACACTACCAAAATAGTTAGTACACGACGAACAACACAAGAACGGATGGTAAACAATCAACATTTCAAGAAGGTTGGTAAATGACTAACATTTCAAAAAGGTTGGTATACAACTGACATTTCAAGAAGGTTGGTAAACGATTAACATTCCAAAAAGGTTGGTAAACGACTAACATTCCAAAAAGATTGGTATACGACTAACTTCAAAAAGTTTGGTAAAAGACTAACATTTCAAAAAGGGTAGTACATGACTAACATTTCAAGAAGGTTGGTAAATGACCAACAATACAAAATTTTGAAAAAAAATTGTTAAATGATATGTATAGACAGGAAAAGTAAATTTCTTGAAAAAGCTGGTGTATGACCAGAAGTGCAAATAAAGTTGTTAGTATATGGTTCGCAAAAAAAATTACTCATAGTATTACGGTTAATAAATGATTAACGGAATCAGACACGTGGTAAATTAAAAAGGTGAAATCATATCATAATAATATTGCATATGACGATAATAAATGTTAAATGTTAAGCGAAAATGGAAGTTTCTCAATGAATGCTTTTTCAGATTAATATTTCTTATTCTGGGGACAAAATAGTGATTGTAGGATGGCCGAATGTTGTAAATATTACGCCCTTGGAGTTGACGGAACCTGCCGACTTCTCTGCTGTGATTTCAGATATTGTGTTATTGAATTAAAAATAAACATTTTTAAGATCAATAAACCATTGATTGATATACGTAGTTTTTAGTTAGCGAGAGTTTGGTATATAATAGATCAGCTTACGTTCATTAGTGTGCTGATAGGATTGTTATTTTTATTAATTAATATACTTTTTTCTTATATTGAAAGGGTGTTGGAGTTTTACTGGGTGTTTCATCCTACTTTTACCCTAACACTTATTTGTTGAGCAATATAAAATGATCTACAAGTATAATACAATTTTTTAAAATAATTGATATATGTACTAGAAACAGCTTCCTTAAATTCATTGCCAGTGGCACATTTATCAAACTAATATCATTAAATGAAACTGCGAATTACTTTTATTTATCTTACTCAACGCGAAATACAATATGATTGGTGCAGAGATCTCGCTAAATTTGCATTAAAAAGTCACGTAGTAAACCCAAACAAGGAATTTTATTAACGTGTATTTATACAGAATATGATATAGGCTATTCTTCTAAATCAAGTACAATGTTAGTAATTAGAATAAAAATCTTACCAAATCATTCTCAGTTATCTTGAAGTTATTGTTTTATAATAAAAGGGACAAAAATAATTTAATATTTAAATACTGGATTCCGCCCTGTACAATGAATTTTTTTGGATAGTTCTTATTTAAAACCTGAACTAAGCATTCTGTAATCGTATTTACATAAATTGTTACTAAATCTAGAATGTTGGGATTCAATTCTCTATTGCAGGCAGCAGGGTCTGTGTAGGGGATACGGCACGAGTCCACACGACAGGCGTTAGTTGTTTGATGACCGTCGATGCTGGTTGGTGATATTGTAAAATTTCACGCATGCCCGGAGTTTTGTGAATGAAATCCATAGATTTCTTAAACGTTGACCTGAATTACGTTAGGATGGAACAGTAATAAAGTGCTTTGTGTGAATTATGTGCAAGGTGATTTTGGTGGGCTGGAATTCCAGCGATAGTAAGACATTCAAAATAAACGTCATATAAAAAATGGCCAGTTACAGGCTACATACTGGGTGTTTCTGTATGATCTCAATTGTATCCTGAGTGTGTGTAACATTCCGCCGCATGCACTCAATAACGAATATTTTCGGTTACTTTAAAAAAATATGTATCTAAGTGGCCACCACCTACAATAAGGGAATGACTACGTCATAGACTTCCATTCGGCTTATATAATACATTCTTGCATCGGATAATGCGTATACTTTTAGGCCGTATTTATTTGGCTTGGAGGAAATATATTGACGAAAGCTACATCTTCCTCTGAATCCTGGAAGCATTTCGTCAATACTTACATATTCAGAGTGGTTGTAACCATATCGACAATGTTACAAAACTACCAAAAAAGTTCGTATAGCTTCTAGCTTATCTAATGCTCTTCGTTCTTCACGAGAATCTTTATCGATAAACGTAAACATTTTAGGAGAAACCTAAGTCTTTGTAAGGACATGATAATAACACACCACACCACATGTAATGACAACCCCCTTTATCCTTGAATGTCTTAAATGACATTGTGCGGGAGAGGGTTACACATTAAGAGACAACGGACATACATCCAATATCCGAGTATACTACGATTAATCTTTCTCACAGAAAAATCTCAGTGCCGGGAATCAATCCCGGGACCCCGAGGTTTCGAGGCAAGTACGTAACCTCTAGACCACGGAGCCACATATAAGACGACATATTTCTATACTAGACCCATTTGTTTTCAAAATTCCTCTACATTCAAATGACTTGCCAAGATTAGTAATCCCCAGTAAAGCATGAATCTCAATTGCATTTATAGTAGTAGCATCTCTAGATCGCGCAAAATTTTTGTGAAACTGATACCATAAATTGATTTGTAATCATAACGTCATTTATAAAATATTCCTCTATTTATCTTGCCTCTTTCAAAGATTTTCTAGCTAATTTTGGACTAGAAAGAATTTTTTACAATACTTTCTGTTCTAATTATTAAGTTTTAGGCACCTCTTCTCTATCAGAAATATCTTATTCGGATTCACTTTCTTCAAGTTGTACTTCTTCATTATCTGATTTCTCAGTTTCAGATTCACCATAAGCATCTTTAACTAAGTTGGTTATTCCATACCAATACGGCAATGCCACTGAAAATACCAAAGTTCCAACTTTAATAATTATTTACACACCGCATAATAATTCAGTTCCGTTTAAATAGTTATTATGTGTTTAAAATCACTATTTAAAGAAGTTAAAGATCACGCAGATTTTAATCATTTAGGAACGCACGGTATTTTCAATATGTACTAATAGTCGGAGAGCTGGCGTCCAAAATGTGCAAGAGTTTTCTCAAAGCTAATTTTTTGAGATTAGGTTACTTTTTAGTGATGGAAAGTAACTGTAGAGTCAGCACTTCCGGTACCGGGACACCTGGCGCTGAGACGCTCGCAAAGGTGTAATATTAATTAACGTCTCTAAACTGTTTTCTCAAAGCTCAAAATTTATAGAGAACGAGCAAATATAATATAAAACAAGAATCCAACAGTCAGACAGCAAAATATAGGGACACGTGGCGTCAGCGCTACTTCATACCTGTCAAAAAAATGACGTGTGTCAAAGTGATTTCTCAAAGCTGAAATTCACCAAAACATTAATTAAAACTGTAAAGTTAATAAAGGAGACAGTTAGACTCATTTATGATAGGACCACGTCAGTCAGCGGTCGATAGATGTGAGAACGGTAACTGCGCGCATTAGTACGCCTTTTCTGAATACATATCGTGTATTTTATAACTCAATGGAATGTGGGTTACCAGAGCAGGCGAGCCAGGCGGTCGCCTGGGGTGCTGAATCTTGGGGGCGCTGACTTGCCGCAAGTCGGTTGTAGTTTCTGAATAATTAAATTTAAATTTTAATAAAAATCATGCACTCCAAATAAGTCCGCACCTGCCCGCCTATCGGTAAGCGTGCTGTATGATAACAAAAAATCAAAGTAATACCGGCCGGCAGAGTACAAAGTGTTGGCGTGGCTATGATGTTTACGTATTATCGTTTTTATATAGAGCGCCGACTGCCGGTCTTCTTTGACCGAGTTCTGAATTTTCTGTATTTAATTTTATTATTTATTCTCTAACTAAAAACAAAGAATAAACTACTCTTTGCTAAAGAAGCGAATTGTTGAAATCAGTCTATTATATTAATATTACTATTATAACAGTATAGTACGGCATTCGAAGACACCAACGACCCTTTCAAAATTGCCACGAAAAAACGTCGATGGTTCCAATTTACCGCCATGCAAGACGGAATTGAAAAAACAAATACAAAGGGCTGCGTATATATCGAACATTTGGAGTCATGCTGATGAAAAAGTGCCCACTGCAATGATTCCAGAGGTAAACGGTCGGCAGTTGAGCGATGGCCGATATGATTTCAGTTGGTACGAAGACGATCAGCTACCTAATTTCATTTCTGACGTTTTGATTCAACCGGATGATACACCTGCAGGTAATTTTTGCCAGTCGACTCGCAAATGTGATTCAAAACCTTACTTATTAATGTAATGCATTGCTTAACGTTGAATTTTTGATTTGTACACAGATTCGAAATCAACCACCATTGATGAGGCCGAAGAATATGGTGCAATCGCGTTTTATTCTGATGAAGATAGTGGCGAAGAACACGACGACGGCAATGATTCTGACGATTAGATGTTTTTTTTTCAATGAATCAATGAATCTCTTTTTTTTGTTATAAAATAATTAAAATTATTTTTTTTTTTTGTATAAAATAACTGATATCTATATAATAACTGATAACAATTATAATTATTAAGAAACAATTAAAATTATTTTTTTTATATAAAATAAATGATATGTATTGAGAAAAGGCGTACTAATGCGCGCAATTACCGTTCTCACATCTATCGACTACTGACTGACGTGGTCCTATCATAAATGAGTCTGACTGTCTCCTTTATTAACTTTATAGTTTTAATTAATGTTTTGGAGAATTTCAGCTTTGAGAAATCACTTTGACACACGTCATTTTTTTGACAGGTATGAAGTAGCGCTGACGCCACGTGTCCCTATATTTTGCTGTCTGACTGTTGGATTCTTGTTTTATATTATATTTGCTTGTTCTCTATAAATTTTGAGCTTTGAGAAAACAGTTTAGAGACGTTAATTAATATTACACCTTTGCGAGCGTCCCAGCGCCAGGTGTCCCGGTACCGGAAATGCTGACTCTACAGTTACTTTCCATCACTAAAAAGTAACCTAATCTCAAAAAATTAGCTTTGAGAAAACTCTTGCACATTTTGGACGCCAGCTCTTGGACTATAAATTCACCTTTGAACTTAATACTAACCAGTCCAGACTCTGGAAAACTGAAAAAACAGCCGATAATAAACTTTTTGAACGTCGCGGTCGTAAACTTATACTTTATTTTGACTGGCCATACAAACATGCAAAATAAAACTTGCGTTGGCGGCAAATGTTACAGCAACGTGCCAGTGTACTACTTCGATTTACGAGTTTGAAATGTGGTAGTAGCTTTAAGCTAAGGGGGAATTCCGTTCTAAATATGCAAAAATCTGTACTAATTATAAATATTGGACAGCTGCTATGAAATAACATTTATTGTACAAACATAAAGTGTTATATCAAGCAAAGTAATAAATCTAAGTAATTCTAATTTACTTTAGCAATGAAAATAATCTATTTTAAATAAATATGTACATACATCGCAAAATTCAGTTGCAGAAAGTTTAAATTACGCGTATTCAACGGGTTAAAATCTGCAAATATTTTTTAATTATTGAAAAGCAAAATGAATAACTGAAAATCATCAAATATAATAAAAATCAGGGTTGGCATGGTTAAAACCGGCAGTGGTTTAAACTTGGAGTTAACCTGGTTTAAATCGGTCTGGCTAAAACAAAGACAAAGGCAAAGAACAAAAGCTCTTAAAAAATAGAAATTAAAGCTTGAAAATGTCAAATGGACTAAATTAAAATAACGCAAACAAATATTTATTAACAGTAATTTTTTATATGCGTTTATATTAATGAGAGTAAACAAATTAATAGCAGTCCAACACTCCACCAGCTGTAGTGTAAGTGTAATGAACAAAGTTAAGTGTTACTTGGATAAAACGGTTTGGAATGTTTTTTTTTACACGCTTTATATTAGCTTCACCTGTATGTATCTATGTATGTAACGGAATCTTTCAACGTAATTTTTACCAATTTTAAGACGTCTGATTAAATTGAAAATTGGCACATATATTATGAACCGATAACAATACAATAATTTGACTGAGTATCGACGCATTTCTCTAAAAAAAAATTTCTAAGCGGATGTCAAAGTTGTATGATCGGCGCATTCGCCAAAATAATGGAATCTTTCAACGTAATTTTCACCAACTTCGTCGTCTGATTAAATTGAAAATTTGCACACGTATTAAGGACAGATGACAATATAATAATTTGAATGCGTATCGACGCATTTCTCTTAAATAAATAGTTTCTAAGCGGACGTCAAAGTTGTGTTATTGGCGCATTCGCCTAAATAACGGAATCTCTCAACGTAATTTTCACCAACTTCATTGTCTGATTAAATTGAAAATTTGCACACGTATCAAGGACAGATGACAATACAATAATTTGAATGCGTATCGACGCATTTCTCCTTAAAAAAAGTTTCTAAGCGGGCGTCAAAGTGTGTGATCGGCGCATTCGCCAAAATAACGGAATCTATCAACGTAATTTTCACCAACTTCAAGACGTCTGGCTAAATTGAAAATTTGCACACGTATTAAAGACCGATGACAATATAATAATTTGAATGCTTATCGACGCATTTCTTTTAAAAAACATTTTCTAAGCGGATGTCAAAGTTGTGTGATTGGCGCATTCGCCAAAATTACGGAATCTTTTAACATAATTTTCACCAATTTCAAGACGTCTGATTTAATTGAAAATTTGCACACGTATGAAGGACCGATGACAATATAATAATTTGAATGCGTATCGACGCATGTCTCTAAAAAAAATTTCTAAGCGGATGTCAAAGTTGTGTGATCGGCGCATTCGCCAAAATGACGGAATCTTTCAACGTAAATTTCACCAACTTCATCGTCTGATTTAATTGAAAATTTGTACACGTATTAAGGACCGATGACAATACAATTTGAATGCGTATCGACGAATTTCTCTTAAAAAAAAATTCTAAGCGGATGTCAAAGTTGTATGATCGGCGCATTCGCCAAAATGACGGAATCTTTCAACGTAATTTTCACCAACTTCATCGTCTGATTTAATTGAAAATTTTTTAAGCGGATGTCAAAGTTGTGTATTCCCCAAAACAACTGAATCTTTTAACGTAATTTTCACCAACTTCGTCGTCTGATTAAATTGAAAATTTGCACACGTATTAAGGACCGATGACAATATAATAATTTGAATGCGTAGCGACGCATTTCTCTTAAAAAAAAATTCCAAGCGGATGTCAAAGTTGTATGATCGGCGCATTCGCCAAAATAATGGAATCTTTCAACGTAATTTTCACCAACTTCGTCGTCTGATTAAATTGAAAATTTGCACACGTATTAAGGACCGATGACAATACAATAATTTGAATGCGCAGCGACGCATTTCTCTTAAAAAAAATTCTAAGCGGATGTCAAAGTTGTATGATCGACGCATTCGCTAAAATAATGGAATCTTTCAACGTAATTTTCACCAACTTCGTCGTCTGATTAAATTGAAAATTTGCACACGTATTAGGACCGATGACAATACAATAATTTAAATGCGTATCGACGCATTTCTCTTAAAAAAAATATTCTAAGCGGATGTCAAAGTTGTGATCGGCGCAATCGCCAAACTAACGGAATCTTTCAACGTAATTTTCACCAACTATAAGACGTCTGATTTAATTGAAAATTTGCACACGTATTAAGGACCGATGACAATACAATAGTTTGGATGCGTATCACGATTTCTCTTAAAAAAAAGTTTCTAAGCGGACGTCAAAGGTGTGTGATCGGCGCATTCGCCAGAATAACGGAATCTTTCAACGTAATGTTCACCAAGTTCAAGACGTCTGATTAAATTGAAAATTTGCACACGTATTAAAAACCGATGACAATATAATAATAAAAAAAAATCTAAGCGGATGTCAAAGTTGTGTGATCGGCGCATTCGCAAAATAACGGAATCTTTCAACGTAATTTTCACCAACTTCAAGACGTCTGATTAAATTGAAAATTTGCACACGTATTAAGGACCGATGACAATACAATAATTTGCGTTTTACGATAAGAATGTTTTTTTTGAAAGCATTTAATTCTTTCGTTTTGTCAAAATATACAGCAATTCAACAATAGCAATACCATAATTTGAAAAAATATAAAAAAAAATTCCGAAATAAATTCAAATCAATAAATTTTGAAAAAAAATTTCGACAAAAATTCTTGAAGACTATTACATTTGTTTTCGTTTCATGACTAAACAATAAAAAAAATAAATTATAGTTTAAAAAACTAAAAAAACACGCTTTAATAGCAAACCGAACTAAAAAAGTAAAAAATAAGAATGAAGTGATTGATAAAAAAGTTCATGTTATTGTAAAAAGCGTGGGGTGCTTTTTACTATATTTTTATGATAACTTTACTTTTATGAATAGCTACCAATGAAATATTTATAACAATTGATATCAAGCACCCCACGCTTTTTACAATAAAATGAATTTTTTTGTCAATCACTTCATTCTTATTTTTTACTTTTTAGTTCGGTTTACTATTAAAGCGTGTTTTTTTTAGTTTTTTAAACTATAATTTATTTGAACTGACCGCTTACGTCCATTTCATAAGCTGAAACCTTATTTCACAAATATCTTCGCCCGGTTAAAACCGTATTATCTGGTATAAACCGGTTTTAACCATTGGCTCGGTCGAAACTAATAAAACTCAGCTTTAAGCCAACCATGAGAAAAATTGGGCAATTATTGTAATTTTCATTTAAAATAATAATTATTAAAGTAATGATACAGCAAATTTTTAGGGGAGTTAAGCCGGCAAATTAACTATAATCACTCCCATATCCTGCAGGCTTGGTAACTGTACATTTCAGAATCATATGCTCTATGTAGATGGAGAAAACCTAGAATAACCGCCTTCTGCATTTGGGCTGCCAACCACGCGGTTGTTATTTGGTAGACCAGTATAATCCTCAATTCTGAGAGCAGATCCGTCATAAGCATGCGTAATATCAAATATATTATTTCGTGTTTCTAAACGAGTGACATTCTGAAGTCATACTATCAAATGAGTCATCAAGTTTATAATTCTTGGTGTCCGCTTGTTTGGTACTGTGGTGTCTTTTTGACAATCTCATCTGGTTGGTACAAGGGTGCGTACCGAGCAGTGGTATTTCAATTTTAAAAAATGTATTAAAGGATCCCAGCCCTGGGCTGCTTCATCTGGAATAAATTTCCTATAATTCTTACACAAAACTAAATTATGTCCAAGCATTTATATCATTAAATTCCAAATTAATTATTACATAAAAAGGTTAAACCATTTTCTTTGAATTTTGGTAGAAAACGTATGCATTCAAACTATTGAGTCTGAATTATTCAGCTAAGTAAAAAAGAACATAGTAATCATTTAATATTTTAAAACGTTGACAAAACTGTACAAAATCTCAAAGCATTTTCCAGCCGAGAACCGTTAACATAAACAAACCAACGAAAACACGTAGGGTTCTAAGAACTTTACTAAGAATAGGGTCAAATAGAGTCATTATATCACTTTTCACCTAAAGCATCTTGAGTTAAACTTCGTCAGGAGAGCACAAGTTAGCGTTTGGTTATCTCCGTCAAGCTTGCAGGCTTGGACAAGGAACTCAGTCACGGGAAATCATATAAATACGCGAGGCGGCGTAAGATCGTGGTCACATCTTTGGCAACCCCAGTGTTTAATGCTGGCTCTCCGGAGCCTGGAAGTCAAAGATAGACCGCTCTCCCGGCTTATAGCCGCCGTCACCAATCGCGAGCACATCTTTGGCAACCCCAGTGTTTATCGCTGGCTCTTCGGGGCCTGGAAGTCAAAGATAGTCCGGGCCGCCGTCACCGGCGTGATAACTCTTTGGCAACCCTAGTGTTTATCACTGGCTCTCCGAAGCGTGGAAGTCCAAGAGAAATCACGATTCCGGTTGTCATAACCGCCGTTTAAGTACAGAGAGCCCCGCTTAATTAGCGGTTCACCCAAGTTGGTGCAGAAACCTCTGTGACCTGGTCTCCGTGACCGAGGACCTGTACACTGCCTTAAAAATAGGGCGTGTGCACCGCCGACGTCGCCGCCAACATGGAGACGAATAACACAGGGGTTACTCAGGAACCCGGGGCAGAAAACTTCGCGGAACTCTCCATGTGTCCGAGAATTGATAAGGACGGCATTTAAATAATTTTTATACTGCGTTGCCATTTTCTACGTACTTGAGCTCACTAAAATTCATTAAACTAATTCAGCTTCTTTGTTACAAGTGAAATGGCAACGTTAATCAAAGTACGACTCTATATGCGGTTTTCAACAATATTTGACCGGTGCGGTGGTACCAAATGATTTCCAGATAGGGTGTTTCTGTTATAATGCACTGCTCAATACATTTTTATTAATAACTAGTACAGCCTATATTAATTCAGATAGGATCAGTAATAGTAGTTGGAAATTTCATTCATTTTTCCAAATCAAGTTAGATCAAAATAAGATAATGTACATAATACATAGTGTTCAGTTGAATCTGCAATGTCGGTAAATTAATCAAATTTCACTCCTTGTGAGCGGATCTCGAGTGGTCGGCTGGCAGATTAGTCTAGCCAGATGTCGATGATTTAACCGGTGGACCTTGTCTTGCGACAGGGGAACCAGGGACAGACATCCAGTGAGTATTGTTTAATGCTTTATGGCCACAGCTACATTATGCGTACGGCAAATGCGGTTAACGCCTGCCAACGACACAAAAAAACTACGGGGTAGTTCGGTTCGTCTTGGTTTAAGCCTACTGATAGCGGGACGAATTCGCGCACTCCACAAACACGGGCAGTTGCCTGTCATATGTCGGACGCATATGCATCGAATGTAAATTGGCAAGCGTTAGTCGTATTTATAGTGCTGTCACACGGTAGCAACGAGCCCGCGAATTAATCAAAGCATGGTTGTCTGCATCTGTCCGTCTTCTCTGTCCGGGGACGGTCGAGTACCTCATACAAGGGAAGTTTCTCTTGCAACCATCTGTAAAGTTTTACAGATATTATCTAAACTCCGAAGCGGAAGTTTCCGCGCAGGTAACCAGATTTGGTTCCTTTGCAGGTTCAACTAGCGAAATCTCAATGTATTTCTTATGGACAGTTGTCTAAGCACAGAAATGAAAGGTGTGAAAACGTTATTTGAGTTTCTTTGACTTATTTATACTTTCAGGTACAAAAAGTGAATTCTTAGTAAATCAGTAATCATAAATCTAAAGCCAAATCATACTCATACTAGTCATTTTTTAAAACATATGTCAGTGCAGTGCAGATTAGTGTTCATGATAATTGGTAAAAATTACGTAATCAAATTAAAACAAAATTAAATCTCATAAATGAAACAAAGTAATACCAAACCTTATAAACGTACCTCGTAAGTTACAATAACACAACAAATTTGGGTCCTACCACTAAAACTAGACGATCACGAAAAAGGCCAATGATTTAAGTATTACCTGTCGCTTCACGGCAGGTGAGACTTAGTAAAAGGGGAATAAATTAAATACAAAATAGTCGAGGGGGGGTTGGGTCGTCACAATCCCTAAAGCTACTCGTGCGCTCATATTTTTTGGGTAAATAATTTCCATATTTATCATATCATGTTTTACGTAGTTATCGCCTCCAAAGACGTACAGATTAGTTAAACTAAAGTAAGTGCTTTTTCAATGTTACATAAACGACCAAAATCCTTACATATTTATTTCATCACAATTTTCGTGTAGGAAATAGGAGGAAAATATGAGTATTATTGGCATAGTACTGCATGTGGCAGTTACGTATCTGGTGCTGAAGTTGAAAGGCATATGTATACAATTTATAAAAGACGGCTAGAATAGATCTCTGAGGTACATTGCCTTCCAAAACAATTGTTAAATCAACATTAATAATAACCTCTTAAATAATCAAATAAATAACAATAATATTATTAAAATAAATACTAAATACATTGACATTTTAATACAAATTAATAAAATGTATTTTAAATCTTGTTTTAAGTAAATCATAAATTCCTGACCTTGAAGTGGTTCACGCGATAAATGAATAACGCAACTACGTAACACAGAAGCACTTAATTTTTGATACTCTATTACAATTTATAATATTGGTCACCTTTTTAAAAATTACTTTCCAAGTCCTCACACTTTACAGGTAGATTTTGTGTACGTAGAGCACATTTGGATAATACTGAAATCGATAAAAATGCATCCATGGTTTTTGAATGTTTTTATCGCGTGTTTTAGACTCGAAAGGGTCGCCATGACATTAAAAATAATAGAAGAAAACCTGCCACAATACCAGTTAAAAACAAAAAGCACTATTGAGGACGCAGGCATAGTAAAAAAAAGGTAAATTAAACAGTCGAAGCAGGTATAGAAAACTGAACAAAAAGGCGTTCTAATTTAGTATTCAAGGTTCAGGGTGAATATAAATTAGACTTAATCTCTGGCACGTGCAAACTGGAACCATTTAAAGTAAGTTAATTTCTTCACAATATAACTGTAAATCCTCAAGTATTTAACTTAAAAGATAAAAGTATTTTCTATTAGATACTACTTTTAAGAAGAACAAAATCAAAATTTAAATCAATGCGGCACAACATTAAACCAATTAAAAACACCACAGTAAGTAAAGTAAAATAACCTTTTGCTGGAGGAAGCAAATTTGAAGATAAAGAACACTCTTCTAATATCCAAGAATGGCGAGATTAAGTTCTGCTTCCAAAAAAAATCCCATCTCCTCAGCCGATGATCGAACACTGGACCCCAGAGTGAGAAGCAAGGATCCTTACCGCATTAACATTTTCTACTGGAAAGCCATAACATAATGTTTAGAAAAACATATGCCAGCATTAAGCCTCTTTGTAAATTATTGAAAAGAAATTAATCTTTGGAACAATCTCATATATTTGTGCCAATAATGCGGCTCACATAATAAATTATATTTATATTTTGGAAAAACTTATTGGTCCGTTGTATTAACATTTCGTGAAACATTTTAAACAAACCTCATATACACATACAAATTTTTTTTTCAACAACTTCTGAACTCTGAAGTGATCACATCAACACAACCTGGACGAGGATCATCATCTAATGACTCTCGACCACATTTAAACAGTTTTAGACACTGCAAATAGTTGACTTGAAAAGACAATCATTCTCGTACACAACCAACATTTCTTCAAGAACAATTTTTGGAGTTCTTCCTTATTTTATAAGGAATTTTTATAACACCACGGTATTTGATTTTATTCATATTGAGAAATGACCAACGCGCGTTGACACAAATTGACAGTTAATGAAATTAGTAATGTACAATTCTGTACCTGATAGCCATAACGGGTCAAGTCACTAAATCAAGTTTTAGCAAAAATGCAGCTAGAAGCCCAAGTAACAAGTTTTAAAGAATATTCAACAAATTATATTAAAACAAAATTATGTTTTAGTCTTTATTGACTTATGACCGACTTATCACGGCATTTATTAAGTCTTCAATAAAACTTTACAGCTGTTAAGTCCAAGTTAGGAGTATTGAGGGTTATAGAGGATTTAGAACGTGTTGTGGTTTTAAAAGGTGTTTCAATAATAGCACAAGATTTG
Source organism: Rhamnusium bicolor (assembly GCA_029963845.1). NCBI lineage: Eukaryota > Metazoa > Arthropoda > Insecta > Coleoptera > Cerambycidae > Rhamnusium > Rhamnusium bicolor. Next base: position 10,385 of record JANEYF010003058.1, on the reverse strand, counting down.
AATTGTGCACCAGTTTGGCTGTCATGATGTCACAAGATTATGACATGCTAGGTCGATAGGAGACAGATTGGAGTTAGTAAATATGGAGCGTTACACGATAGAATAACGCGTCCTGATTGTTAAACATTATTATCAAAATAGTGAAAATTTAACTGCCATGATTCGTAAAGTGCGTCCAATTTCGGTCGAAATGATGTTCTTCATTCATCTACTGTGAAAAGAATAATCGAAAAATTCGAAAATACTGGTTCGGTTAGTGATGTGAAACATTAGACACGAACTCGTAGAGGTTGTTCGGAACAAAACATCACGGTAGTTCGCGAGAGCGTGGTCGAGAATCCAGGGACGTCGATTCGTCATCATGCACAAGAATTGTACGTTACAACAGCCACTCTTCAGCGTATTCTCACTAAAGATTTGCATCTCCATACCTACAAAGTCCAATTGACTCAACAACTTCTGCCAACAGACCATGCACAGCGAAGAGAGTTCACCAATTGGATCCTTGAACAACAAGAAACGAATGCTGATTTTGCGGACAAAATCATTTTCAGTGATGAGGCCCATTTTCACCTCGATGGCTTCGTTAATAGGCAAAACTTGCCGTATTTGGGGCTCAGAAAATCCACGAATGATTCGTATAGAAAAGCAATGCATCCAATACGTGTCACTGTTTGGTGTGCATTGTGGTCTGGAGGAATTCTAGGGCCAGTTTTCTTCGAAGACGAGGCAAGCCGTTTTTGTGCCTCAATTGCTGTCGACGACATGTGGTTCCAGAAGCATGGTGCCACTTGCTATACCGCCAGTGAAACATTGACGGTCTTGCACGAGTCTTTTCCTGGTAGTGTCATCCCTCAGTTTGGTGACCAGAATTGGCCGCCATGCTCCTGCGATTTAATACCTTTGGACTTTTGGCTGTAGGGTTATCTAAAGTCACAGGTTTATGCCAACAAACCTGCGACCACCGAAGCAATGAAGGCAGAAATTAAACTCTATATCAACGAAATACCGCCAAATGTATGCAACACCGTTATTCAAAATTTCGCCAAAAGAGTACTCATGTGCCAGCAAAGCCGTAGCGGCCATTTACCAAATGTGTTGTTTTATACATAACTCCTAAATGTCTACATTATAACTCAATAAATAGTTCAATACTTTGCTACAGAAAACCAGGTTTTATTGAACCTTGAAATATTGCGCTCTTAGTGAACCACCCTTTATAATTCCTTTATGAAATTATCTTGAGGTAGATGTTAATGCCCCGTTATAAATCTAAAATACTTTGAGATCCTAAGTTTCAGGCCAAACCTTCATAAAGCCAACATTTCAAAATACGATATTAAAATTTAATTGAGGTAAGTGAATGATTTTTTTATATCAGGATGATATATATTACCAGTATATATATAAGAAAGTTATATGCCGGCCACATCAGATATTTTTTGTATTGCCATATCCCCAGAAAAACAACTATGCAGCTACCGACACGTGTTTCGGAGTTATTGCCCCTCATCAGCGTAGCGTAGCTAAAGAATTGGATCTAGGATGGGATAGATCAGGAACAAGAACTAAAATAAAGCTGGAAAGTACAGTACACAGTACTCAATTAGTGCCTTCATGTTCCCATGTGCCACAAATGTGGCCTCAATGAGCTATTTTGCGAAAATTCTAGAATTACATTATTTCTTCTGAACTACGAAAAAAATCTCAACTCTACCTTAAATTTTATTTTTTATTGACTATTTTTTTTGCAAATATTAAGTTAGAATGCCCATATGTACTATTTATACAATGAAAACTCAAGCGTAACAAAATAAACAATCATTTCCTAACTTACAACAGTATATTAATCTGAAGTAAAATATTTATATTTTGAAACTAAACCTTTCATTGCCTCTTCTTTGTTTAAAATAATTCAAAAGAACCTCGATACTGTTACAAATTCGAATTTAATTACACCTTTTTGATTTTTAAACAAGAAACAAAAAACTTACATAAACACGAATAAGAAATAATCAACATTAGCAGATGCGAATTTGAAATTCATTAAATTCTAACGGTCCCAATGCTTGCTTATTTGGATTCCTGTCGGCTTTAGAGTTTAAATTTAGACAGAATAATGCGTAGTCGCCTTGAACCGTTTTCAATTCAAATTTATATAAATCTTGATAGGTTTATCTAGCAATTGCGTGTAATAGCTGAAATTAATGAGATATGAACAACATTATGCAGAGAAACTTTTAAAGCCCAACGATGTTATTGCAAAAAAAATCACATTTAGAACAGTATCCTTATTATTATTAAATACTAAATAAGTCACAATAGTCACTACGTAGGTAGTTAAAATGTCTGGAAAATCATAAACTGAACATTAAATAAATTTTCTGTTAGGAAAATTTTATCGAAAATGTACCTTTTTAATCGAAAACAACCAAAATATCTTGTATATAGCAAAGTACTTGTTTAGATAATTTTTTTATTGGATCTCACGTCCAAAAGTTCACGGTAAATAACATAAATCTACAATTATATCATCAGTTTTCCCAGATTCTCTCAATAGGACAAAATAAAAATAGAAAAAAAATTAAATACAAAATCTTATACCTATAACAGAAAATATAGTTCTGAAAATGTTTTAAAACATTATTTTAATTTCTCTACGTTGAGTGATTCTAAAGGATGTCATACTTTTATTATTTTATTTATTTATATTTAATATTTCCCACGTAAACTAATACAGATTATGATGATTTTATATAATACACATTTCTTAATAATCTCTTGTTTACTTTTTCATCATTCTCAATGCAACTTCAACATCAATATTTTGTGAATAATATTTTACTTGTATTTTCACTGATTATGAATATTATTTACTTCTGTATCAAACATGTTTACACAATTATTTTTTCTTTTCAGTTGTATTTATTTTTGTATAACCTCATAAAGTTGACAGTAAATTTATAACATTGCGCTTTCGCTTGAGCATACTTGAGTAATTCATAGAATATAATACTTAATTCAAGGTAAGGTCTGTGCTTTTATATTTATATATATATACACATATATATATATATATATATATATATATATATATATATATATATATATATATATATATATATATATATATATATATATATATATAAAGTAATATTTAAATATGTATATAAAAATATATACATAAATAGTGGGAATACAGTTATGAAGTGGCTAAATTCAAATGAAAATCTCTTTTTTTTATCAAGCTTTCTAAAAATTTTATTCCTTTCTCAAGATATCTAAAAGTATAGTAGGTACATTATAATATTAAAAATTATTATTAATTATTATAATACTTACAAACGTGATTAAATAGATGAAAATGAAAACATGGCAAACAAATTGTTATAAATAAAATGTGTAAAAATCAAGAAAAAAGGTAAAAAAGTAAAATATGTCAATTTAGACAATTTTAAATATATATATATATATAAAAAGCAGTAACTAAACCGTTACCATGGATGTTAAACAATTTTTCATAAAAAATATATCAAGGCAACCATAAACAACCAGTAAGATTTTTGATAAATAAATTAAAATTATGATACGTCTTTTTAAATCATTAGTAAGCTTCAAAATGCACGTATTAAAATTTTAATAAGATTATTAAGATCAGTCTTTTTGTTTAAACAATTAGGTTCATTATTTATATATAGCATTTCCAAAAAAATATTCTTTTATGATAGTTATTTTCAACATCCAAAATTGTAGTATCTATATAATTAAACGAATGATCCATTAGATGAAAATGTTCAGCTAAAGCACAAGAATTAGTAATCCTCCTACAATCACTTTTGTGAGAAGTAATGCGGCCTTGAAGGTTTCGAGATGTTTGTCCTATATACACTTTATCACAATCTTTACAAGGGATTTTATAGGTAAGATTTATGTAAAATTTATATATTTTATAAAATAGATATCTTGAGAAAGGAATAAAATTTTTTCCGAAAGCTTGATAAAAACAGAGATTTTTATTTATATATATATATATATATATATATATATATATATATATATATATATATATATATATATATATATATATATATAAATATATATATATATATATATATATATATATATATATATATATATATATATATATATATATATATATATATATATATATATATATATATATATATATATTGTTGTGATAATAAGGATTGTTGTATTGTTGTATTTTTATTTATATTTTGTAAAAATTTTGACTTGTTTTATTAAACTGTTGTAAAACTGAAAATTCTGTGATTTATTAAAATTTATGAAAATTGGCGCCTTTATTTTAAATTTGTATTTGTTTTTATTTATGCCCTTGTATACCCAAACTAGCTCAGATTTAATTTTACAAGTTTTTACTTACTGTTTTATTTTCTTTTGCTCTTTCTCAGGATGCAGGTTCACTATGTTTCTATGAATAGTATAATTTCAAATTTAAATACACTAAATCAGTACACATAAAAAAAAACTAAACACTTTCAGAAAAACAATAAAGGAGTTGTTTTAATTCAATATCTTTTTAAAATTTTAACAAATAAAATTACAATCTTAACTTAAATTACCCAACCAAATTTTAAATCTCGAGATTTTACCTTATGTTTTCTATCCTTGCAGTTGGCTAAACTGTGTCGCTCTTAGTTCTGTCTCAGCTGTTACCACGATTTAATATACAGATATGGCCGCTCCAATTTCCTACTATACTTGTGTAGTTTATTTACTTTATTTTTGTGATTTGTGCCCAATTGGATTTCTTATAACAGGTAAGTACTTACAAAATTTTCCACTGTTTCTTTATTTTTCTGGCTTGAATTCGTATTTTAAACCCTTTTATTTACAAAACTTTACTTCTAACCTTGATTTTCTTTATACATTTCTTATTTTTATCTTTCATTCGATCCGCAAAATTTTCAAAACTTTTCAACTCCAATCTTTTTTATCAATAACAACCAACTATCCATTTTTTTCTCTGCTTACTTTACTTTGTATATAGTAAAAATCACCAAATTTCAAAAATGACTACTTGTGACAAATTATTTTTTTCTGTCAAATATTTTTAATTTTGAAAATAAAAACTTTTTATACTATCTTTTTGTTGCCTTTTTAATACAATATTCTTTTCTTGATACTTTCCTGGGCATTTTCTGTAAATTTGCATGTGTTATGTTCAGTATAAAAGTTTTTATCTTTCACATCTCTTTTTAAAAATTTTTCTTAACGAGTGCCCTATAATTTTAAACAAACTCCTTTTTATAAACTAGAACTTATTAACTACTCATAACAAATCTTTTCATCTCTAGATTAACATATCTTTCTCAAAACTAATATTTTTGTTTCTACATTTTGTAGGCTGTCAAAATTGGTTTCACCCCTTTACCACACTTTAACACGGTGTCTTGAGCTACCCCACTCACACACGAAGCACTGAGTGTCTTCTTTGTCCAAATGGCAGGTCTTTGCACATCGATGGATTTCCTGTTTAGTTTTTGATGAAAAATATAGTTCAACCATGCTGTCACACATACAAAAATCAAGAAATGTTTCAACCCCAATATTGAGAAATTATTATGGCATTCATCTAAACATATTACTTGGTAAGTTTTATTTCAGTTTATATTCACTTTACAGACCATGCACTTTTTTATGTTTCGTTATGAAAGTTTTTAGATAATTTACAATATTGTTTATTGAATGTTGCTTTCTTAACTTTTATCTAAAGTTCAATTACATTGACTCTATACTAGATTTTTCATAAATTTCCCTTTTTAAAAGTTTATACTATAACAATTGTTTCTTTTATAGGTGAAATCTTTCCCTGAAATTATGCAACTTTTAATACTACTAAAGTTGATTGAAGTGAAATTTTTATATGGGACTACATTGGTGACACCTTTTCGATGGCAGGAAATACACACTAGGCTCTCGTCAGCTCTGCCAGTGAAAATCCAGGACTTCGACTTGACACCTTTTTCTTGTTTTTTATTTGTTTTTCATTAATTTTTATGGCCAATTTGGCTTTGCAAATACCTTATAACTAACTACATTTTTGATATGAACAATAAATACTTAATTCTACTACACATATGTTTAAAACTAAATTAAAATTATTTTCTGAAATTGTTCATTTAAATGTATGCATGCTACTGTACTCATTAAACCTTTTATTTTTACTGCACGTTTGCACTCTATTTTTTGTACCTCTATTTATCTGCATTTTATTATTCTAATGAAAATAATTAAAAACCTTTTAAAATAATTTATAATATTGCTACATGTGATAATATATATATATATATATATATATATATATATATATATATATATATATATATATATATATATATATATATATATATATATATATATATATATATATATATATATAGTGAAAATGTATATTTCTTTCTTTTTATAGGTATTCCAGGAATATTCCTGATGATTATAACCTATCTGGAGTATTCCAAACGGATTATTTTCAGTTTATCTACACTATTCCATTTCCACGTTCTGAAAATATTTCACGTAGGATGTATATTATCTACAGATCATTCCAGTAATAATCGTTTATTTTTAAATTCATACTCTTGGCATATTTAAAGAATAGCTAATGCTGTCTGGGTCTTTAGAGTGGGTTAGGTTAGGTTTGTTGTGAGTGGGTCTCAGTAGACCCTCCACTGCGGCCATCAGCAGGCCTATTGTGGCTCACGCCTAATTATATTTCACCGATAAGTTCAGTCTCTTAATGAAACTGATAACTTTATTGGGTGAGAATGTGTCCAGATCCTTTGGCAGCAGTTGCCCTTTGCCAAATATCAAGAATCGGATCCTCTCCACAGCGGGACAGGTGCATAAGATGTGGTCTGCCTTCTCATCATCCTCCAGGCATAGACGACACTCGGCGTTTTCCGCTAGGCCGAGTTTATGTAGATGATAGTTTAGTCGGCAGTGCCCGATATATAGGCCTGTTAGAGTTTTCAGGTTTTACCCCGTTTAACTCTAAAAATTTCTTAGCTCTTGATTTCAAAGGGTATTTTATAAACGCCTTCGAATAAACTAATCCTGGTAACTCTGTCAATACTGGACAGTTTTCCTTTCAGCCCAGGTTGAGATAGGCATCTTAGCAGTACTTGAAGTCTTTAGGAGTATACGAGAATAGAAATTTTGAACAAAATATTGATGTAGAACTCGATGCTCAAATTTGATCGATTTGCAATAATTATAACATAACAAATGAGAAATTAAAAAAATTAAACTAAACTGATATAGAACTAAAATCTTTAAAAAAATTTATTTGAAAAGGTTGACTAAACAAGATCAAAGAAGTGCCAGAGAACATACAATTTTATTATAGATTAAGAGAGGAATAACATTGCCAGACGATTTATTGTATACGGGAACAAAGTTAATTGTGTAATAAAACATTTCGACAAGAAATTTTAGAAAACTTCATATAGGTATTTTAGGTATTAATCAAGGCATTAGAAAAGAAAACAACTCTTTTTATTGGCTATATATGAATAAATACATACAGGAAATGATTTTGACTTTCAGTACTTGCCAGCAGTTTCAGAAACCAAATTGCTCGGTATATATGATTCTCATGACGTCCCGAAGCTACCATGGTTCAAAGTTACTACTGATATCTTTCGTTTCGATAACCACGTTTTTTGATTATTATTATTCTGTTTGATTTTGATTACTATTATTCTAAGTTTGTTGAGATAAGTAACCTGAATAAGGATTTGACAAGTGAAAATGTTATTTTAAATTTAAAGTCTATATTCCCAAGACAAGGCATACCGAGAATTTTACAAACTGCAAACGGATCTGAATTTTCAAGTCTCTTATTTAGGAATTTTGCAAAAGAATGGGAATTTCAACATGATTTCATCACCAAGATACACACAAGCTAAACATACGAGACCTCCTACCAAAGCAAAATATTATTTTTAATCCTAAACGAATCAATAAAAAAGAGTATGATGACTTAGTTGAGAAGTCGCAATGCAAACAAAAATATTTTTGACAAAAGAGGTGTAAAAACTCTGTCAGAGATAAAAAAATAATAGTAAAGCACCATAAACACCAAACGCTGGTTGTTTACCAGGCCTTTACTGGAGATGGTGACTGAATAATGGCCCAGTAAAGGTTTGGTGTTTACTTGGAAGATCCTTTAGGAAGTAGCTGGGGAAAGCGCAACGGCATATAAAATAAAGTTGGAAAGTGGTACAACAAGTACTTCGTAACAGAAAATTTAGTTCAGGAAAAAAAATTGTTGAATCACCCTCCAGTGAGTTAGGACTAGCAGTAGAGAACTGCAACTGTAATGACTATGTATATCTATATGTAGAACCTAGAAATAAGGAAAATGTCACTCATCAAAACAGTGCTGGTGAGATTTCAGTGCAATGGATGGTTTGCTTCTGCAAGGATAGCATACATTATAATACAAATTAGGAATGCACTGAAACTGAGAGCGGTTTCATAAGCATCACAAATGAGCTTTTGGAAAATAATAAAAGTAGAGATAACAAGAAGTTAGATAGATAACTCAACTTCAAAGTTAGTTTGGGTAATAAGTATACAAATCGTAGTACTAGCGATAGAGAATTTTCTACTACCCTGCCTGAAAAAGAAATTACTACAAGGTAATTGACAATTAAAAATCTTCGTGCATTAACCAGTTATGTACTGCTTGAATAATATACAATATATAACAAAAGGGGAAGGTAATGATAATAAATTAATTATAGATACAAAAATACTATCTGGATAGGTAAGAGATAATGTTTATAGAATTAAGTGATTGTTGAACCTGTAATATACACATATATGTAATAATGTAATTGTTAGTGATTAATAATTGTAATATACACATGCAAATATAATATCCATATACAAAATTATCTATACTTATATAACACACGCACATACACACACATTTAAAAATATATGTGCGCATGCACGCATATGACAAGTAGGCGTGAGCTCCCTACAGTGGGTGAATAAACCAGTTGTTATCCAGCAGTTGCGTTTGACTAGCAAGCACCTCACCCTCACTCCGAGTATTCGATAGCCACCAAAACATCACTAACAACCATCAAAAGTAGAATGTGCCAATCTCCCTGAGGTTACAACCAATTCTTGATCCGTTTTTAATAGCTGTGCTGAGAAATGAGAAGAGATATTAGCAATAACGCACATCATAATAAATAATGGCACATATGTGTGATAATCGAGATGCCGTCCATTTGGCCTGATGATTATAGAAAAACTGGGCTACGACAAAAGATGTATGCATTATTGTCGTAGGGTATTTTGTGTCCATTTTTATTCAAGACTGATGGACCAGCCTTATATGCCTTTTCAGGGTTTGTTTAAATTTTGTCTGGTAGGAACACGTTTCACACTTATACATTGTTACCTCTGAATCATTCTGATGGATCAGCATATGCTTTTTAAGAGAACCTTTTATTTTCGTCTGGTATGAACACACTTCACATTTGTGCACTGGTACTGCTTGAATATCCTGATGGGTAAGCATATGGCTTTTAAGACTTTTTTTAAATTTTGCCTGGTAAGAACACACCTCACACTTGTATACAGTTATATCTGAAAGATTCTGATGGATGAGCATGTGCGTTTTAAGACTCTGTTTAAATTTTGTCTGGAATGGACATATTTCACATTTGTATACTGTTACATCTGAAAGATTCTGATGAATCAGCATGTGCGTCTTAAGACTATGTTTAAATTTCGTCTGGAATGAACATGTTTCACATTTGTGCATTGTTACATCTGAAAGATCCCCATATGAATCAACAAATGTATTTTAAGATTATATTTATCTTTCGTCTGGAATGGGCACGTTTTCGCATTTGTATATTGTTATATCTGAGAGATCCTGATGACTAAGTCGGTGCTTGTTAAGACCATCTTTAAGTTTCGTTTGGAATGAACAACTTTCACACTTGTACTTATATATTGTTACATCTGAAACATCTTGATGGATCAGCATATGCCTCTTCAAGATTTTTTTTTAATTTCGCCTGATAAGAACCCGTTTCACCCTTGTATACTGTTATATCCGATGGATCCTGATGATTCAGCACTATGCCTCTTAAGATTTTTTTTTAATTTCGCCTGATAAGAACACGTTTCACACTTGTATACTGTTATATCCGATGGATCCTGATGATTCAGCAAAGTGCATTTTAAGACTACCTTTATATTTCGTCTGGTATGAACAAGTTTCACACTTGTACATTGTTACCTCTGAAACATTCTGATGGATCAGCATATGGCTTGCAAGAGAACCTTTTTATTCGTCTGGTATGAACACACTT